>NW_010579957.1:0-52393 GCF_000705375.1 Tinamus guttatus
TATTTGATTCGTTGGTCAGATCACAATCATCACCTTGCTTCTGTGCCAAGGGAGGTATAAAGTGATCCTTGCATAAAATGCTTTATACCTGGATGCTACTTGCACCCACCTGGAAGCGTGAGAAATGGGATGAATGTTGCTGTCCCCCTCCTCCCTTCCTTCCTTCCCTCAGAGGAGGGTACCAAAGCAACCTTGGCAAGGGCTTGTGTGAGCCTGGCTGCTGCTCTGAGCGCTCTGCTGCGTTTGCACTGCTCTGGACTCTGCTTCTTGTGGAGTGGCCTGGCCGCTGACTGCAGTGCGTGTGCCCCAGCCAGCCTTTCCTTTAACAGGCCAATGTTTTGTTATGCTTTTTATTTATTTATTCCGTATCTCTTCCCTTAGCTTTGGAAAAGCAGCCATATAACTTTTCTGGCTGCGGGGAGGTTCCTTCTTCACTGCTAATAGTCTGTCTGCTGTAGTTCAAATGTTTGCTGGGATGTTCCTCAGCCAAGTCCTTCCCCTCCTCCCATTCCCCAACTGATTCTTCCAGTTTCTCTCTTTGAGCTTATCTATAGCAAGCAATTGGTCTCAAACAACCAAATGCAAAATATGCTGTGCAATGCTATCCAAAAGCGTGGATGCTTTGTAGCGTGGATATTCACCATTTTTGTGATGTCTCGTAGAGCATTAGACGAAATATGCTGTGCAGTGCTATCCAAAATCTTTGTAGCGTGGATATTCACCATTTTGTGATGTCTCGTAGAGCATTAGACCCATGAGAAATTTGCATTGGTGACAGTGAGAGAAAACAGTATAATCTGTATTTGTATTGGAATTGAGAAATAAAGGATCTAGTTTGAGAGAGGTTCATAGCTGTGTTGCCCATCTGAGTGGTACTTCCTGGGCAAAAATTCACCCAGAAATGCTGATGCCCTCATGGCATCATCCATGCTCTGGTCACTTTTCCAGAATGTCCTGTGTTTGTTTTCCTTTTTCATAGATGGTGTCTGACACCTCATGCACGTGGGGCCAACCACCTTCCTTTCTGACTTCACTCCAATGCATTTTTGATGCCACCTTTTTCTGGTGTCTCATGATGGGAAAGGTCAAGCTGTCTGATAGGTACATACAGCAGCTGCCTGGCTTTTTGCTGGTGCTCTCTGTCTGCTGTTGAGGAAATCCCTCACACAGGTGTTCTTGGGTAGGTGCAAGCTGTTGGCCATAGAGGCAGCAAGAATGCTTTCCTTCTGCTTTAGCCTGCTTCCCCACTTCCTACGAATGTCGCTCACTGCATCACCAGCTCTTCATAATGTCTGCTCATATCAACATTGGTTGGTCTCAAAATGAGTTTGTGCTGCTGGTTGCGTGTAGCAAATCTCTCCTGTTTTTTGTGCATTTAAAATGAGAAAAGTGACGGTGCCCTGTGTAAGGGCAGAAAAATTGTAAGGCCTGAAGACAGGTATTTCTTGAACTCATCCTCGTAATCATGCTGCTGATGGCAGGTGGAGCTGGAAGAAGTGACCAAGTGTTCTCCGACTGCTTTGGCAGAGACGGCATCCGCTGAGGTCCGGGGGGACTTACCCGTGACGTAGCCCTGCCTCCCTAGAGCTGCAGCCTCGTCCCCATTCCCTCCTGGGCTGTATGCAGCCGCAGTGTGCACCTGATGTTTTAGTCATGTCAACAATTTTAGATTGATACGGAACTAAGTAGTAGCTTCTATGTTGATGATAGAAAGACCTATGGTGTTAGGCATATGCACATACACATATATATGTGATTGAAATAAAATGTGCATAATGCATCAGAAGGAGGTACTGTGCCACATTCAGGCACTCAAAAAACATACTTTTGGTTTCCTTCTCCAGCTCTGAATTTGATATGCTGGAATTAAAATACTTCGTAGGAAAAATTATTACCAAGTCCTGGCACCCTTCAGCTCTTCTCTCAAAGCTGCCAATACGGAAGCAGATGCTTTGTACCAGTATCCAGCTGCAGGCAAGTCTCGGATGCAAACAGCGTGGTTATTAATCAGCAGTTATGCTCATGAATATTTGTAGATATTCTATTTTGCGTAGTAGTCCAAAAATTACTTGGCTGTTTAACCACACCGGACTAGCACTGGTAGCAATAATCACAGCCAGGTACTATTGATTTCCACGCCTGCCCCCAGGTAATTAGCTTGTGTGAACAGTCAATAGGATTGTGTGTGTGAAACAGCTGATGTCTTCCTGAGGTTTCTGTTTGCTCCTGGTAGTATATACCTACTATTCTATACTTAAATATGCAATCAAGTTATCTGAGGAATTTAAAGGTTTCTAGAAAATAGATGCTCCATCAGAACTAATGTTCCCCTCCTACTGGTGACATTACCTTGGGGTATCAAAATGAAAAGCAGAAATGAAAGCAAACGGTGTTTGCTTCACCAGCAGTGCCGAGCATCATTGTGAAATAAATTAGAGCCAGCACAGGCGTAAGACTTGATGTTTTTGGTTTACACATTTTTTAGATTGCTTTCCTCTGCTGACCTTGAAAGCACTGGCTATTTATTAGCATAATGTGATTACACACCTATCTGCAGGATTTAAGATGGAAATTGAAACCTTCCAATAATTTGGCTAAAAACTACTAGAGCATTCAGCCAGCTGTCAAAATTTCCAGAGAAGCAAAATCAAGCTGTAGGTGTTTAACTGATATCTGAACACAGTCAGCACAGCTACCTGGGTAGGTGGCAATTTGGCTGACTTAATTGGTTGGCTACAGATATGAATTATTAGTAAAATGCAGTTTGTTGACAGCTTACACACTGTGGGCCACAGACTCCTCTCAGTCCACATGTGCAGCTTGTATTATAGCCAAATTAGATGCATTTATAATTCATTCCTCCCTCGCGCGTGCTCCCTCTTGCTTGCTTTCCGTGTACAATCGGTATTTCTAACTTAGATGTGTTAACACCAGGGCTTCATTAATTACATATCTGGGAGCGTGTAGCTTGCTGTCACCTTATGGATTCTTTCAGGTGTAAGTGGGTAAAAACTCATGGCAGAAATAGCGGCTGCAGTAGTTTTACCTGAATATGGTTGTAGCTTGTTTAAATGTTAGGTTTTACCTTTGGCGGGGGAAGAAAAGCCCCTTGGTGTGGATGTCTAAGTACTGATAATTCCCAGGTAGTCAGTGCAGGGGGCTACATGCCAGAACTTGCCTGATGCCGTGACTGGGTCCTGAGGACATTTATTTCTAAGGCAGAAGCAATCAGCAGTGCTGGTAAGTAATTCTGTTGCTTTATTTTCATTTCCTTTCTTTTGTAATACAGACTGTAATAGCTGAATGGCTGTTGGGTTCTTTAAATCTGGAAGAACGTTGTATGCTCTGTGGAATCCTGCACTGAAAACACATTCAGACCCAGCGAGTTGTGGATCGGAGAATTATTTTGGGGGGTTTCTGTTGCTTGCAGAGTGTGTCTTGTGTAAATGTTTACATTAGGCATATGGACCTTTTCTTTTGTGAGGGTGAACAAAAGAGCAAAGCGCTATTAGTGCATTTAATTGCCTAAATAGTAGGTGTGTATGTCTGTTAAATAGTCTGACTCCATTATAAGGTCTTACCGAAGCTTAAAACTCCCTAAAATGGCCTGTGGTTGAGGAGACTTGAGTCCCAGGCAGCGGAAACCAGCTGTAAAGCTTCTGTGCTGTTTTTGTGTTTAAAACCCTGACCTGGTTGCAGTGAGCTTAATACTGAGCCATGAAAATATTGGTCTGTTTTCTCTTGCATATTGGAAATCATCCCTGTGAAACACTATGTAGGGAGCACTGGAATCATGTGGTAATTTACCTAGAAGCATATTACAGTATTTTCTTGTTTGGAGACATCAGCTAAATTTTCAATGTTTTATAAACAGTTCTGACTTTGGAGAATAACTTCTAGTGCTGTGTGAATAGAATACTTGGTAGATAGTAATTCAGAACTGGACAGGAAAACTTTATTATCCAACAGGTGTTTTTTCTATTTTTTCTATTATAAAAGAGAACATGCAACAATAAAGCATAAACATTCTTCTTCTATTGTACAGTGTTTCTTTTTAACTTCTCAACACGCTGTTATTTTTCATGTGATGTGGAGAGAATGGCTCTGAAGCCTGTTAAATGACTCATTTGTGTCCTCTGAAGTCCATCCAAATTTGAGAGAATGAGTTGGGGAGGGGGGGAAGGGAAGGAAATAGAGATTAGCTATCAGTGCCTAAGCAGTCTGGGGAACTGTTTGTTCTTGCTGCTGGTGTCTATCTCCATACAATCTGAGGTGGCTTTTATCCTTCCCACCAGTATGTTTTTGGAGGTCATTTCAAATCAGAAATGTGGATTCTGATGTTAACTGTAAGATTAAAATTGTAGAGTTTGAGTGATATGTACCAGGGTTTCACTTCATTAATGTATAGCAATATATCTCATGCCTGGATCAGTAACCGAGTTCTGTCTTTTCTCTGCCTACAACAGTATTAAAAGTATTCAGATCTGGGTTCGGGTTGGTCTTGCTTCTGATCGGAATTGTCACAGGCTGTTTTGCTGAGGAATCTTAAAGCAGCCCTTAGTCGTGCAATGTGGTGCAGGTGAGATGGTTGTGCCCATGCAAGGCCTTGTAAAGAGCAGCTCTGGTCGGGTGTTGCATCTAGGTCAGTATTTTGTGCATCGCTTAACCACTCAAAGGTGCGTGGTCTTCTAGAACTGCTTGCCTATATTTTTGCTTTTTTTCTATATTTCTGCTATTTCTATGCAGATTTTCTCAACCTTTACTTGAGGTTTTGAGATAGAAGAGCTGGACAAGCGGCAGCCCTCATCTGGGAGAGCTGCTGCATTCTGCTTGCTGGTGGTTCTCCGGACAACTTAGGACTTGTTGCCCTTTCAAGAAGGCTCTAGTGACTTTCTCTGCCTTAGCAGTTTATTAAGATTTCTAGGAGGGTGTTTCTGGCATGAGAAAAATCTTTTTTTCCTAGGAAGCTTTTATTCATCCCACTAAACCAGCTCCTATCCTCTCTTAGTCCTTAGGAATGGGGCAGTAGTGGGCCCCTAGCTATCTGCACAGCTCTTTTCTACCCACCTTTGACCTTCCATTCTGGCAGCTCATAACAAGTGTAGTTATAAACTCACAGACATGGTTACCAGCCGTGACAGAAGTATAACAAGCATGGATTTAGTTTTGCTCACAAGCTTGCTGCAAGTGGTTGTTTGCCGGGATAACTTCCTGCAGGATTTATATGGGTGCTCTGCTATCTATTGCTGAGGTGTTGTGTAATTAGCTGTAACTAAATGAAGTAGGTCAGGCTTATGTTGGGTTGTCAGCTCTTTTGTGGAAATAAACCCAGAGAGACAAAGGAAAAACCTTCCAGAAAGCTGTGGAAAACAGAGGGGATGGTTGGGACACATGCCTCTCGTCCACACAGAAGTAATGCATGCTCATGTTAAGCTAACCAATGAATTAGTCCCCACTTACTGTGCACTGCGTGCTTGCTTGGCTTCCCTTACATGGCAGGATCTAAGGTTTGCAGGAATCCTGCCCTTCTGGACGCTCTGGGAGCAGGATTCTTCTGGGCTTCGATATCTTGCTCATTCATATGAAGTGGATATGGCAGGGAGGTTCAGAGAGTGCTGGGAAATGCACATGTGTGTCTGATTAAAACTTGGTGTCCTGGAAGTCCTCTTGCTGGCAGGCCAGAATTTGGTTAGTTTTGTAATTCCCTTCCTGCCACCCTGCCCTCCTGCTCCAAACAGCTGCCTGTTAACATGGAGCAAAGAGCTGAACTCTCAGCTAGAGCAACTTGGAGCACAGTGTCCAAGTAAGGATGGGCTGCCTAGTGTTATTTTTCAAGCCTGGCATCTTTGACAGTGCCTTTGATAGAGTTTCATAATTCAAGTCAGATCATCAAGGCAAAACCTGCTTACCCGTGGGCTGTGTTGCCCACCAGCGTAGTGAATGTGTGCCAGCTTCCCAGCATGGTTTGGAAGAGGTCCGTAGGCAAAAGAAGTGGGTCTCTAGCCAGGATAGCTGGCTCCTCCCGACGGGAGCTACCTCCTTTTTTCTGTCCTTTTTCTTTATGTAGTTACTATGCGTGAGCAGTGGATGTGTTGGGGAAGAGCAGTGGGGAAGGCCACGGCATGTGGCCCTGCAGTTATTGGGATCTACTGCCACTAGCAAAAGCGGACAGAGCCAGGCAGGAAACTTCTGAGGCTCTTCTGACTACTTGTGAGCAAGGTGCCTTAGGTGTGATTAAAAATCCTTAGCTCTCAACCAGAATAAGCACGCTTTGTCCTTCGATGAGAAGTAGGACACTTGCTGAGTGTGAACCACACGAGTGTGGTTGAGTTGCACTGGATAGGTTTTCCCTAACACTGTAAATCTGCTCCTTAGCGCTGCAGAAAGCAAGGGCAGGATCTCAGCCTGACCCAGCAGTTTTGTCCCAAGTTCTCCCTGTTGCTGACTGTAGATATCCTTAGGTGAGGTAGCTTTCAAACTGATAGAGTTTTACCTTTTCCTCTTAGCTTTCTCCAAATGTGTTCAGGGCCCTTCAAGCAGTGAGGATTATTATCCTCATGCTTGGAAAAGGTGCTGAGCTGCCATGAAGGTGAGCTGGGCTAGGCGTGTTGGTGATGTGTTGGTGTCTCAGTATTTGGAGTCCTGGAGAAGTTTTTTCCCTTTTCTCTCCTTTTCTTGATGTGATATGTGTTCAGTTTCTCCTTGCAAGACAGAGTATAGGATCTCTACCTTGTTGCAGATACTTTATTCTTCTCCACAGATGGGATGCTCTGCAAATTCTGGAACATAATAAACCCTTAAGTTGGTTAGAAACTCCAGCAAAGCAATTGTACCTACTGTATCATATAATAGAGGAGACTGTCCAGGGTTGTGCTTTATCAGAGATCTGGTCTTAAATTACTAGCTTATGGCTATCATGAAGTTCTCCAAATTTCTATTGTCTTCCTAAATCACCCAAAGGGGGAGGATATGGCCAGTTTGTGTGTCCTGAAGAGTGGGTCACAACGCTGTTATTTTGCCTGCCTTAAACAACATGTTTAAATCTTTTCTTTTCATGCCTGAATAAGATGATGCCTGCCTATAGTTTCAACCAAAGTCCCTGGATGCCAGAGACTTAGGGAACAGTTAGCAACCAGAAGCAACTTCATTCTCCCTAGATGTTTATTGCTGTTGTCCTAGAGTTGCCAGATTCCTCTAGCCAGTGTGAGGGATGTGGACCCCTTGCACGGTGGGAGCAGGGATGTGCCGTTTCACACACACAATCTCCCTCTGTGTGTCAGCAAACAGGCCTCCCCCCTGCTCTGGGTGCCAGCTCATCACCTTGTTGGCTCCTAGTTGTGTGCAGGTCTAGTCACTTGTTCTGAATTTAAGGGTGAACATTTGATTGAGTTCCCTTCCCAAGTAAATTAATGCCATGGTAGTTTTCACTGACAGTATTTGTAGAGCAGCTCTGTTTAACGATTCCCATTTGAAAACTTATTCCGGTTAATATTCTTCGGCACCTGTTGTTCCTCCATTCTCATTCTGTGCTCAGGATTTAAATTCTTGTAATACTGGAAAACCCTGAATAATGAACCTTAGCCTGGGATGGCAAGAGCAAGAAAGGCTTGAGAGAGTACTGAGAAAATGGTTTTGCTAACCCCATATTCACCTCCTGATGCTGGATAAATTGCATGTCACTGGACCCATCTGGCACAGCAGAGGAGCAATATCCTTTATGACAAAGACATTTTATTTAAGGTTTTCTTCCAGCTTTGGTCTGGAAAGGGAAATTGGTTTAGCCTGTGATGTTAGAAACCAAGATCAAGGACTGCTGAGACAGAGGGCAAGCTGTCCTGTGACACCTCTGAGCGTTCAGGCTAGGATCGGGGTTGTTTCCATTTTGCAGTGATCTTCCCCCGAATTCTGTTGCTCCCTTCTTACCCAAGACGTATGCAGGGTCACATGTGCCATGTGGACAGGACTGCAGCTGTTCCCCTGAAGCCAAAGAGCTCCTCATATGAGCTCCTTTCGTCTTGCTCTAAATGCCAGCGCTCAGGGGACAAAGCCCTGGACTTGTTCCATCCCAAGAGGAAGCCCTTGGAAGAAAACGGCTTTTGGTGGGAATGCTTGCAAACTGTGCCCTAAGGGGGAATGTTTCGCTGCTGTTGATGCCAATCTGATGTGCTTTCGTAGTTGGCAGCAGTTTGCAGAAAGCTGCTATTTGTGAGCTAAAGGGCAAGGACCTTTGAGAAGCGTTGGTTTGATAGACCCTCTGCTTCACGTGGTGAATCAGGCAACAGTGACTAGATTGTGCCTGTTGTATATCCGATGGGGAGAATGATAACAGCTTGTTCATACGGTATCAGAAGCCGTAGTCAGTCTCTAATTAGAGCATCAGGCCAAAAAAAGACTAGTCTTGGAGGTCATGGTAAACTTTTCATCTTTGAAGCTGTACCTTTATGGTGTGCTTGAATATTGCCTAGTTCCTGTGCCACCAGGGTCCCTTTTGCTACTTATTGACAAGGTTGGAAACTTCCCTTTGGAAAGGAGGGCTACGCAGACAGCGATGACTTCTGGACTGGATCTCTAGATGAAGAGTCTTGTTTTGTTTTCTTTTTTTGCTCATTTGGATTTATGCAGCTCATGTGGTTTCTCCTATCTGGTAACTAATAGCCCTGCTATTTTTCTGCCTATCAGCTGTTTCTGAGGAGTGGTAGCTGCCACAACAGGTTTGAAACTCTGACAGAAGGATTAAGAAAACCTTTTTGCTCAAAGGAACCAAAATAGCATGCTAAATTAGATTGACTTAGCAGGCACATTGTTTTGGAAGAAAACAGGAAAATAATTTTGGTGATGCTGTTCCTATTTTACCTTTTGGAAATTGAAAGGTTTTTTTTTTTTTAATTTGAAAGTAGCTTTTCATTTTTAAGTTTTGATTTTTTTAATCATGTAGCATTTTGCTTGAGTTGTAATCATTTTAAGAGAAACTTTCATAGATTTCAGTTCAGCTTTGGAACAGAGCTGGAGGTTGGAAAGCTCAGAACCTTTAATGAAACAATGTCTGTTCTTCACACGGCTTTCAGGCCTATCCCTGTAGTTGCTTCCGCCCAGATCACTGCAGTATCCTACCCTGGGGAATACCCATGAAGATGAGCCAAGGGCCTCAGCCTAGTGTGAAGTCTCTGGTCCTCTCTGTATGAACACCTGTATTCTCTTTTATGTGGTACTGAAGTTTGGCGGTACCAACTAGGAGATGTACGATGCTGTTTCTTGCTGATGACGCCCAAAATTATTGACTGTCATGCCTGGAGGGTGACTGAAGCATTTAGTGATTGCTCAGAGCATTCATATGGAAAGAAGCTTGAGAAATCACTAATCCCTGTAATGGAGTCCCTCATTTGAGCCATCTGTCAGCACAGTGCTACTACTGCACCATAGGAGAACTCATCTAAAAGAGAAACTGAAGTTGACTTTTTGTGCTATTAAAGTCTGATAAATTTTTGCCTTTTGAGGCTTGGGTTTAGCTTGTGGAAGTTATTGCACATGGTGTGCAAGTGGAGCTCGTTCCATGACTATCACAAAGGCTACATTGATGGATAACTGTTAATAATACTTGGGTTTCTTTCTTTTTATAAAAAGAAGAAATGTTGCATCTTCTATCTTGTGTTGTAGCTTCTTCTAAACCTGTGAGAGCAAAATACAAAATCAGAGGTGATTCTTCGTGCTGGCTGTCAAAAATACTCCCCTGAAAAATCAGACTTGTGAGATGAGGATCCCGATGCATTCATTACAAGTTTTCTTGCAGCAAAATATTATGTGGAGCCTCCTCCTTCCTCAGGCTGATAGCTCAAATGCAACTGCAAATATATATTCTCTGAGGGATTAAAAAAGACTCTTGAAAGGCCAAATACCCATTATAAAGCTATCAGGCTGGAGAGCTGCCATTTGCTAGATTAATATGAGCCTGGCCAATTTTTCAACGCATACATCATAGAGAGCAATGCTCGGTGCGTTCAGGGCTCTCAAGGTGCTTTTCAGCCATTCATGAAATTGTCTTCAGATAGACAAAGATGTGCCCAAGCAGAATGTTGGAAAGAGAATTTCAGTCAATGCAGAAGCCAGTCTCTGGTTTTCAAATATTTTTAGCTTTCTTCCCTTCTCCCCACCGCTGCTTTCCTCCTTCCTTGGCACCTGGGAATGCAGTGGGAGAAGTTGGGAGTGCAGGAAAAGGTGGCGGGTGCTGCAGCTCGTAGGACTCGCAGGGAGAGACGCGGGGGATTTGCTCCCTTAGCTGCCTGTGGCCCCTGGGCCCTGTTCCCCTTCTTGGGGCACTCCTGACTTGTGCTTCATGCATAGCCAGCAGGGAGCGGAGCTGTAGGAGACGACTGGCCCGGCAGCTCCTTCCAGTCCAGCACGGAGGAGAACGTAGGAGAAATGAGCTGCGTCAAATGACGGCCGTTGTGAAACGGTGTGTTAACGAGCGCGTTTCTTTTGGCACTAATGAACAGGGAGAAGCGCTGTCGGTGCCTTGGAACGGGAAGCTAAATGCCTCGAGTGTGGAAAAAATGATGCTTCAGGTGACACTGAGTAAGGACACTCAGAGTCTGAGCAGAACTTTCAGATTGGCTGACAAGCTGCTTTTTCTTTGCATTTTTTGTCTAATTTATAAGCCAAATATTAAGGATTATTACACTCCTTCTTGCAGTTTTAGTGTTTTGATATAAGCATTTTGCAGATAAATCGGGAGTTTTGCTTTGCCCAAGAAAGTTCAAAACAAAGTTTTTTGTTTTTGTTTTCTTTTTAATTGAAAATTTCCTTGCGTATTTAGAATGATAATAAGCATGTTGTGTTTCATTCTGTTGTAATCATCTCTATATAGCAGGCTGAAAAAACTTTCCCTCTGAGGAAAATCTAATACTGCTGAATGTGTTTTCTGTATTAGACCCTTCTGCTCTCTGATGTGCCCCTCCTCTCTTCTCATTCTAAGGTATTTTACATTGAAAGAAAGTGGTTTTTGGGATACTCACTATTCTCATTTTACTAATGTAAAATCATAAATATAATCTTACCCTTTCGATACAAATGCAAATCAAATAATTGGGACAAAATAGCATCAACATTTCTTGCTTCTATACTTGTTAAGGGAATTAAGTCATTGAAATATTTCTGCAAAATTTTGAGACTTTTGACAGAACTGAATTTCTCACAGAGAACGTAGTTCTGACCTGATTTGGCTTCCTAAGACTGGTGTCTGCCAATAGCAATTCTGTTGACTTGGCCTAAAATCTGAGCCAAGGTTTAAAGCAACAAGTCCAGCATGTTTGCATGTTCATGTGTTTCTGAGCACTGATTGTTTATACAACTTCAGGGGGCCTTATCAGCAAGAAAGAACAGAGAAACTGAAACAAATTCTTGCTTCTGAGTAAGGTGATACATAGAGTGGCAACAGCAAAATCACATATAGCACCGGCAAGTATGATTTTTATTGAAGTGTTATGGTAGCTAAAACTCATGTTTTCATGCATTCTGCTAGTTGAAACCAGTTATTAATTTGGCATGCTTAGTGATAAGGAGAAAGAAAATTGGTCTGTAGTAGCAAAAATAAGCAGTCTTGGATCTTAGCTGGTGGTGGTAGTTTTTATCCCTGGTGTAGGGCACAGATTCTGGTCTGCTTATTTTGTAAGCTTATCTTTTTTATTGTTAGCATATCTTTATGCTGCCTTTTTTCTTTTAATTTTGAAACTTAGAGCAATATTTTCCACTACGCATAAATAAGCATTTTTTTCAAATATGCCCTAATGTAAAATGCTGAGAGGGTTAGCTTTAGCTTTTTTTCTTTACCTACTGTATACTTTTTCTGACATGTTAGATTAACTTTCAGCCCCAGGCCAATCTGTCAAAGAAACAGGGAATGTCTCCTGCTATGACAGATTTGCCAGAGGCTGAGGTTTGAAACAAGTTGGGTATTGCTTCTTACACAAAAGTAATTTCTCCCTGCTGAAGAGAGCTATCACTGAATCAGCTGAACAGAAGCCTCTGACTTGCATTACTAGGTTCTGATCAGAAAATCTGCAACAGGCATTTTTTTAATAAACTTATATGCCACAAAGGAGCTCAGGCAGTATAACTCTGGGAGAACTTTCAGCAACATAAGGTCAAAATAATTTCCTCAAGGATATCGGGAATCTAATATATATTTTAAAAACTTTCCCTGGTTGACCTGAGTATTGTTATGAGGGTGGGTGAATACTCTGCTGCACATGCAGACCCGTAGGTCAGGCTGCAGCGCATGGGCAGGAGCTGTGCTGTCCTTCTAGTATCTCCTCTGAGAATGGCTGGCCCTGCTCTTTAAAGCTGCCTCAATTTACTGTGCGAGCTGGAGGAAATTGTGTCCCCCCGTCCTGCCTTCCGTCTGGCGCTATCTGAAAGGGCAGCGGTAACCGGCCCTCAAGGCAAATCCAAGTGTGTGACGAAGCCTGGGGTTTGTGCACAAGGGGCCAGCTATCTATTGCAGGCATCCCTGGAGCAGCTGGGAGCCTGTGGGATGAAGTGGAGGCCACTGGTTCCTCTCCTCAGGACAGGCTGGCAGAAAGTATGGGAGAGAAAAGAGGATTAAGCTGGTAGCCCTCAATGCCTTTAAAAATAGGATTTTTGTAAATGTGCATAGCAAATAGATGATGGGTATTAATTTCTGTTATCATAGTTCCCAGAGGTTTCAGTTTCTTCTTACGGTTGTGCAGAAACCCCCTGGAGTAGCTCAGAGGGCTGTAAGGAGGTGGGAGGTGCAGCCTCAGCTGCTTCTTTAATAAACTTGCTGCCAAGTAGCTGCTTTGGGGGCATTCTGTGAGGAAAGCCCTGCTCATCTTCTGGACACGTGGTGGGCTTGTGGGGAGGAGGAAAACCCAGAATCTAACAAGTTTAAAAAGTTCAAGGAACAGGAATAAGATTTCATGTTATAGCTGAAGTTGCAGAGACCCGGGGATCCCATTCTGCAGCTTCCCTCCAGGGTCCACTGCAGCTCACCTTGATGCTGCAGAGAAGAGGCAGGAAAAGAGGTGGTGGTGTTGCTTGATAAAGTAATTCTGTAATGTAAAAATACAGTGAATTGTAGTGAATTGCCCTTTTGCAGGGCAAGAAGGGAGAAACAATGTTTTGAACCCTACAGGAAGCAGAGCTGCTGGAAGATCGTAACAAGAGACTTTTTTGACAGCCTTGTGTAAGGACATTTTGTTTCGAAGGTTTGCCAGGGTTTAGTGGCAATTATGTGGGAATGTGTTAAGTATATTCCCTCAGGTACTGCACCCTGGAACAGCTTTGAGGCAGATGACTTGGGGCATAGAAAGGCCCAAAACAGGTATAGGAGGTGCAGAACGTGCTCTTTGTGCTTTTTAGAGTTATTTTTCAAATCCTGAGAAACAAGACTGAACTTTAAAGCATATTAATGACTACTAAATTTTATTTTAAACCTAAACAAGGAAAAATCTGTCAGCACATGAACAGTGAGAACCTGCTTCAGGATCCCTTGGGAAAGAGCCTGAAGTTCTGAAGTTGACAGAGCTGAGAGAAGTGCAGAATAGGAGCTCCCTATAAAAGGCAGGGGAGAAGCAGAGCCACACACTTTAATGTCAAAGTTGAGGGATGTGCCTCAAAAGCACCAGGTCTCAGCTTGCAGTTCAGAGGGCCTTGGCACAAAGCACCTCTTTGCTGCCTGCCGGCTCGTTGGTACCAGACTGCTTTCCAGGGTCCGAGTGTAGAATAGACGCTTAAAAGAGCTGTTGTAGCAGCTAGGGAATACTGAAAGTCTCTCTTCCTTTGCCCAAACTCTTCTGTTGTCCATAGGAGGGCTGGTTAAAGAATCTTTGGGATACTTTTGCCTTGGAGTAGTATGGATGTGCCTTAATACTGCTAAAATTTTAGTCCAGTGCCAGTATGTCCTTGCCTGCATTTGAAGCTGAGCAGTAGACATTGTTCTCACCACCCAGGTAGTTGTACCATGTGTCACAGATTTTTTTTTTTTTTTTTTAATAGTAGGTATCTATCAGAGCCAGGAGGAGTAATAAGAACAAAGCTATCAGAATTAAATGTACAGAGCAAGTCCTCGAGGCAAAATGCCTACTGTGAAAATGTCTCCAGCCCTGCAGACTGCAAACCTGATGGCTCTCACAGCCTGGCTGTCTTGGCTCAGATCTCTGTAGCATTAGGAAGTGCAGTGGAGCACAGGATCATGGAATGGTGCAGGTTGCCAGGGACCTCTGGAGATACCCAGTCCAACTCCTTGGCTCTGCCACCAGAGCGTGTTGCCTGGGCCCTTAAACACCTCCAAGGAAGGAGGCTCCACAGCCCCTCTGGGCAGCCTGACCCAGTGCACAGCCGCCCTCACAGAACGTAATGAGCTGCTGTCGGCAGATCCCAACTGTAGGGCACCCATCTGTCTGCCCTTGCAGTTTCCTTGGATATCCCTAGGACCACAGCCTTGCCTTTTGCTTGAGTGGAAATGACTGTGAAAGCCAGAAGAAAAGCAGCTGTTATGGTAGGGTCTTCTGTGCTCATTTTGCCCGGCTTTCTTGCTGGTTTGCTATGGAGCACCGTAGGACTAAATTACGCTTTTGAAAAATAAATGAAGAAAGTAAATGATGTGCCAAGATATCCTTGACTGGGTTTTTTAATAGTGTTTGTTTGCTTACTTGCTAATTTGCAAGGTCTGGTAATTTGCAATCGGCCTCCCAGTCATTAGAGTGAATTAGTGAGGTTCTATTATATCAAAGAGACAAGCAAGTCAATAAGAGAAAGGGAAATGTCCCACATTAGTGAAGCTATTGGGAAATGGCTTGAATGTCTTTCTACTCTTTGGTGTCATTATCTCAAAAGTTAAACTGTTTCATACTGCTTTAGTTCTTAGTTTATTTCCTTGCATGTAAATAACTGTCAAAAAAGAAGAGCCTCCTCTAGCCTTTAGTGAAGGTGATCTCTTGTTATTGTTTGTTTGAATACCTCCGTTGTGGGCATTTTATCACTTTTATGATGTTATAAGAAATATGTCATCTGTAGAGCATCTGCACAATGTTTGCTAAAAATTAAGCTGGTTTAGAGCATTATATTTCAGATCTGTCATAAAGATTTCAGTGGTGATGTTCTTTCATTTAACAGAGTTATTGTGAGGTTTTTATGTTTGTGTTGGAGAGGCAGGAAATGGGAAATGCTGTGTCTTGACAAAATCCTAAAGCACCCAGGTTGAAAATCTGTAATGAGATTCTCTTACCCAACCTGGCTTTTTGAAAACATCAGTAGTCAGTACTTTGAACATTTGAGCCTTTGCTACTTGACACTTTGCAGGAAAGGAAGGTCTTTCAGACCAAACATAGTGCTGGCTGTTGTCAGAGAAATATCTTTTCCAGTTCTTCCCCTTTTACCTTAGAAATCCTGAATAGTCTTCACCTGTTTAGGTATTGTGACCTTAAAAGGAAAGGGTTGTTGAAGGGCAAGACATTAAGCAATCATTCTATAATATATAATTGATTTAAAATATTCAGGATTTCAGTCCACAAGCACTTTCTAAATAAGCTGACTTCTTACATATTTGGTTATGTTTCTCAGCTACTGGAAATGAAGAGAATTCTTGCTACTTAATTGTTTTCTTAGAAATGAACAGAATTTATGGGGTAATTCTCACTCTGTTCTATAAGAAAATAGGAAGAAGGAACAGAATAACTGCAACCAATAAGCAGAATTGGAACATTAAACTTGTCCTTGCCTTGGACTTATTGATGCCAACGTGACTGTGTTTGTGCAGTTTTTGCTTTCAGAACCCTCTAATTACAGGTTGTGAAACCGAGGCTGGTGGCAGACAAGCTTATCTAGTGCTTGGAGATGATTTCCCTTTTCCATCAGTCATTTGATCTGTTTTTATAGATGCAAATGAATATTTCTTCATTATTTTCTATCTTCCTTTATTCTGTAATATGCATGATGCACTGACATATTATTTTAATGTTTTTAATTCCTAGTATGGCATAAAGCAGCTCAAATATATATTGTACTCGGGAGCTGCGATGTTCTCTTTTACTGCTCAGATGACTAGGAAAGAAGACAGTAAAGTGAATTTCTAGAGATGCACAAAGATTAGCTGGAGACTTGGGACCCCTGCCCTGTCTTCTAAGGCGTCGCCTTTGTTTTCCTCTAAACGCTTATGGACTGTTTAAGCACCTCTTTACCTATGGCTCATTGACAGAAGTAGATTGGGCTATTGTGGGTGCTATCGATGCCATTTTAAAACTGTGAACACCTGAGAGAGGAACAGAAGTGTTGTAAGATGTTGTTATGCTTGCACCAGAAAATGTTTTGGTTTTAGTGAAAGATATCCAGTATCTTAGCTGTGAGATTTTTCTCCATTTTTCAATGAGGTGGACAGTTTAATTGCTGCCATGTGTCTTAGCCTCTCTTTATCTTGGTTTTATTGCAAAGCCTCCATTATCACAGGATCTAAGTGATGTACCTTTATTAACGGACCTTTTTTTTCCCCTCCCTATTTGTGAGATCTTTATAAAGATGGAAAACTGGAGCACTTGACTGATTGGGGCCACATCCAGTCTATTTGCTAGGTGTGCCAATTACTGCCGAATTTCAATTCAGGAAAGCAGGTAGTGACTGAAACAGGTACCAGCTGGGCTGGCAGCCCTAGGCTCTGTGCAGGCAAGTAACAAATAGGGTGGCCAAGTCTGGTGGTCCCAGATAGAAGGTTGCTCAAACTGCTCAAAGCTTCCTTTAGCCATGCCTGACTGAGGCACCCTCAGTACCTGCGCTGGCCACTTGGCCTCTGTCACCTCTCCCGTGATGGAGCAGGGGCCTGGCCAGAGGATGTGCTGCCAGGGCCCATGGGAACATCTGTCCTGTCTTGGGGAGACCCTTCGTGTCCAGCTGCACTTTGTAATATTGGACAGGAGAGCAGCATGGTCTTAGGGTTGTCTTATCCTACCAAAGCACAGGGTTTTTCCTGCTATCATGTTGCATTATGGTTTGGGTTTCCATGCCATGACTGAATCTTTGTGCTGAGGCTTTTCTCTGAGACTGCAGACTGCCCTGTTAGGATGCTGAAGAATCATCCTCTATTTATTATTTGTTTAATGGAAAAAGTCCATGCAGTCTGTCCTAGTCAGAGGAGATGCTTCATGTGAGCTTGCCAGAAATGATCAGGCTTTCGCTGTGCTGAGGGGGAAACTGGCCTGGGTTACAGTGGATATCACTGAGCTTTGGTTCCTCACTGCAAAAGGCAATTGGGCAGCCCAAGGCCCTGGTGAACAGGAATCCTCCATCAGTAGAGATTTCTAAATTCAGCTGCTCTGTGTGCTGTTGTCAAGAAGATAGTGAAAAATCCCCCTGCAAAAGATGGTGTCACACACAGCACGAGGCATGCAGAGCTGCTGGACTGCTCGTGCCATTGCAGCTTGTCTTTGGGGAATCGTCTGATGTGGGATGTGGGTGGCTTTTGTTTGTTTTGTGTGTGTGAGTAAAATCTGTCAGATTCAATCAGCTCTTAGCCTAGCTGAATTGGACAAGTAAATGCATGTTCAAAAATCATGTGTTTAGGAAATTATTTTTCCATTGCTGTTTCTAGACATTGTACTATTTCTTGCTGCACTCTAGCATGACTACCCTGGTGCTTACCTGTGTATTTTATATGCTTTATTCTTCTCCTTATGTGGCTTTTCTATAAACTTTTGAAGTCTACATTTTCTTTCTCTGTTCCTCTCATCATAACACTTTCCCATCTCTTCACAAAATAGGGACTCATTTTTTTTGAAAACATGTAATCTTATTCAGTCTGTCCCTGTCCTCTGTCCTCTTCAGATGGTCCTGGTTATCTCACAGGCTGGGGACCCTCTTGACCTGGCTTTCCAAGCAATGTTGCTGCTGCTCACTGGGACTGCGCATGTTGCTGCCTTGATGGAAGTGCAGCCAGACTTGACTGCCTTTTTTTTTTTTTTTATAAGAGTGTGAAACTCAGGAGGCAATAGATGTACCAGTCCTTGGTATCTCCTTAGTTTTGGTGTGATTTGCTGACCAGTTTAAGTATGTTGTTTGGCTAATGGCTGCGGCATGGTTTGATGGTACAAGGAGATTCAGGGGATTATTTAGTCCCTATTCTATATCTTGAGAAGATGTTGTCTATCCTGCTGGCTTCTCCAAGAAGTATTTGTGAAACTAAAATCACTTTTTGCTTTTGTGACTTTAATTCCAAAAGGAACTGCAGTAATGGCAGCAGGGAAATACAAAACCCTCTTTGTTATTCCTGGTAGTTTCAGTGATATCTTAGCTATTCAGCAATCTCTTTTGGTTATTCAAGGACTGCAGTACTGACTCATGTGATATGTTAGACCCGTTGTCACCTGTGGCCACTGAATGAAATGCACTTCTAGGAGGTATCTCGCAGTAGCCTCACTCCTAGGAGTTAGTTGTGGTTAATGTTTGGAGAGTCCTTCCAGGCGGTGACTGTCAGAGCAGCAGCATTAATGCCTGCTGATCAGCACATCTGATCCTTAACTCTTGGGACCATATTAGAAAGATGTGAAAAGTCTCTTCATTTGTTCAGAGCTTGTCAGCCTCTATATGTGTTCAACTTTGAGGAAGTCGTTGTGAATGAATGAACCAAACCAGAAGTTTGCTCCCCAGCCAAGGGCACTTTAACATTCGTATTGGCATCTTTTTAGAGAATGGGATAGCTTCATGTCCGAGGTCATCAGCTTTATTTAAAACAGTCTTAATGCATTGCATATCGTTCTGATCTGCACCTAAATTTTCATTTACTTTTATATGTTGCTGGCTGAGGGCCACTAGTTTTTCATCATGAGAAGTGGTGGCTGAATTAGATCTTCCCTAGCTCTGAAGGGATGTGCATTATCAGAGCAGGTGTTTGGTGCAGAATAAGAGCAAAGATATTTCTGTAGGGAATACGCATAGCAAAGCAATGTCATAAATAGGTCTCGTGTCAGTGTTTGGGGTAATGCCTTGATATGTGTCATCATGAATTATATACTATTTCAGATTTATTGCTTCTTCCACTGATAAGGGACACTGCTGCTTTGAGTGAGTTTTCTTCGTGGTTTAAAAGATTTACTGATATGTTGAAATTCCCTGTATTGGAGATTCAGATGAACTTTGGAAACCTGAGATAAGAACTATAAATCTGCTATAAACTAGGAAGCTATTTTTCAAGGTGTGTACTTATTGACAGGGTTCGTGCTAGTTTATTCTTCTGCTTCTCGTTTGTGTGCATCAGAAAAGCGTTCTCTTTTCAAAGCATGAACAAGTTGTGAAAACCATATTGTGGGTGGTACAATATGTAGGTAACTTATCAAAAAGAAGTGAAGTCTTCATCAGAGCACCAAGTGTTTCCTCATAGGAATGAGTTTCCTCATGTAAATGAATGTCCAGAATTTTATTTTGGAACTTCAAGGCAATGTCAGTAAAAACTGTGGGCTAGACACATTCATTTATATTAAGATCTTTATGAGGAGTTGGCTTCAGTGAGGTTGAAAATGAGATTATTTAGTGGATGGTGCAAGAGCAAAGAACTGTGTGAACCAGATAAGTTTCTCATTCACCAGGCAGAGGTAGGTGCTTTGTATTGATTTGCTGTGTTCTGGCCACTACAAAATGTGGAACTGGGGATGTTTTAACTTTGCTTGTATTGCTAAAATGGAAGATCTTGTAGATGAGTCCCAAGGTGCAAGGCCAGTGCTGAAGCGGTAAGTCTCCCTCTTTGGGCCACTCCATCATTTATCACATGACGTGGGCATAACAGACAGTGAAATATGGGGTCCCACCACAAAAGGGATGTAGAGAACCAAGAGATCCATCATCGCACTTGAGAAAAGAAAATTCAGAAAAATCACTGTGCTAAGTTTTGGGATCATTTCAACCTCTTCTGAAAAGTCTTCTAGTTTTAGGATTTCTTGTATCCTGTTGTAAAGAGCACATTTTATAAGGGTACGTATAAATTCTCCATAGAACTAAAAATTAAACTACGAATTCAAATGTACGCAAGAGGACAAAGCACAACCTTGGGAAACGCTTTGACCTCTCCGAGTGCTAACATGGTGGAACATCAAGTCAGGGTCTCAGATTCGTTTACATGGACAACTTAATCATTGGAGTAGAAGTGCCAGACTTGGAGGATTGGAAGAGATCTTGTGCTTCCTGGGGCGGATCCTGGTACTCTTAAAAACTATAAAAACCCTGGTTTTATAGTTTTTTTTCCTTCTGTCTAGAAGGTCCTGTTTTGTGCACAGGTTTTGTTCTCCCAGCGCTAGGAATAATGAAAGGGCATTAAAAAACAGGATGGGTTTCACTGTTGTAGGTACCATATCGTGATGGCTTTTCCTGCTGTGCTTTCTGCATTCCGGGGAGATTCTGGAGTTTGGGTTCGTGATGCTCGTGCCTGCAGGTGGCAGCATCTTCCTGCTCTATGTGTGGTGGCCAATTTCCCGGTCTCCAGTGTGTTTAGGAACCTGAAAATTAGAAGCAGGACCTTCCCACCCGCCTTTCAGGTCAGCGCTGCTCTTTGCTGTGATGGGGCTGTACCCAGGTGCTCGCCCGACACCCATTCCAGACCAGCTGGCTCTTCTCCATTCCCTCTGACCCTGGCTCCTTCCTCTGGTTCTAGGTGACTTCCAAGGCTTCCGAGCAGGAAGGCACAGTCAGGGATGTAGGGAATGGCCATGTGAAAAGCTGTGAGCTTGGGGAGGCAGAACAGTTAATGGGTATTGGGAAAAATATGCCTCTCTTCTGCTCCTGTTCTACTCTGGTCAAATACTTTGTATTGTTGCTGAATTCTGCAAGGTCCAAAGTAGCTGGAACCATATGAAGCAATGTTTCGTTTTTGAACAATGTGATTCTGATTTCCTTCAGATTGTTCTCTGAATAAAGGCCATGAAAAATAAAAACAAACTTTGTTATCAATTTTAATAGTATGTTTATGTTGCATTATTATGTGAATATCCAGATAAAAAGAGCATTAGGTTTTTCTCAAGGAAGATAAACCAACAAAATAAAGAGTTTTTTTTTTTTTTTTAAAAAAAAGGTGGGAGGAGTAAGAATAGTAAGAAGAATAGTTGGAGCATATACAGGCATAAGAGTGAAGGGCTCTGGGGGTGGGGAGAGGGGATTATTTTCTCTATATTAAGCGCTGCTGGGCTCCGGCTTTCTTTCAGGAAAACATCAGATCAGATACCTAGTGTCTCCTAAGGGAAAATCCATAAAAATGACATCATGAGAGCACTCTCCTTAGGAGCGTTTTCCTGTGGAGACACTAGGAAACGGCTCCTGTGCCTCATCCATGGGTGTGGGAATCGAAGTCTCCAGCAGGGCTGAGCAGGCTGCACAGAGCCTGCTTAGAATAGGCCCAGCCAGCCCGGGAAAAGATGGAAGCAGGTGTCCAGTGTCTCTTGTGTTGGTTTTCTCTGCCCAGGGATTCCCTTTGCATGGAGAATTCGCAGCTCCATAATTAGAGCAGCTTTCTAGTGCGTGAAGAGAGGTATCGAGTCCTCCGTGCTTCTCTGCTGGTGATACTTAAAGTCACCGTTGCAGAAGGACACTTGCCAATATTGACTCTGATAAGACTGTAGCTTTATCTGCTTGGCTCTTGTCCAATAATTACTGCTTATCTCAGCCATGTTATCAGACTGCATCTTTAGCTCTGCCCTTTGCACTGGAAAATGAAGCCCCTCTGTGTTTTCTGTACCCATGCTGGGGGTTGTGTCATACATACTAAGGCTCTTCTCAGAAGAAGAGTGAACCATACCTTTTTTGTGCAGAGAGCCCATAATACTCCTCTAGCTTGTCTGCTGTTAGAAAAATCTGGAAAAATTCCATAATCCTCCATAATAGTGTGGAAGCTCAAAATTCAAAATACATTTTTCATGCTATCAGGAAATAGCAGTATGTTGTGATGGCCATGTAGATTGAGCCTGCAAAATTCAAGTGCCATCCTTTTCTAAGATACACGTATTCCAAATACAGGCTTTTTAGCATTGCATTTGTTTTTATGGAGCTCGGTTATTTTTCATAGTTATTTCTCATCCTGTTAGAGTAATGAACAGATGCTGGATGTGGCAAAGGGACAGAAAATTAAATACTGCTGCTCATCAGTCATGTCTTTGTAAATGTTGACTGGGGGCTGGCTAGTTGGGTCTGAATTTCAGGTGTATCTATTACTTTCATCTGGATGTAGATTTTTAGATCGACCTTAAGTGCTTTGTGATAGCCTTGCTTCCCTTCAACACTGTGATGGCTGTTACTGTAACATTTCAAAGTCGGCTCTTGGGATGCGTTGCTGCTGCTGTGGAAGCTTCTGGGGATTTTTCTGTGTTTTGTGTTCTGGGACTTTTGTAATCAAGTGGGAATCTGCATTTGGGGTCCAACAGAATCCTTGTGACTCACCTTTTGGGATTTAGCCATGAGTTTTCATGCTCTCTGAACACCCGTGCCATTTCCATAGTGCCCTTAGGAGGCGAAATGGAAGAAGTATGTGGTGACTTTTGCAGGCATGTAAATTGGCTGTGGGTATAATGTTTAAAGTTCTGTATTGGTTCTGGGACCACGTAAATGAGGATCCCTGGAAAATGGCTCAGATGTTTGAGAGCCATACTGCCGACTTACATACATAGTCCAGAATTGTGCTGATCACTTTTGTTCCTTATGGGTTTTATATATTTTTTTTTTCCTATGTACCCAATTAATTTGATGGAAACTTCTTCTAGACTTGTTTACAGCAGTAAGAGGATAGTGCTCAAGAATTGGCATGACTAGAATTGGCAGTAACATTTCAGGATACCAGAGTTCACTTAGACTGATGTGATAGTTTGTCTATTCAGTTAATAATAATAATAATAAAATCTCTGAATTGAACAGAATGCCCAAGCCTGAGCGCTGGCTGCAAGGATGGGACACGGTGACGGGCAACCTGCCCGCGGGATGGAAGAGCCTCTGCGTGCAGAACGGGAACCTCATGGCTCGGTAAGTGGCTCCTGAGGCGGTCTCAGTGGTGCCTACTGGGAGGCTGGCTGCCGTGCAGCAAAATACTAACTGTAGATCGAAGGTAGTTTTGTGCAGTGCAGCTAGATCTGGATGTAACATATTTGAAGTTCGGCTTCATGGATTGTAGAATCCTTGGGAGGATGATTTTAAAATAGGAGCTCCCTCACTATCTATGTGTTTAAAGCTTCTTACTCTAATATCTTCAAACACGCTATGAAAATGTACTGCTGTAGTCTTCATGTTCAATTACCATCATGTGCCCAGTTGCGTACCTCTCGTCCGTACAGCTCTGATGTGAATCTCCAGAATTAACCCAGCACGTGAACACATCCCTGTTACAATATGTGGGTCAGTGCTGCCGTCTCCTCTGCTAACAGCGCTGACTCTCATCTGTATCAGCTGCCCTTCCTAGAAATTGAAATAATACCCCTAGCCAGCTTGAATGTTGTGCCTAGAAAGTACACTGCACAGGGCGATATGTCCTGCCACAAGGAATTGATGTCAAAGATAGCACAATGCCACGTACTGCAGCTGGGAGATTGCTTTGCTCCAAGTTTCCCAGTCTTTATTAATTATTTATTAGTTTATTTTTCCTAGTACATGGGCTGATTGCTGGTCTCTTTTGCAAAACAGAAGAAGAAGAAGAAAAAACAGATTAAAAAAAAAAAGAGAGTTATTAGTTAGGTATTGATTTTGCTGCTTGGTGGTGGGGTGTGAGGGTCCCTGGCAGGATGAGACTCGTCACTGTGGTGTTCGTGCTGGCATGCGAGGAGCCCCATTCCTAGTAAATTGGTTTCTCCCAGCAGGCAAATCTCAAAGTGGCTCTGACTCAAGAGCTTTTTCACCAGAAAATGCCAAACTGGATCAATGACCAAGGAACCATGGTGGTTCCCTCAGGATACAACAGGAAATCATGGCCCACCTGCCTGGTAGGGCTCAGTGTCCTGTGTCCCTTAGAGTGTAGGGGGTGCTGGACTTGCACAATGTGTCGCGGTAAGACCCAACTTTAGGGGCTGGCAGTGGAATTGTGGCAGCTTCTTCAGCAATTCTTGCTGAATGACTTTGCTCAATGTGAAGTAGGCCCGAACTGGTACTCCATTAGTTCTGAAGAGCCTGCTCTTACTGCAGAAATTACCTTTTTCAGCACAATTTGACCCATGCATAATCAGTTGGCAGCAAGTCCGAAGTTGTTGTGATCACTTTTATTCATTCTGGATTTTAGCATTAATGAATTTAGTGCAGCCTCTTTTGGTTTTATGTCTTTAATGTTTGTAATAGAGATACAGAAATACTGTTCATAGGGAACGTTTCCTGTAGGTTCTTTTAAGCCCATAGTCAACAAAGACTGATTTTTTTTCAAGTAACTGAAAACAATACTCCCTACAGCCCTCACTTCTCATGAAAGATAGAAACTAGGAGGTGCTTCCAAGCCCCGACCACGCTGCAATTTGTGCTACAGGCACAATGAATGTTGTTGTCTGTCTTTGAAGTGTTCTGATTTCAGGAAGTTGGTGGCTTTATCAAACCGATAGGATCTCCCATTCAGAGCCGTGTGAGAAACGGTGAACAGTGCGTGTCTGTGTGTGCAGTGACTTTTCTGATGGAAATGGCAATAAAGTGAAATATTGCTGCTAAGACACAGTTCAAAGCAGAGTGTCACCGAGATATTCAGTGACCTGCTCTTTTAATAGTGTGCTCTGATGTAAAAAGATTTTGAGAGCTAAACATTTAAACAGCATTTCTGGGGAGGTTAGAGTAGGAGTTCCTGCGTCTTCTGTTGCTGCTCTTTTTGGACTGAAGGAACAGGTCACTTAATGGTGTAACGGTATCAGACAGCCTGTTTCCTAAGTAGGTAAGTGGGGATAATACTCACAAAGAACTGTTCCACAGAAATGGTAGGTGTTAATAGTGTCCCATGTGATTACAGTGATGGGGGATATATCAATTTGTCTAAACTAGTATTAAGCAGTGCTGAAAGTCTGCCAGAAGGCTTCTCCTTCTGGATTTGCCCACATCAGATTTAGAAGGGTTTGGGTGAACCTCTGGCCTGGACTGAACTTTGTGTCTTTTAAAGGTTACCTTAAATGACAGATGAAGGAACCTTATATTGTGATAACCTATCTGAAAGATCTCAAAGTACTACAGAAATCGATATGTAAACTATATATAGATTATAGCAGTTCTGTCGCTGTTTGGCAGAACACAGTGAAACAAAACAACATGCGATAGATATGGAAATGGAAAAACACAGTGTTAAGCTCAAAGTACAGGCAGAATGCAGTGAGACAGAATATAATTGTCAGCTGGGACCTGGCAGGAAATTGGGAGGTGTTGCTGCTTTTCCCACACAATGTGCCTTGTGATTTGGGGTCTGAACTCAGAGGCTCTCAAATGCCTTTAGCTTGTGTGAGAAGTTGCAACTCCGGTGGCAAGCAGTTTGCAGGGATGCAGGTTAAATAACGTTTCATGGAGCAGAAGCACGATGTCCTGTTTCTCAGCACAAGCTCACCGAAAGGCGTGCGTCTCGTAAGCTCTTGCACTGTTAATGGCAAAGGCACTGCTGGCCAAGCTGTGTGTGGGGAGCGCTCAGAGCAGCAGCATCTTTGGAAAGTCCCCCTTATCCAAACTTAACTCTGCCTGATAGAGCTCAGATTACAGTACAGGGCCAATATGTCTTGCATTTAAAAAAAAAAAAAAAAAAAAAAAAAAAAAAGAAAAAAAAAGTGTGTATATATACTCTACAAGTATATTTTTGTCTTTAAGAATCAAGCATGTAAAAATGTTGGCTAGTTTTTAAGGGGCTGCCCTTTTTACTTTTGACCTTGTACAGCTGCCTGTTTTTGAATCTCTGTTCTCTGCAGCAGAGAATTGATGAAGCTGATCTGATCCGCCAAAAGCTGCTGCTTATCCTGCCTCGTTGCTTTGATAAAGATGCTGGTAAGAGCGGTCTTAACCAGGCTGCTGCTTCTAATTTTCTCATCTTCCAGCAAAACAATGAAGCTTGAGAAATCACACTTTCTGCTTTCAACCCAAGGAACATATTAGTGCTCAACAATGTGTCAGAAGATTTGCTATAAATCTTAACTATCTAAAATAAAATGTCCACTGTTTAGTGTTTTAGAAATAGTGGAGCTGCTTGTAGAAGTGAAAATGATAGAAGTTGGGGTTCATTTGCATGAATTTATCTAATTATCATAGCTAGGCTGTCACCAGGCTGTTTGCGTTCTCACCCTCTGTCTGGGATGCGGGTGCTTGACTGACTAGTGATTTACACAGTGCCATGCTGAAATACTGTAAATGGCCATTTAGAAATAGCAATTTAGAAGCTGATCAGTGAAGGCTGATTGTGCTGAATCAGTCAAAATGCTACATTGATTCCCATTTAATGGATTTACAGAAATTAATTATTTAAATGTCCAATGATTTCTCTTTCTGTTTTTGAAGTAACCTGATTTTGAGTGGTCCTAAATGAACATAAACACAGGTTTTCACTCCTTCCCTCTTTTTAAATATTTTACCAACTTTTACTGTCACTGTGATAATTAAAGAAATTGATAATATGTCTTTAGGGGAAGAACAAGGGCCCTAAAAAGGCAGTATCCATTCTTTTCAATCACTACTTAGAATTTGCCAATAAATAAGAAAGGCTTCTTAAAGTCAGGACTGAGATTAATCTATAGATAGTTGCCAGTGTGTGAGTGCCTGTTAGTCTGGGATAGCACTTAAGGCCATATTCTAAGGCCCACTTTCAGAAGTAAAGTCCTGTTGATGTATCTGGAACTTGGTTGCTAAATAAATTAATGAATCCAAGGTTTTGTTAGTGAGCTAAGAAGTCATCCTCAGAGAAATGGTTAATGAATTTAAGTGATTAAAGAGTGCTCAGTAGTCCAAGTCTGAATATTAAGTGAATGCAAATGTGGAGATATCCCCAGAACTCTAGGGTCAGTTCTTAAGCCTTATAATGCTCAAAGTAGTAAATCAGGGATGATATTTCTAAAACTACTAGGTTGGATTTGCAAAGCTTGACTCATTGGTATGTGTGCCTGCTCTAGAACAGAGGTGAGGTTTGATAGTAGTCAGCTTGGGAGAGACTAAATAAGGCTTGTTTGTCTTGAGAACAACCTTCAGAATTGAAGGGGGGGATTTCTTGTTTTGCTGTCGTCAGGGTCAAACATGAGCCTCCGCAGAGGCTGAAAACTGCCTTTTTGTCGTAGGTCATGTGTAGAAATGGAGAGATCTTTAACTCAGCTTGCATGTGATGAGATGGCAGGTTTTCTGATGGTTTGGAGATCACTGGGAGCCTCAGATATGAGCACCGTAATGGATTGTGATAAACTTAATGGATTGACTTAAATGAACAAAGTTGGTTTGCACACTCACGGCTCAGAGTGAGTTCTGTTACTGCAATGCAAGTTGAAAACAATATTCGGTGAGACAGTGTTCTCCAAAGGTGCTTCCAAAATGACAGAATTCAGAGATCTCTGTACTTGATGGCTGCAGTGCTGAACTAAGTCAATTCTACTGAAGAACTACTACTAAGTATGTGTTTGTATTTAGCCAATAATGCAGGAGGCAAGCATAACTTCACTGGAGTTTTGGAATTTTGACTTTTAGAAGATGCTTTGTTACTCCCTGGGACATGTTACACTGCATTTAGTGTGGTCAGTGCGACATGAGCTGCAGCCCCAGTGGGTGTGTGGGGCCCTTCAAAACGTGGGCACGTTTGCTGCCCTGCTGTGTCCCCAGTTCTGCGCTGGGTTTGCACAGGGTGCCACGTGTAGCCAGGCTAAGTGGAGGCAGCCGGTCACAGCCCTCCTCCCAGGCAGCCTGTTTGGATCGGGCTCCTCTGGCACATCGTGTGATTCAGGACCCTTTAAATCAGGTAAAATGAGGTGAATTTCCATGTAAATCTGCACATATGAAAAATTATCATTTGTGGGGCCTTAGGAGTTTTAACAGAAAACAACTAAAATGACATGTGTTTAGTTAATCTTTAGAATTCAATGTCGAGTAGACGTTTGTATTCACACAAAAATATTTTGTGATGTGTATTTCTTCAGAATGTCTCATTCAAACAGCCCGAAGTACCTCTCGCTATGACCATCTTTAAAGATTTTCCAAAGAACTACAGGTCCATTTACTGAGCTGGATCATGCCAGCCCTTCATTTCCGTGCTTAGTTTGCAAGGTCCAGATGGTGGCAAGCTGCAAATGGATATTTCTGCAGCTGAAATATCTATCCGCTTGGCAGACTCGGGAGACACTGGTTCTGGCAGATTTAGACTTGTCTCTGGCTATTTAGCGCAGTTGTACAGTTAATGGGCTGTTGGACAATTTTGTCCAACTTGCTATTTTCTGGTGACTCGTTTATAATTCTGGGAACGGAGAGCACGATTAGCCATTTGTGAATAATGGGAAAGCCTCTCGAGATCTCAAGAAAACACTTTTATTCTTAAATAGGTTGATTTGCATGTTTGTTTAGTTATCCTATACAGAATCTCAGTGCTCGCCTTCGAATGCCCCATGCATTTCTCCAAATTGAATTTTCCTTTCTGTAAATGTCTGATGTGTTTTAAGAGGCTAAAGTCTTAATTGCTGTTTACTGTATGATTATAGTTGATCTTAATTAAAATGGGGACTTGGCAAATGCCAAAGGTAGATCTGCAGGTTCTGTGCGCTTGCATGTACGTTTTCACGTGTCTGCATGGGTAAACACATATTAAATTTTTCTCTTCCGTTGCATTATGTTGTACCTTTGAATTCACTGTGTTTGCTGATCTGCCTGACCCTAAAATTCTTGAGCAGCCCAAAACAGCCTCAAACTAAAGAAACACCTATATTACCCTCCAATTACTGTCTTGAATGGCAAATCCTTCATGAAAAACTGGTCTCCAATATCTGCTCCTAATCAGGCCTGTAGATGAGAGCTATATACCATTAAGAGGAGTTACCTAGTCTTCCAGCAGGACAGCCCTCATTCCTTTTCCCACCCTGCAGTGCACCGGTACAATGACAGTTATTCATATGGACTCTTTGAACCCATCTTGGACAGTTTTACCATGGATTAGAAAGGTGAAACCTTCACCTTCCTCCAAGACTCGCATTGCGACTGCTCAGCTTTACAGAGAAATACATACAAATAGCATGAATAAGAATTTTAAGGCACATGGCCCTTGCTGAAAGCCTAGTGATATGGTATTAAGGATATTTATTTTCTCTGAGGTGATGTGATTGACTTGCTCATGTCTTCCCAAGCCTGACTAAATGGGGTCTGAAATACAGCTAACATTGTGTAACGAGATAGATGGATATAATACATCCCCCAGAGAAAAATGTGTACTTGAGAGAGAGTGTCCATCGGTTGGGAAAATTTAATTTATATTTTCAAACAGAATTGTTTTAAAATTTGAGGCGATCCTGGGCTTGGTATGCTGTGCAGCGAAATGCCAGTGTGCCATGTTTTCCTCTTTCAATACAGCTTCCTCTGTATTAAAGCGTCGTGCTGTCACAACTTTCATAAATTATTACACAGCCAGCCAATAGAAATTACATAAATACTGCAAATGTAATCACCCACTTTTAGCTGAAAGTCTTAAAGGACTTTTAAACTAGTTACAACAGAAAGTGGTAATCCTTCTATTAAAACTTTCTTCCCAGGTTATAAGTTTGCTGTTATGCAACATTTTTCACTTTGTCAGCTGAAAACTGTTTTTCCAACAGTAATCTAGACCTTACTTTGCTGAGATGGAAATGGAGGGAAGTTGGTCTTGACGAAGTGCTCTGTTTTCCTGCGACTCTGAGTAAGTAGTGGTTAGAATGAAACATGGGAAACAACAGTAATTTACTAATCAGGAGAAAAATGGTTGTTACTTGTTGCTGAAACATACCCCATACTTACAGCAAAATTGATTTAAAGCACATTTTAAAGTAACAGCTGAAGAAGAATAGGCGCACGGTAGGCCCCGAATTGTAAATACAACATTTGCATACATATGATTAAGTGACACTGAGTGGACTCTGCTTGTTGAGGTCTCTTAAGGGCAGGAAGGAGAGCAAGAACTGCAGTGTTGAATTCAGCTGCCTACAGAAGCCTGAGGAACACTGAGCTCCTAATCAGGTTTTTCATTACCCTTCTTGGAGGCAAAGAAAATGTGGAAAATAAGCCCAAATTCTGTGATACTGCCATCCAAGTCCTAGATTATCCCTTTACTGTATTATTAATGACTACAGTAACTAAAAGTAATGAGCTTAAATTGGTGCTTGCATCCTCGCAAAATGAAGATGAGAAGGGAAGAATTATCCCAGTGACTAATGTTTTTCTGAGAGCAAATAAGATTAAACATAAATGTTAAACTGAACTGAAATACACAGTCCAGGAGAACGGGTAGCCCCAGAAAAGAGACCAAGCAAAAACCTGAGTGTCCCCCCACCCATAAATAAATAAAATTAGTGTGTTCTCTGCAGGCTTGTAAAGAAGAGCATAGGGGCAGGTTTAAGCAGCAGTGGGCAGAGCAGAGCCTGACATGCCCTGCAGCAGGAGCTCTGGGGAGAGGCAAGGACAAAGCTTGGTTAATCCATAAACTGATTTTTCCACCCATACATAAGCAACAGTTGAGTCGATTTGAGAATAACTCAGAAAGGGGAGAAGGTTAATTTTATCACCTAGGGAATAAGTTACATACACCCCTGGGCAGGGGTGAATTTCACACTGACAGACCCAGAGCTGGAGAAGAGCGAACTGCAAGTTGTTGCCAGGAGCCAGTTTCCAAATAAAAATGGGATTCAAAAGCCCTATTGCAAACAACAAAAGTTGAAATGAGGTGTCTACAGCAAAAGCTAAAGTGAGTGGCCTTCTCTGTGTTTGCATTTATGTACATCTTGCTTGTACCTGTACTGTGTATTAAGTATTCAAGGATTGCCTTACAGTGGTTGAGTTAAGGCTGGTTATTCCAGATGGAAAGATGATTGCATCTCAAGGTACTGTAACAAAAGACTTGGCAGTTCCTAAGTAGTGTTCCTGCTGGGAGCAGGTGTCTTCAGCTTGACAAGATTGCACTTTATCCCTGGGTATTCAAAAGGCCCTAGAGCTGGTAGCAGGTCAGACAGGTCTGAATTTTTAGAGAGAGTGTTGTAAGACTTTGGTAATGAGCTTGAGGTGGTGAACAATGACATGCAAAACTAATTACCTGTTTACTAACGTCACAATAATTCAGCCATTTGTCTTGACTGGAGCCGTGCTGAGCCGGGGCTCTGCCTGCCAGCCCTGTTTCCAGCTGCTGAGCGATTGCATGTGAGCTGTTTTGCTAGGAAGTGCAAAACAAAAAAAAAAAAAAAAAAAAAAAAGGGGGGGGGGGGGGGATGTAGAGCAGGGAGAAGGGAATTAATTTAACTATTACAACCTAGATTTTAATTTACTGACCACGTAAGAGATTTAGGGATTAGATTTGCTTATATACAAGGCAGTCTCTGTGGGAGCAGTGTGTTTTCACTCAAAAGCATAAATTGGACACCCAGTAGAAGAGTTTAAGTATCTGTGTGCTGATGCTCTCAGGCCGATACGTAATGCATCGTGTTAGCGAGGAAGTGCTGGCTGCCAGTGTAAAATCAAATTATCTCCAGGAGTTTTATTGCTTCAACGTGATTACTATGCTTTGCAAAGACCCAGGTTACAAACAGGCACCTAGGAGCACTGGGGCTGCGGTGCTGGTGCTGAATTTCTCTTAGGGAATGGCACGCAGCCCTCTCCCCATTGCTGAGCAGTGCAGTTGTGACCCTAGGCTCGAGTAGGCAAGGTTAGATCAGCAACTTCCTAAGGTTCTCTGTCCTGGTGAGCTCTGTAGTTATTCCCCCTGTAAAACAACAAAAAGGAGAAATCAGAAGGTTGTTGCCTTCGGTCAGCAAGTTCTTTGGCCACCCAAGTTTATAGCTTCTAAATCAGGACTTCTTCTAGTGCTCCAGTTGATCTGGATCTGCTGCTTTGCTTTGATTCTGTCAAGGGGTGAACCTTTCATATTTCAGTGTAAAATTAACCTACAAAGTAAGCAGTATTTGTTTCAAACTGCAGGATTGAGTCAATGGCTTATGGCTGCACAGCACTTTCTGCCTATTTGGTTCCCACAAAAACTGGAAGATCTTTCTTTTGACTTCAATGGGCTTTAGATTGGCCCTTAATTTTACTGTGCCTGGGAATGCTGTGTTCTGACTGCTAAAAATAAAATGATGGATTAGAGATAGGTCTAGCAATTGGGTAAAAAATGCCAGCTAAAGGCAAGAAAAGTGTTTCATCAGTAGGGAAATAGTTTGAATGTCTGATGGTGTACTGAGGGATGTGTGTCCAAGGAGTGCGCTCGGGAAGATTAGTACCTGTCTCAGAAATGAAAATCCTTCTTTCTTGGATAAAAGAAAGCACTTGGAGCTCAACGGCAGAACACTTAGGGCCTCTTGAGACGTTTCCCATGAATTCTGTTGCTTATAGCCTTTCCCTTGCCTGTAAGGGCTCCACCTCTTACAAATCAGTCTCCTAAATTATGTAGCGTGTATTTTATGCAAATAGCTTAAGCAAGGAAGTGTGTTCTCATATTCTCTAAGTACAGCAGATACGGGGATTCCCTAGTGTTGTAGGGTGCTCGCAGTGCTGGCCGCTCTGTGGGGCCAATGACCTTTTGGGGGCTTTGGGCACTTGAGAGGGTGGCAGAGCCCTTGGTCAGGCCACACGGAGCTCCTTGCAGGAGCCTTTCAGTGTTGGCTCGTTGGCCCTTGTCGAATTGAGGTGGGGATGGCGGGGAGGCCGTAACAGCAGCTGGAGCAGAAACCTCAGCCTGACACAGCTGGCCACACAGGCCAGTGGCTGCGGGTGCTCTGATCTGCTGGGTGAGGTGACAGAGCTTCATGGACCCCATACTCTCTTGGCATGTGGGAAACTTGGCTTGTGGTTCCTGCCTTGGGCATTTTGTATAACTTTAAGTCCTTTTACTCCTGGATTTTGTTATTTATTAAAGCTTGTCTCACTGAGGTAGAAGATATTGTTGCAAGAGCAGGCAGGGATCGCCTCACTTCAGTGTGAGGCCGGAGGAAACCTTCCCCAGCTCCTTGTCCTCTCCGTTGCTCCTTGGCTGGCACGGCCGAGCGAGCGACATCGCGCTCTGCTCAGCGCGGTGGCTCTTTGGGGCCTGTTTCTAGCCACGGAAGGGGTCGACAGAGATGCCCGCTGCCTGGCACGGGTTTTCTGGAGCTAATTAAGTCACCAGAACTGTTTGTGGAACTGTAGCCTTGGGCCCAAGCAGAAAAATTAGTTTCTGCTAGACCCACAGCCACTTGGCTCTTATGCCTGAGAAAATAAGGCAAGGAGACAAAGTAAAGGCTTTTATTTCTTTACATTTATTTATTTATTTTTATTCCATGCAAGCTCCCTGCACAATACATAGAACTCGAAACAAATTCATTATTTTAGATTAAGTTTTGGTTATGACTGTGCTGTTCAGGCTGGAAAGGACATTTTCACATCCAACCAGGGCCTGACAAATGAGACCATTAGCAGCGTTCAGGAAGTGATCACTGTTGCTGTTGGAGATATCGCAGGTATTGTCTCGCAGACTTGGAGAGATTTACTCGTATGTCTTGAGTCTGCAGAATTTTCCTGGAACCAAACCAACAACAGACTTTCTCGTGAGATTTCTCTTATATCCTGGCAAGTTTCTTTCCTGGAGTGTGTTTGCAAGCCCCACAGGAAGAAGCTGATGAGAACAGTTAGAAAATCTCAGAGACATGTAAACTCTGAGACTAATTCTGGGGGAAGACAGGGGTTGAGGTTATTTTTCAAATCAATTCAGTCAGTCATATGCATACAATTCTATCTAGAAAAGGGCCAGATAGGAAATTTGAAACTGCAGATGGTATTCTGTGCAGGTTCAGTGGGCTCTGGGTCTGTTTTAGTCTGCAGAATCACAGCTTAGCTGATGAGCTTTTTGCAGAATCTAAGTGGTTTGCCTGTACCAGCTGTACTCCACGCCTTGGGCTTTGCAAAGACAGTGGAAATGTTCAGTGTGCTGCAAAGCGAATGGCACGCGAAGGCACAATGCTCAATCAGAGAAAAGTAGAACTGAAAGCAGTGAGTTCTTCAGTTCTGCTGGGTTCCAGTTAAAAAAGAGGTCTAAGGAAGTAAGATATACGTGTGTCTGTAATGGAAGACTAAATGGGTATTTGTGCCTGATGGCTGAAACCCCTGCAACCCTTCAATAGAGAACAGCGTATCCTGGTGCTGGCCAGGAAGAGAAAAGAGCTATTACCATAATGGTGCTCAGTCCCGTTAATTGGAATTTATGTGGGGCTAGGCCATAGCAGCAAAACCTTAATGGACTTAAGAGCGAATGCAGGGCTGCTGGGAATCCTATGATCATGTGGAATGCAGGATTTCAGGCAAGCCAGGGTGGATGTGAACTGATGGATGTGGTTTATGAGCATTTAGGAGTTGCAGAATACTGAGCTGAGGTTGCAGTAATCCCACCCTGTGGAAGTGGTGCCTGCAGATCTGCTAGCAGCATGTCAAGGGAGGCAGGGCTTGCCTGAAATCATTGAAATGTGACGTGATGCTTCCTAGAGCAGAATGGAGAGCTAGGAGGGTAGAACCTTCTTGGTGGTACGGCAGGCAGTAATACCAGGTCTGCTTCCTAGCTGTGGGAACACGGTGCTCAGTTTGTGTGGGGAAGTATTGCCTGAAACCTTCTCCTAAGTCATCTGCACAAAGGCCAGGGTATTACTCAGGAGAAACAAATATTAGATCTTAAGTGATCTGGAGCCAGTTCAAGTACAAAATGAATCTTTTCATTGTTGCACTTTTGGTTGAGGATCAGGAAGATGGAGGAATGAAGCAGAACTAGCATGGCACTGTGGATCGCATTTTATAGATCACTACAAGGTAAAATTCAACTCAATTGGCTTAGTGTGTGTCCATGCAAGTGGAAATTTCTATGCAAGAGAATTACTTAAGACATATTTTCTTTAGGAGAGAAATACATTAGGTTAGATGCATTCTAGATGGGCCCAGCTAAGCCAAACTCAAGGCTTGTCTTTGGTGGCTGAAGATGTTTGTAACTTGGTCTTGACAATTAATTGTGAAAATTGTCCTCTTGTTTTGGTGAATGAAGCCTAGAAGTGAAGCTTTGCTTCGGGGTGCTCACAACATGGAACAGATCCAAGCTGAGTGTAGCTCCGTCACCAGATGGAAGCTGGAGCCAAGAGTTTTGACTGCCAAAGGTTAGACACGCTGTAAACGTGCCTGGTGTCTACAGGGTGCATGGGTGGTCACAGGTTCATCTGGACTGGGGGGAAGTATCCAGGGATTTGACCACTGTCTCCTGTGTGTTGAAGGATGCACTAAGAAGCAATAGGCAAATCATTTTTGGCAGCTGCTCCCTTTTTTTTTTTTTTTTCTCCTCTGGTCTTATTCCTAATGTATATTAAAAATATATCAAATCTGAGAGATGGAAATTGTAAAGTACAATTTGAATGTTAATAGAATTTTAGTTTTCTCTGCACTTTTCTTGCATAAGCGTTCCTTGCGAGGATTGCAAATGAGGGAAGTGTGACCCTGCCATTTGTTGTGTGTATTTTAAGACTTCTAACACATAACAAAACAAAAGAAGGTAGCTTTACTTTAGATGTGAACATGAGATGTATTTACTAAATATTCTGAAGAGACAAATTCAAACAGGAGGAGAAGGCGTTAGGACACCAGAGACATTCTGATCAAGAAAGATAGGCTTAAGCACAGATCTCCCTTTGTTCTCAGAGAGCAGCGAGAAAGCAGTCTTGATTTTTTCCTTACCGCCACAGTATGTCAAGGGCAGTGAGCACACTTTGCCTCTTGATTTTTACAGGCAATGCTGACATGAGCAGAATATTATGAGGGAGGACTGGAATACGATTAGCATATATATGTTTTTTTTTCCAAACCTCGTGTATGATTTCTGTTTGGAAATCCAGCACAGAAAGCTGCATGTTTGTTAGCAACCCCAGTTTATGGCGAGCCACAAGGTAATGGACAGATCCTGCCCCTCGGAGGCTTTGCATGCAGAAGGCAGAGATGAGCCCTCACCAAGGAGGAAAGATGATGCAAAGCTGTCAGCTGTACATAAAAATTACCCCCAAATTGCAGAGAGCAGATGGCTGTTAATGGCAAGTGTTTTTAACATAGCTTTATTGTCCCATATTGGAGCATTAACTTGTCTCTCTGGTTTTTTAAAAAAGTCACTTTGTAAAAATGACACCTTGGCATGACTTGTGTTTTTCTGTTTGGTTTCCATGTCAGGTTTTGCTCAGATGCGCTTGCCCAATTTTCTGGTGTTAATGCGCTCGGCAAGCCATTAGTGTATGTTCTTTCTGTTTCAGGCATTCTCGGTGATTAGTAACAAAAAACAACCGGTTTTGAAGAAGTGGGATGAGTAATTGTTTTGCTTATTGCCTGATTCTGATAGCTGCAGAGTAAGAGCAAGCGCCGCCTGTTTCTGCATGCGGAGCTGATATTTACAGGACTAAGTACACGGCACCAAACTTGCTTGGACTAGCAGCGCGATAACAGAAGAAATGGAGAGAAAAACGAATGCGAAACACCCTTAGCTTTTCTGTTTTGCTAACTGCAGGTTGAAAGCTAGCTTTTGGGTGATTAAACTTTTCATTTGGTTATTAAGTGATAGACATCTCGCTGAACCCAGGCGTGCTGCTACAGGCAGGGGAAGCGTGTTTATTTAAAGCAAGCACAAAGGATTTCACAAAGAGACCCTTAAACAAAACACAAATGTCAGCAAAATTAAACAAAGCAATCGCGCACAATTTAAGACAGATTGAGGGAGGCAGTAAGCTGATGACAGATCCTGAATAATCCCTTAGGAAAGAGTCACCCTTGCGTGTTGGGAAATCTGTTTATTTGTTTGAAGTTTCTTACCTTTTTCCTTGTTGGAAAGCTCAGCAATGTTGCTCTGAGCTCTTGTGAGCAGAGGAGCCTGGGGGGGGACCTGGCCTGAAATGTTCAGCTGGGGTTCCCCTTCTGCTGCTAATGTGGGGAAACCATCTAGCTGTTCTTTACCTTGTTTTTTATTTATTAATTTGTTTATTTTTCTTCCCTCCCCTGAAGTAAAAGGACCCCGATGGTATATGCTATGAGAGCTGTGGATAAGAGACACTAGGCAAAAATTTTCATCTTCTTTTGGTGGGGACTTTTAAACCTGGTAAAAGGCCCAGACTTGGTGATTACTCCATAGCAGTTGGCTTCTTGAAAATCATCCAGCGTCTTCTGCCTGCTGGTCCCAGCTTCTCTTCTTCCCCCGGCACTCTTGGCTCAGCCCTGAACCGCACCGGGGCTGCACTGGTTGCAACATGCAGGCTGAACAGTCACAGCAAATTAATAACAAACCAAAACACAAACCAAGCCTCAGCTGCCTTTTTTTTTTTTTTTTTTTAACAATTTAGAAAACAGAAGAGAATGGAGGGAAGAAGGTGAGGAGGAGGAGTGTGAACTTGAGAGTGCAAAACAATTCCTGGGGCTTGGGGTATGGGAAAGAGACATTTCTTAGTCAAATGGTCTCTGAGGAGTGTTATCAGTAGTGGTGAGAATCAGAATTTAATTTAAACATTAAGACCACTGAGAAATCTACTGGGCTGAGGTCATGGCAGCCTTGTTTCCAGGAAAAGCAGCTCATCTTGGGCTTATTCTGCCTGGCTGGAAAAAACAAGTTCTGGAGATAAATAAGTTGTTTTGGGGGTTCTATTTTTTTTTCCCGTGTCTTAACTTAAGGTCCCTCCACTTTCATGTGCCAGTTGCGAGATTTCAGTTCTAGCGCATCACCGATGTGCCTACCAGCCGCGTGGCATCGCGTTGGTCCTGGATCTCGTGCAGGAAGGCGACGCCAGCGAGCGGGGCGCTCTCCCGTGCGGCACTGGGAATGATTGCCCAGCTGTCAACGTCTCCCGCAGGAAAACAGACCTGGGATGCTGCAGCGGTGCATGTGTATTGGCCAGAGTACCAGCTGACGAATCTCAGAAAATAAACCCGTGCAGTTCAGGAATAGCTCTCTGTTGGCTAGTGTAACTCAATTTATATGTGCGCTCTTGTATTTTCTGTTGCTTTGAAAACATCTGCTCCTATTTCACTGATCAAAAGCAGTGGTTGGTGTGTGGTTTCCCTCTATGGGCATGATGCTGCTCCATGCAAGTAAGAACAGGAAAGTATCTATAAGGGCACCAATGACCCAAATAACGTAACTTTCAATAGACTGTTCTTGGATTGTTTTAATATTGGCATTTTTAATTAAATGTCGTCTTTTTACAAGTGAGTGACTGAATTGCAATTATGAGGTAGGCACTGTTGAAACAAGTGCTGAAAACTGAGCAAAATAAAAGGCTGGAAATTTTTCCACACGTAAACACTTCAGTTCCAGAGCCTTAAATCAAATTAAATGGGGGATCAAATTTTTCAGTCACTAAATTGAGTGGAAAGCTGTATGTGACCTATGCTGCTATATAGATTTTAGAATCATTAGGAAACCTAATTCTTCTAACAAACTATAATCCTTTCCTTTCATTATGTTGCACCACAGCTAGCAGCATTTCTTCTACTAACTTTACCTGCAATGCTTAGTTTTATTTGCTTTTCCAGTGGCACTGTAGCTGCATGGTGTGCTTTACTTCTTGAAATACTTGGTCTGTTTAAGTATTTGAAAAGTATCTTTTTGAACCATGAAATGTTTGCTTGCGTAAGAACCATAGTCACTGTGTATTTTACAGATACTGTTTTGATACAGCTCAGGAATTGGCCTCTTTAGATATGTGTGTATATGTGAATATATTTTGTGGATGCAAGATAATACACTTAGTGTGTATGTATACGTGTGATATGTGTGTGTATATATGCATACACATGTAAGATTCAAAGGATTTCCTTATTTATGTTCCTAAAAGTGTTCTTTTCACACTAAATTGGGACTTTGTATCTTTTAATGAGTAACGAATTGGCCTGTTGCTCCCCAGTAGGATTTTGCAATATGCCAAGACTTTACTATGATAAAAGGTAAATAACAACAAACTCTAAATCCCTTTTTTCATCCAAGCTAGTGCATCAGCCTGATATCTTGTGTTGCATCTCTGGTTCTGCTGGACTACACGAAGGCCCTTGTTCCTGAGCGGAACCCACGGTGCTGGGTGCTGTGCAGGCTCCAGAGAGGGTACGACGAGAGCTGGCCCCTGGGGCAGGGGAAGGACTCGAGGGAAGCGGGTCCGGCCGTGCACTGTGCAGCGCTGGCAGCTCATCAGCTGTCCAACCATGGCTGGAGTCATGAATCCTTTAATATTAAGGCTATAAGGATAGGAGCTAGTTGCAGCTTAAAACACAGGTAATCTAATGCCATTCTTTACAGTGGATGGATATTGCTTATCTTTCAAATACGTATAAATCAAGGCCTGAAATGTAAGGTAGCAGCAAAATGGATTATCTGGTTGGAAGATGGAGGGGAAAGAAGATAAAGATGCTGCCTTTCTGCAGTTGCTGATTGCCAGTCACTTATGGTGAGCAGCAAAGCAGTGTTAGGTACCCAGAGCAAAGCCCATGTGCAGGGTGTGAGGGGTCTGCCAGTGTGGAGTCAGTTCTTTACAGTAATGCGGAGTAATATGGAGACTGCTGACCTGTAACACAGGGACCAGCGCTGGGAGGAGCCTGCCAAGCTCCAGGTTCTGTTGGATGGCAGCAAGAATGCGGCTGTTCAGGTCTCGCTGGAAGCTGTAGTTAGGTCAGAGGATATCCAAAGTGACTGGGATCCTGATCTGCTCTTCAGTTCCCTCTTTTGTGTCCAAATGGTTTGAAAAAAAGATCTTATTGAGATAAGCCTCAGATAATCTGGTCCATCTGCTAACATGAAATTTAAAGGAATATGAGGTTATGGTTCTACAGCAGAATCTTTATTAGGTTATTTACTGTGTCCAGATCTGGATCCATGGGAGTTGGAGGAATTTCTTTCAACTGGTTTCAGTGGCTTCTAGCTCAGACCTTACAGTGCAATTTGAATTGTGTCTGCTGGTATCAGCTCAGTATTCCTGCCCATTAAGTAATTGTGTTAAGAAGGTGACTGATGCAAAATACTAACTAATCTCATCCTTTGAACCAGGAATATTTTAACATAGGAAATGGTGTTATTCTAGATTAATTCATCTGGAAGTTGAAAATGGAAGTCAAATTTCAGATAGTGTGCATAGGTGGGCTAAAAAAGTATATATGTGTGTGTATGTATATATATATGTGTATATATTCAATAATTATGTGCATGGATTTGAGCTATGGCAAATGTGTGTGCAATTTAGGTGAGGAATATTGTTCCAGTGCTTACAAACAAGTAGGCCAAATAAAATATATTCATGCTAGGTACCCTGTGCTGGCTCACCTGAGAGAGAAGAGGTACTAGTTAGTGGAATTCCTATTCTCTCAAAGGAATAATCTCAACACCTTAGTTGTGTTGTAGCACCTGACTGTGCTTGATCCAGCTTAAGTATCTCTTTAGACAAATTAAAAGCTTTACAGCTAGTTTAAGTAGCTTGGGCTCACTGGGGAGGTCTTACAATAACACCTTGTGCTGTTGCATAAAGACATGATGGTTTTTGTCTGGAAAAATCAGGGCTTTGCAAATCCTGCTTAGATCTTTTATGAGGCTGTCATTGGAACAAAAAGACAGTGTCTCCCCATCATACCGAAATACTTTTGGGGGGAGTTTTCTTGCTTGGTGCCCCTTGAATGTTTGTGTTGTTTATAAGAGCGATAAGCAATGATAGTGCAATGGTAGCAACAGGGAAGCATCCATTTCGTGTGTAAAGGGGATTACCTGGCTTTAGAGTGAAATAATATTGGTGGAACTCATTTTATGAAAACACCTGGTGTTCTCAATGTATCCTAAGACCCTACTAGAGAGACTTTCTTTTCCCTGTTCGTGTAAAGTATTCCTAAGATTAGAGGCAGCTTTATTTTCCTTGCCGCTATTTAGTACCGGAGGATGAAGTCACTGCAAAAATCATATTGCTGAGCTCACTTGTCCAAAATAGAGAACACTGGGGTTATAACTGAGCTTATTGCTTGCAGGACTGCAAAAGTGGCTTGTAAGGAAGAAGGTAGGAAAAGGCCTCAGGGCACGTGTGACCCAGGACACAGAGAAGGAGAGGGACGTTAAGCACATGAGGACTGCAGGGAGCACAGGAGTGTGATAGTGAAGCTGAGACTAAAACATGGGTCCAATCTAGCACATAATTTGCAGGCTGCTGCTCTTGTGAAGGTTTCAAGGAATTCTGACTCTTTGCAATGATGGTTTAACTTAATTAGTGTTTAGATAATTTTATACAAGAGCTTTGAACATGGGCACAGCAGCTCTGCTGATGCCTAACCTGCCTAAGGCATCTGCAAGGAACTTTTTGACAGAACAGTTTTCCATCAGAAGAGGCAGATTCATTGATACTGAAACAGCCTGCAAAGGCATCAGCTTCAGTGATCTTCCGTGGAGATGCAGGACGGCTTCCGACAGGCTCTTGCCTGAGGTCCTGGCTCCGTGAGGTCTGCGGCTCTAGGATAGCCCGGACATGCCGGCTGTCCCCAGAGACCCCCCAGGCCTGGCATGTCCTGTGGGCGCTGCGAGGGTGAAGTGCCCCTGGTTCCCCTCTCCGGGCTTCTCTCCATCTCTCCCCTGTGGCTCCCAGGGATTCCAGCTCCTTGTCCTGCTGGGGGCTGATGGAGCCAGCAGTGCTGGGCATCCCTGCAGCGCCAGCAGCCCGGGAGCTCCTGGGGCAGCTGGTGCTTTCAGGCTCGGCTGTGTTTGCAAGCCATGCAGATGAGGCAGTGATTATTTCTGAGGAATTTCTTCAGAAGTTCCCTTCTGCAGGAGCCAGTATGCACCTTGCAGAGGGGCGCACAGCTCCTGGCCTCGCCGCTGGCGGCGGCGCTGCCTGTGAGTCAGATGGCAACTGGCTCCGAGACCTGCGGCTCCGTTGGAGGCAGGAGCGCGTGTGCCCGGAGCACAGGCTGCTTGCAGGTGCTGGAGCAGGGGAGGAGGTGGCACCTTGGCTGTGCCTCAGGCTGCGGCACATCGCAGGGAAGCTCTCCTGCCCCACCACTGCTGAAACGCAAGTCATGGCAGTCGCCTCCCCAAAGGGAAGGCTTTGTGTCGGGGTGCAGGGCATGTATTACCTGTGTGCACAAACAAGTGAACTGCAGTGTCCAGCTTCATCTGTGTACCTGCCGCTCCAGCGCTCTGCAGCTTTCCTACCCCTGTAGGCAGATGGCACATCAGCACAGCTGAGATGGCTCTTCTGTACGTTTTGCATGTGTTCCTCATATGCCGGCATCACGACAAACGGCTGTGGGGTAGATTCCTGAAGTGGTCTTCGCTAAACCACAGTCTTGCATTTTAAGCCCTGTTTTAAGGCATCAGCATAGGGGTGTTATCTTAGATGTTATGGAGCCCTGTAAAACTACTAGTTTGAGCACACTTGAAGGCCAAGGGGTACCTTCAATAGCTGAGACCTCTGAGGCTCGTGGAGGAGAACACAGTCATTTGATCCGTATTGCGAGTCTGTGTAACATGTGCATGCATGTGTCTTTATATGGGTATATATTTTACAAAGGCATGTAGTTTCACAATGCAAAATTGCAGACATGTGTAACTGGCCATAGGGAGATGTTTTCAAAGATGAAAATGCCAGTGAAGTTATCCTATGCTTAGTGACTTTGTCTGTATCATGGGTCATCAGTGAAAGCTGAGTTCCAGGCTGCCATTTTGTGCCTTTGGCAGAATCCTCATCGGTTTTGAGCAGTTCACAATTTGATGTTTGCTCAGAGTGCTCAAGGCTTTGCCTGTTTCTCCTCTTGTGAAATCGCTGGAGTCAGAGATGCAGAGGCAAAATGGGAGAAGAGTCAAATGAATGTGAATTGCTTCTGAGCATTAATTCCATGCTGCCTTTCTATAGGTTCAGTGTATCTTAGCTGCAGTGCAGTGCCATGATGGACTGCTAAATATCACTTACTGAGCCCATCAGTCCTTGCAGAAGAGGACCTGGACCATGCAAATTGGATGATGCTGTGTTTGAAAACCAGGCAGCCCATAATCTTAATCTCTTAAAAAGGATTACGAGTGGTATCAATGAAATAGTGTCAATTCTTTGCAGAACTCCTCTGCAGCAGCAGCTGGAAGCACAGTCTTCCACTTGGGACTGAATGTATCTGCTGAGGCTCTCACCACCTTTGATCTCCTTCTAGGACTGAGCCATAAAACAATGTCCCACTGGAAAGCAGAGAGGCAGAGCTATTTCACCATGCAGAGCACTGAACCTTCCCACGCATGTGTGTGGATTATTGTGAATAATCTAATGCAGCTGTATTGACATCATAGTGTTTAGGAGCCTTTAAGCTGCCAAAAAACTTTGAAAACTCTTCACTGCTCACCAAGCACACTTGACTCACTGTTCCTTTTGTCAGCAAAGCCACTAGGATGATGTTAGAACAAGATTTTCAATAGTTTCTGGTTTAATGGACAGACATTTTAAAATACTAAAAATTTTATTTCATATTAACTGGTAGGGAGAAAATGCAGTTCAATGCCCTCACTTTTTCATCACCAAATCTGCTGCTCCTTGTCTATTCCACAGGGCTGTGGAGAGATCACCCACTTTTCCTAACAAGCAGCCCTCATAACAAGCATTACAGAGTGCCTGTGAGCTGTGCTGCTGGATTTGCTTCCTTTTGGAAAGAGTTGAATCTAATTGTGTGTGTGTGACCTGTTTAGTAAAAAGTCTCTTTTGCAGAATTGGAGGAAATACATGAAATGTAGGCATTGAGTGTGTACAGCAGTAATGCCTCTTTCTAGGTTTAGGGTTATCTGTCATCAAAAATATCATATACTTATGTCTAAAGTCATATATATACACACACACACAGACACACACACACACATTTAAAGTGCTTGGATAAGAGGCAAAGAGTCCCAGTTTCCTAGATTTCACTTCATTTATCTTATAGTTCCTGAAAGGTACCCTGGGCTCATAGGCATTACCATCTGAAAGAGGAGCATATCCAAGGCCAGGAGTACCCAAGTCAGTGTCATAGAAGCTGATGTGAGCTCTGTATTGCTCTGATACTCTCCTGTCCCTAGCAGGGATTTTGGGGTAGACAGTTATTAAGTGTGACTGGGAAATGAAGTTTAAGGAGTGATCAGTTCAATGGCTACTCTTTGCTAGAGGCAGGCTTTGTAGTTGGTTGACCTAGGCAGAAAAAAAGAAAGAAAGAAAAAACTTTGACAGCATGTGATATAGCAAGTATAGAATTTCTACAGTTACTAAATCCTATCTGAAAGCTACTTGATCATTAAAATAGATTGACAATGGAAGCTGATCTGCTGTATTAATAATAATCTATCCCTGTTCATCAATATACCTCTCCACAATCATTAGGTATGAAAATACTGACTTCTCCCTCACAGCATTTCTTACAAAGTTAAACTCATGTAAATACGCCACTCAAATCCATTTAACTGCAGAGCGTGAGTAAGCCGGTGTGCGTGAGGGCAATTTGGCTGAGTCTGTCTGGGAGGTATTGCCAAGATTTCTAAGTGTGGAGTAGTAGTCGGCACCAAATACATGCAGATAACTTGTTTCCAAAAATAACTGCTGTGGGTGTTTATTTGAAGTGGCAACACTAGTAAATATGACCCGAAGTAACTTAGGTCTATTTCTGTGGGCTGCTCTAGCAGAAATCAGACACTTGTGTCTTGAACATACAAGCCTTTTTGGCCACCTGTTTCTATGGAGCCTGTTGACCGTTCGTGTACACGTGTCAGGTTTTTCATGTGTTTTACAGCTGCAGGATCTTCACAACTTTCAGGAACTTTTGGGCCATGCAGCGTTAACTCGTGCTGTTCCACAGCACAGGGAAACCAACCCACCAGGACAGGGTGAGAGGGCCGGGAGATCCTGCATGATCCATCCCGGTGGGAGAGCAGCCTTGCACAACCCTTGCCAAGGCTGGGGCTGTGCCCAGCCAGGAGGGCCCTGCTAATGTGGGGGTGGTTTTTAGGACCTGAGGGAGCTCTGAGTGAGCTGTGCAGAGGCCGAGTCGTGTTTCTGTCTCTGCCTCCACCTTGTCCTGTGCGGATGCTGCTGGGCTGCAGGGAAGAGCTGCTTCTCCTGTGGTAGCAGCTAGTTGGCTGGGGGAGGACCTGGCTTTCCCAAGATACCCAAGTGCTCGTTGCCATCAGTGCCTCACAGCGGGTGAGCACTCCACTGCGCTCCTCACCTCCTCTCAGAGCCCCAAATGGTATTTCAATGTGCAAAGAATTTAACTTCTTTGCAGTGGAGAGAAATGCTTAAAACAGCTTGCAAAGGGGATTTCTCAGGTTGCATTTGTTCCTGTAGTTCTGCGTACCAGGCTATTTGGAGTGGCTCCGTTTTTAATATCATTGCATAACTTCCAAGATTTGGGGGGGGAAAAAAAAGGGCAAAATCAGCATCTTCAAACACAACTTACATTATTCCTGGATTTGGCAAATCCCCTCTGTCCACACAGGATTCCCACGATCAGTGATAAGATGAACTCAACACACAGAATTGGGAGCAGAGAACAAACCAGGCATTGTGGCAGTTGCCTCCACGAGAGCCTGAAGTTCAAGTGTTATCAGCGCTTGCTTATCTGCCGCCCAGCGTGCAAGCCTCCAAGTGCTGGGTTCGTCTGACGGATGTGTGTCATGTATTGCATCATTTTAATTGCTAAACTTGGCATGTTTTCGAAGGGATGAGCAGCAGAGCCAGCTCGCGGCCCCGGGGGCTGGCTGGGGTCATGCCTGTGCAGGTGGGGGGATAGGGTGGCAGGGGAGCAGCTGGTGCAGCTCCTCTCTGCTGCTGGTGCCATCATCACTCAGCCTGTGGACCTTCCTCATCCTCTGCTGCTGTAGGTAGAGAGACCTTGCCCTGGTGATGCTGCTGCTTCACCTTCTCCAGAGAGGCTGCTTGCTGAGCAAAGATGCTCTGCACAATTGTGTTAATCCTGTGAACAAGGGTTTTCTGCTTGCTTGTCTCTAGCAGTTAACTTTGGCTCTTCTGGATCTCCTCTCTGCAGGCGGTGGAAGTTCTGCCCGTGGAATGGCTTGCTGGGGGCATGGCCTCCTTCTGGAACCCAGGGCTGAGATCTTATTGGAAACAACTGTGGTTACTGCTGCAAAAGTACCATGTTAGCAATTAGGTTACTTCAAAATGAGAAAATACGTGCGATTATGGGAGGAAAAGTGTTTAAGAAGCCAAGGGAGCTTTGGATAGCTGGTAATCCCGTAATGTCTGCAGGCCAGTGAGGAAGAAGGAAGGGTCAAATGCTCAATTTAATTTAATCACTTCAGTCTGTTTGTACAACTACTCAAATTACCGCAGTTCAACTGTTTTTGTTGTTGTTTTGCTTTAACAGAAAAGAGACCGGGTTGATAGTTTTGTATTATAATTAATTCTCATGGGCAGTGAGCTGGTGTAGTGATTGTAGAGCATATACAGCTGGGTAAGTTCTGTTCAGCGTTTCCCACTGTCACTGCTGAAATGAACATTTAATTTATTTAGATCCCTTAACATCAGTGCAAGAGTTTTCCTTGCACCATTTATCCTCCCATTATTTTAGTTGATTTGTATACTTAAGAGCTCGATTTTTCTTCCAGCTTTAGCTGATTTTTAATTTTAATTCAGAAGTACAGAAATACAGGGAGTTTGTATGTGTTTGCTGTAACTCCACTGGCCAAACTGGGTTTTCCAGGGATAAGTGATAAGATGATGATGATGATTATTATTTTCAGAGGATATAACAATGCTTTCACATTCTTCTCTTGCGGGTTCCTAAGCTATTTCCTCCAGATCTACTAAACAGGAATATTAGAAACGTGCCCTAGATGGCTGAATGTGCTGACTGCCAAAACCAGGAACCAACTGATCATCAACTGAGTCAGACTGGTTTGGGGATTCCTACTTTTTATCTGTGGAAATCTGGTCTTCGTAACCATCCTCCAGAGCACCTATCTCTAAATAGCTCAATGCAGGACTGAGGGGCTGCTGGAAAGCAAGAGTGAAGGGTGGAAAGTCACTTGCAGGGAAGCCCCAAGCCCTTGGGAAATGTTTTTCTGTAGCAGGCAGTTCCCCTTGCAGCCTTTCTGCAGCTCCTCCTTGTCTTGGTGAGTGTGAACGCGTTAACATATCGCGTGTGCGTGATCTGGCTCTGCAGTCTGGATGCTTTTAAGAATGCCCTGCAGAAAACAAGGTAGCGCGATGTCAGTGACCTTCATGCTGAAGCCAGGATTTCCCAGTTTGGAGGCAATTATCCTGTCCGGGAAGCTCCCGAGAGCCCAGTTGCGTGACTGTGCTTGCCACCCCCTCCAAGAGAGTGCCACTCTGGTGAATTTTCACTTTGTTTCCAGGTCCCTTGCTCTTGTCTCCAGGAGCTGGAGGCCGCTCAGAGCCTGCAGCTTCAGAGGTGACCGAGTCCCTCAGCAGGAGAGGAGAGGCCGGGGTGCGCGGCAGTGCGGTCCTCGCGTGCGTGCGGCCAGGCCAGCGCGTCACCGCCTACGTAGGCAGCAGAGCCCTCTGGGCAACGAGTCCCGCTTGCCTCGGGCTCGCGAGCGGCGGCTCCGAGCACTGGCAGGGCTGGCTGTGGATGTGGCGGGAGGTGCAGGGCCTGCCGCTCCGCTCACGCTCCGCGTGCCGGGCGGGATGGAGGGCGCAGTGCGGCCACCGAGCGCTTTCCCTTCTGTTGCTGCAGCTGATCCCTGCTTGGTTTTTGCTGCACAGGATTATCCGCAACCTGGTTTTGTCCAGTGTAAGAAAGGGGAAGAAGATTTTCATGTACAGAGTGGAATTCAGTAAGCAAAGGCCCATTGCGTGGATGAGGGAGCCTGCTATAGCACTGAACATACTGAACAACATTTGAGAGCCGGGGTAGCTGTGGAAGATAGCTTACATGTATGGGTAGTTTCTACTTCTCTTTCCCCCTGTTCTTCAGAGACCTTATCACTTGCTCATTCAGTCTTAATTTTCCAGTGTCATTTTCTCACTGCCTCCTACCTCTCTCTTTCCTACCTTTGAGTATGTCATGTATTTTGATCCTATAGGCTAAACCCTTCATCTCACCTGAATTTGCATGCCCTTACCTGGTGTTTTTGAACCTGGATGATGTTATTCCATACCCTTGCCATATTATCCTGCAGAGGCAAAATGTTGGGGTGTTACAAACTGCTGTTGCAGTTCCCAACTCGCCTGAGCAGCAGGTCTGGTTTGAAGGCAGGTCCTTGCGCTGCTGCAGGTGTTTGGTTGGCTCTTGATTCTGACATGGACATCTGTGAAACTAAGTCACTCACAGCCTCAGTGTTGAAAGAGCGTCCTGCTTTTACCTTAGCCACTTACATATAGTAGGTGGTTGTATCCAGCAACCGCAACAGGAACTCTGAATCCTTTTGAAAATTTTCCTTTTAATACTTCTCCGCTTCATGGAGGCGTTACGAGGCATTTGGAAGTGACAGTTACAATAATTGTGAACTAATATAAATGATGGTGGCTTCAAAGTCCTGAAAGAAATTATAAAGTTCAACAAGGCTCCCTCTCATAGCCATTCATTGTAAGGGTATTAAAGCCTAAATGACTTAAGAGCCTGTTATGAAGGCAGAGTAAAATGCAGCATTTTTCAAAATGAGAAGTAGAGCAGAACAATTACTATTTAATGATACTGGAATTGGAAAATGTATGATGAAGCAGGAGTGTCAAGTTTACTGTGCAGATTGCTACTAGGGCAGAATGCTTTTTGGCAGAGTTTACCCAATTTCTGTTTTTCTGCTTATACATCTATCCTGGCAATATGAAAGATTTCCAGTAAAAGCTAATCCAATTCTTAGAATTGCCCATTTCTCCCCCTGCTCCGCCAGTCTAAGTCTTGTTCATGGCACTGCTTCAGTTTTTCCACTTCACGACCCGCAGGATGGTTCCCTGAGCCTCCTTCCGCAGACTCGTTACTGTCGCGGGACTGTCCTCATTAGGTGAAATAACCCAGAGGTTGTCGCTCCGCTGCAGTGTGTCCTCTGACAACGTTGCCTTCACTTAAGCGCCTTGGTTCAAGATGTTTTTTTTGCCTGCTTTGAAGATCATTATGTCAAATATCAGTCAAGGCAGTATCAAAATTTCTTAGCACAATTAGTGATTGGAGAGACAGTGCAGGACCCGAGCTTTCACAAGATTAAAATACGCTTATATATTTGCCGATAATCTCATCCGAATTGACGTGAAGAGTAGCTTCATTTGACCCATACATAATCTCTTATTTTTTCTTCTACTTTTTTCTCCCTACTTGATAATTTCTTTTTAAATTTTGCCTTCAGTGAGGTATGTTTTTTTCCAAGCACTTTATTAAAAGATGGCTTATTTCCCAGGGTACTTCAGAAAAAGAAATTTATTTTAAAATCCTTCTGTGTGTACTATCTTATATGATCTGCCTCTCTCAATGCTTCTTGTCTGTTTGCTTGGAACATTTGCATGAGCAGGGGCTTTCTGCTGCTTAAAAGCACATCTGCACCGTCTCCCCGTCTCCCTCTTGGAGTTAGTCCTTTGCATGCGGCACTGCAGGTGCACGAGTGACGATGGCATCTTTGCTGGAGGACTGGCTTCAATCAAAGCTCTAAGCAGGAGACAGCCATTCAGCTTGAATGGGAATTTTTACAATAAAGGGTGACAGAAGCGAAAATACAGCCATTTAGGGTATGTGATGTATGAGCCAAAAGATTCTACTTGCAGGCAAAATGCTCCATGGTTATTCATTCTATTTTTAAGGCTTCTACAGGTTAAAATGTGCTCTCAGCTCCAAGGGAAGTAGATTATGAATATTTGGAGGATGCGGAATTGCTTGGGCAGGCCCTTAACAGCAATGTTTGCTCTCCCTTCTGTGCTGATACTGCCCAGCCCAATGAACAGCGGGGGCAATACGAGTGTGGTTTGATCCTCCTAGAAGAACTGGTGCTTTTGGCCTTTTGGCTGCTTTCTTGTAGCTTTTCTGCACGAGATCATCTTCCTTTTGCACTTTGGGTTCACGTAGTGTTGTAGCTCCGTGTGTTTTTCTGAACGGTATTTTGTAGTCCACGTTTTACTAAGCGTCTCTAGAAGTTCAGTGTGCTCTTTAAAAATCATGGTCTGCTTAGATGTGGCAGGGGCACTCAAAAAAGGTTGTGCTGCTTTGCCAGGTTTATTTCAAGAAAGAAAAGACTTGCAGTGGATATTGTGGGACTGAAATGTAAATGCCTGTTTCTTCTCTATCATTTTTTGCTAGAAATTTGTACTATCCTTTATCTTTTGCCTGGCTATGTAGTACATGGGAATTACCTGCTCTCTGGAGAGATTTCCCTTTAGACCTCCCTAACACCAGGTCTCCCATAACCCTGGCACCAGAACCACCCGTCTCCACCAAGGAGCAGATTTTTCTTCATTGCCACCGCGCTCAGTTACCAGCTCTTGTTTGCTCAGGAGAGGAGCCAGCCTTGCTGAAGTTGTGATGTTTAGCAACATCAGTTACAGTCGCTGTAGCCCCCCGCTGCTCTGCTTTCTGCGCTCGCTTGCTGACAAATGACAGAGTAGGTCAAGCAATGTGCAACTTAGATCCTGCCCTTATTAAAATAAAAAGCGCCAAGTGTAAAAATCTTCTCAATACAAGCAGATCGTGGATTAAGGAAAGGAGCCTCGGTACAATCAGATAGTCTGGGGTGAGCTCACCATATTTCAAACTTATTTGACCTGTTCCATGCCTTGAAGGAAAAGGTGCAGCCTTGATTTGAAGACCAAATGCCGGGGATTTGCCCTTCTGCAATGATATGTGTCAGCTTGGCCTGTACCTGAGGCTGAGCTGGGACTTGTTATGCGGGAACAGAGATCTCTGTTGTGCCAGCCCAAGGCTGGCTCTGTGGCACTCCACACCATGGGCCACCCTTATTAAAAGCAGCATGAAACACAAATTGCTTTACTGTTGCAGTGCTATCTACTGTAATATGTGCTCTGCCATCTGTGTAAGGTTCCTGTGCAGTCTTCTTATGAAGCCTTCTTACACGTAACAAGTTTGACTGATTTGTACTGCTGATGTGTAGTTTATCTTGAGCATAACAGATAGGTTTGACTCTATATGTAGACTTGCTTTTGCTGAAATGTGAAATTTTGCATTAATTATTCTGCCTGAAGTGGCCTCTAGCATATGCCACATGATTCTGTGTGTGTCTGTGGCATGGCATGAAACTGTCTGACTAGTCACAAAGCTGTGGCAGCTTCCTGCACAGGGCATGTGGGGAGAGATGTTTACCCTGGGCTACCTCCCTGTCCCCAGGCTCCTCGCGGTCTGCAGCTGTAAGGTTCAGGAATTCTCCTCATTCTGCTAAAATTTGATGACAATGCAGTTTTCCTCAATGTTCATTTTCCATAGGTTGTTTAGATTTTCATCAACAATAAACCAAAAGCGCTGGAATGAAAAACTGTTTTAGTTTTAAGTATGGCTTTTGAGTCAAACATGGTTTTGTTTTGGTGAAAATACTGTGCTGTCTTTTAATGAGGGACTGACTCTTTAGCTGTGTTTAAAGTGAGGTTGGCATTAGGTTTTGGGAGGAGAGTTAGGATTTGGTCTATTGTATTTAATGTCAGTAGGGACCAATAGTTGACTCTGCTTCTACAGAAGTGATAGGCGTCTCACTTATATGAGGGGAGCTGAGGTTTATAGTTAGGGTAGTAGAAGTCAGTTTATCCTTTGACGCATAGATTATGTAATTCAGAATAAAGGTGGTATTAGTAGAGACGATGGCTCCTGTTGACTTTTGTTGTCTGGTCAATCCCTCTCCTGAATTTAAGCTTTTTTTTATTGTTGTTGTTGTTTTCCATAGTATTAGGGATTTAGATATTGAAAGGGTCAAGACTCCATTTATTGTGAGCAGAGCTAGAAGAGGCTACTCTCACCAGTGTCTAGACCTGTGTCTGCTTCTTGGTGGTGATAGGTTGTCTTGGTGTATTTAAGGTTCGATTTAGGATTAAGGTTTGGGCTTGTGTTGCTGAAGGTTTCTCAGAATAAGGATCAGGGCCTTATGTTTCACTCCCAAGATTATTTTTCCTGGTCTGAATAACGTTTGTTTTGTTGTTGCGTTTCGGGTCAAGGTTTTGGCGTGTTAAGGTTCAAGAGCCCAGTTTATTGCTGGATTCTGGTGGGTAAACGGGGGCAGGAGGCAGGCGGTGCAGCTGGGTGCTGCCGCCAGCCCTGCCTGGGCCCGGGGAGCTGTTTGCAGCTCTGCCTGGTGCTGGGGCGGGGGGGCGGGAGCCGGGCCTGGCTTGGGGGGGGG
>NW_010579957.1:63898-123395 GCF_000705375.1 Tinamus guttatus
CTTTCAGCAGGTATGTTAAGCCTTCCAGATTTTATTGAAATATTAGTACTTCCTCTAACTAGTCAGTCTCAAGCACTTGAGGATTTTCCACTGCAGTGTGTTGTCACATTTGGACTGAACATCTGCCTTCCAGGCAGAGGTGTGCGCGCTCCGGGGGGAGCTGCCACGTGTTGCGAGCTGTTGTGTCTGCACAAGGAGGAAAACACAGATTCCAGGCAGGGTCTGAGCACCGCGAGCCAAGGAGAAAAGGAAAGTGTGTGAAATGCGAGCGGGTTTCTTTGGGAATCCTTGTCTGGGCTGCCACCAACCTTCCCCCACGGATGTGTGGGGCAGGGGGGCTCCACCGCGACGCCTTATCTTGAGGGTTTCTTTTGGCAGGCTAAGAAAAAATAGGATGTGGATAAAGGGAACTTGTTCAGTTCAGATGAAAACTCTATTAATGAGCCCCATTATGTCTATTTTTGGAGAGTGTTAGAATTTTTTTAAATATATACAATGCTGTATTATTTTTGATTACAGAAGCATTCACTGGTCACTTTTATCTTTTTGTGTATGAGAGTTTCTAATTATACATGTTGGACACGTGATCTTTACTGTAATTAGTAATGTGGGTTTTTTTCTCACTGGCTCCGTCTGTGCTGGATTCTGTGTCATTGTTCACTTTCTTCATCACAGTGTCTTGCTTATTTTATCTTTCAACAGATATTTCTTTAAATCTTCTTGCACGCTTCCCCCCCCCTTTCCCTCTTCCCCCATAACTTTTTGAAAAGAGCTTTATCTGAGGAGACAGTTTCATTTGTCTTTTGATCTATTTTTCGATGGATGTGTGTACGCTTCTGGGAGTAAGCCCAGCACTGCAGTCCTGACTCAAGGCCAAGTCCGTGCTGTGGGCTCGACTGGGGCTCCAGAGTGGGTGATCCCAGTGCTTCCCAGGGCTACCAGGGATCGGAGGGGCTGAGACGTTGGTTAGGTAACCAAAAATGAGTTGTCTTCAGCACCCTTTCTTGCCCAGGGCAAGAGCGAAGGGGCGTCTGGGCCTTCTCACAGTTCTGGTTGGCCTCCTGCTTGACTCTCCTCCATGTCTTATCAAAGCCTTACAGAGCAGAGAAGGGGAATAAACACAGCAGAGGCTGGTCCAGAAACATGAAAAAAAAGGTTTGTAAACCCAAGTGGTACAGAGAGTAGCTCTGGGAGAAGAGGGAAGAGAAACCCTGAAAGCCAGCAGACAAAACGCTTTCCTATCTGGAGAGGCTGAGTAAGGAAATACAGCAGTCAATCAAACCAAAGCCCTCTCCCTGAATGTCTAAACCAAAATAAAACCACTTTTCAGAGACAACCACAGTTTGACTGGAATTTCAGGTATTTGTTTTGTTTGGATGATTTTTATGTATGTCTCAAATGCAAAATCAAAGTTAGATCCAGCTCTCCAGTACAAATGTGAGTGGCTTTAAGCCCAGCATTTGTATGTTAAACAATTTGTTTAATACAGTATTAGCATTTGGATAATCACAATGAGGCTAACATCCCACTCTGATGAACGGGGCATGTTCGTACCTCAGGCTGCAGGTTCAACAAGACAAAGGAGCGGTGACTTCAGTCGTGAGGGCTGCAGGCAGCGTTTCCCTAACGGGGAGCTGAGGACTCTGCGTTGTGGCCTGCAAAAGGCCTCAGGTCAGCAGAGCCACCGGCTGCAGCTCTACACACGAAGGCACCAAATGGGCCTTTGGCTGTGACGCTCAGCACCCAGCCAGGCGCTGATGCGATCCCCTGGCCCTGGCTGCCCCGGCTTCCCTCGCCCCTTCTCCCAGAGCAGAGCTGCTGATGGGACGCATAGGACGGGGATGGGACCTTCACATTATGCAGCTTTTCACTGCCCTTTTTAGCCAGTAGCTCCCCATATTTCAGTCCAATCTGCAGATTCTCCCTTTCTTCCATCTGTTTTTTATCCTGTCTTTTGTTGATATATTATCACGTTATTAATTCCCTTCCTTCCTCAGCTCCACATTTCTCCCCACAGGACCTCTTCTGCTTTCTGCTTTCCTGGTTACTGTCGCTGCTGTCTGGCACACTATCGTTTTTTTGCTCACTGTCTTCCTAAGTAGCTCTCTCTGGCCAGCTGCATGTGTGGATGTGGATTTTCTTTAGATATCACCACATAGGCTCCCCTCTGCAGTAGGCTGGGGCCTCCTGCAAATCCCAGGCAGCTTCTGTCCTGGGTGCACAGAGGCAGGGAAAATGCCCTTTTGTTTTTTTCTCCAATAAGGAAAAACCTTGGCCCCTGTGCCTATGTGTTTTGCAGCAGAGAGCCTTGGTATTCCTAGCTAGCGCTCATGAGCTCCACTTGGGCACTGGTCTGGAGTGCAAAGGAATGTGGCTGCATTTGAGTTCTGGTTGGTTATACTGCAAAACCAGCACGTTGCCGCCTGGCCAGGCTGGGGATGTGGCAGAGAGGGACTGGGAATGTCCCTTTCCAAGGGAGCTGCTTATACTGCTGCAGATATGTTATTTTGTATCAAACTACTTATGTCTTGCATCAATAAATGCACTTAGCTCTTCTAAGCAATTATTAGAATTACTGGCTTGCTCTAGGAGAGCCTTTTCTCTCTTTTCTCTCTTTTCCTGAAGCATGTAAACTGCTTGTGAATTTTGCCTTGCAGTAATGCATTCATTTTTGACTAGTCCAGCTTGTGGAGTTAATTAATCAGTCACGGCTCACACAGAACTTGAAGCTTTTGTTTGTCTGATGGATATTGCTACATACCTTGATTCCTTAATTTTTTCTCCCTGTAGTGCCCCAGCAGAGCTAGACGGAGGGTCAGTTGCCTTATTAATGACTCCCTGTTGCAATGCTTTCAACAGCCCCACCATTGCTGTCAGTCACAGCACCGTGCATTTGAAACTTGATACAGCTACTGTCTAATAAGCTTTATTTTCTGTACCACTAGCTTATGTTCAACAGCGTTAGTTTCCTAAGCATGATACTAAGCAATTTTGGGAAACGCTGATACAACTGTAGCAATTTTCCTCAATTTGTTCCTGACAAAGAACTTGCCTCAAAATTGAGTTGGCTTCCTTTTTGTTTGAAACACTGGTAAACACAATTAGCCTCATTAACCCTGGTTTCTGTTTCATAACAGAAAATTAGCCTACAATCACTGGTTTGCTGGAAAGCACTGTCGTAATTAGCCTTCAACTGTCTGATATGAAAATCCATCTCATTTTTAATTTCTGTGACATTTCAGTATACGCAGAAACACGCCTGGTTTCTCTCTTGTCTTGGGGACTGAGATGAAGTTGCAGAACGAGCCCTCGTCTGGCATGGAGCACCATTGAGCAGGCTGGACAAACAGCTGTCAAGAGCGTCACAGGTGCCTCGGGCCTGCCCTGTGGGATGGGAGTGCGGGATTCCCGGGGATCCTGTTGCCTCCGCAGGTCTGCTGCGTTTTGACCTCTCAAAGAACATCAGACTTGAGCAAGGGCCATTGAAATCCCAGCCCCACTGCGTGTTTTTACTTGCTAATCCTCCCAAAATGCCACATTACTGCAGCTTGGTGCTGGTGAGGAGCTCTGCCCTGCTCCAGCTCCGAGGTGATAGTTGCACTGAATCTGGTGCCATTTTAACAACATAGAAATGGAGTGACATGGAGGTGAATCCAGGCTAATTATGTGTAAATCTCTGTAGATAATCTGAAATTTGTCCATCAGGAGGGATTTATCATCACCTTCAGGACCTGCATCACTCCAGTGAATATGTCAAGGGCTGTGATGGTGTTCCCATGGAATAACCATCTGTTTTAAGGCTGTTATTTCCATCAGGTAGGGAAGCTGTAGTTTGCTCAAGTTACCAAGCCATCAGTAGCAGGCTCGTGTGCTCCTTCTGCTCCTGGAGGCCCACAGCATAAGCACTGATCAGACTCATGTGGACTTGTTTCCAGCTGTATCCAGCTGTGCATTAGCTGGCCAGTGCAGAGCAGTAGAGGAGGCCCATGAGCACCTCTCTGTACCCATGTTTACCCAAGAACTCCTCTAGGAAGTTGGGTTTATCACTTAAGCCAAATTACATTCCCTTGTGAAATCACTGAGATTTAAATAAATGCACATCTCTATCTGCATTAGCAATTAAAAGATTAATTATTTTGAATTTGGCATAAAAATAGGGCTAACTGCTAATTTCTGTCTATCCTTGCCATACCTCTCGTCATCTGTAGAAGAGAGATGATGACTGCCTATGTCTGGAAGAGTTTATTAGTAAAGGGTGTTGTATAACTACTTAGTGTTACTCTAGTGAAAGACAAAAGAAATTATATGGATAATTACAGTTCCTTCATTCTTCCATGCTGTGTACAGGGCAAGTTTAGAAATGTTTTAGGGGTGCTTGTGCAGTAGGGACCTGCAAACTGATTCACACCATTTGTGTGGCCTGTCTGTGCAAGAAAGCGGCTATCGCAGTAGTCTCCCTAGTGCCTAGTAAACTCCTTGCTTAAGGGGCATTTTTCTCCCCTTATGTCCCCCTTATTTCCCAATTGTTCCTCTCTGCCTGCATATGGTCCCCAGGGGATATTTGCATTTGAATGATCCCAATCGCCTCTGTGTCCATGTGGGCGCCAGGCTGGAGGGCGCCGAGCCCTCCAGTGAAGCCGAGCTGGTCTATCTTGATATCTAAACTACAGATGAGAAATTCTGTAATTCAGAAGGAGACTTCTTCAGGTCACTACATATACTTGTTGTTAAGCTCCTAAATAAACAAATAGTAACTAAATAAATAGTGATTTAATTTATTAGCTGCCCAAAGCATTTGTAGTTGAAATGCTAGTGAAATTAATATAACTTGCTCATTCACTGAGGGAGCATAAAAGGGTTGACAAAAGGCAAAACCTTCAAACGCCATCTCCACTCGTGCGTGCGGCACCCTGTGTGCAAAATGATGGTGTTGGCAGTGTCAGCCAATCAAGCAGTCTAATTGGCTATACTGCTTAACTGCCTCATCATATAGAGACAGATTTTAGCATTTTCTTTGTCACGGTTTGGCTCCTGCAGAGAGTGCTTGGGTCTGTCCTGCTTCCAGCCTCTTGGAGGTGCTTTCACACTAGAGCTTTCTCCGGCCTCTGCTCAAAGACCTGTGGATGGTTTGCAGGGCTCGAGGTGAATGCTGCTGGTCAGAGGGAGTAATCGATGCCCTGCGACTGTCCAGCTATGCTCCTGGGTCCTCACTGGTTGCTTGTGACAACCTCAGAAAAAACACCCGTATAAACCAGCATACGCCTTGTAAAATGGGTGTCCTAGTAGTTTTGGGTTGTCACGGTGTGCTGTCCCCAAAAGGTGCCTCGAGATGCTTGCATAAACACTGCTGTGTAAAGGCAAACACCATCATCAAGTGGCTGTTTCAGAAGAGCATTGGGCTCTGGTGGGAACAGCCTGCTGTACATAATGTTGACTCTCTCTCTCTGCATGTATTTGTCAACATGTGGTTCCCTTCCTATTTCTCTTGTTTACTTTCTTCATTTATTCCGGACCTGATTCATCCTAACCTTAAAAAGAAGAGATTAAGTTGGATTATTTCAAACATCTGCAAATGCGGTAGAATGCACAAGGGGCATTTTTGGCATTAATGTTCTGTGTATTTTGTTCGGGTAATTAAGCATGGAAAGGTCACCTTGTGTTCTAATAGCAATCATGGAGAGATGGCTGAGGAAAAAAGCTCCAAGTTGAGCAAAAACAACTGAAGGGGAAAGCATCAGCATTTGGCAATATTTAGTATTTCTTCAGTGGTTCCCCAGCTGCTACAATATATTGATTCTAACTCTATGGCCATACATTTTGTTTTCAAAAGCTCAAAGCTGCCATCAGCTGCCATTTCTTTGGTCTCCTTAGTCCTTTTCTTGTCTTGCACTTATGTACCTTGTGAATATCCTGTCTTTCACTGAAAGTATAACAATAATAATAACAACTTGTACATATACCTAAATAAATAGAACCGTGAGAACAGCGGGTAGAGCTTGCTCATGAAGTTGCAGTGGTCTTTGCCTGAAGCCTTTCCCACATCAGAAATGTTCCCTTTTTCACTCTGTTCCTCAAAGTTTTCTGTTCGCAACTTGCTCTGCTCATCACGCCTCTGGTGTTTGCTTTCAGTACTAGTCATGTAGCTGTTTACTTTTTCATTGACTGTATTTCACTTGAGGTGAGCCTGGGCCACCTTGGGCTGCCTGGAAATGCCTTCCTGAATGATGAGGTTTGAGAAGTGCCTGAGACATTAAAACAATGTGGGGCTGATTTCCTGAGGATCATCTCTGCTCTCAGGGCGCTCAAGGCTGGAAACTTACACAGGCTTCTGCCATATGTAGAGCAAATGAATACTGTGGAGAAATGTAGTTTTTCTTTTCCTGGTTTCTCACATATATTTAAGATTCACTCTCAGGAGACCTCCCTGCCTCATCGGTGACTGTGTGGGAGACTGTGCTCTCCTGTGCACAGCTGTAATTTCTCTGCTCTTCCTCACTTGTGACCTGGACTTCTTTCTTCTTGAAACCCTCTTGTGGAAAAGATAATTCTCTTCCCCGCCTCAGCCCTTCATCCTTTCTTATGAGCACTTGGTAAGGATTTCATTTCAGTTTTCTGTTACCAAATAACCCTGGCACATTCTTAAATGCCCTGCTGACATTTTGCTTCTTATATACTTGAAAAAAAAAATCTTATTTGTCTTTATTACTTGAGAATCTTGTTTTACTCCTCCTCTCAGCCTTTCCTAGCTGAATTTTATTCTTTCAGCTTTGTTCCTGTGCTTTCTTGTCCACCTCTTGTCTCAAATGCCTGCCTTTTTCATACCTTTCAGTTATATTGTCATTCTTTTTTTTCCTGTGTCCCTTCTCCCAGTGATTGACTGCCCTGGAGCGCCTACATTCTTTGAAAACTTAATCTGCTGAATCACAAAATACTTTGTTCCATTTTTTTCATTCCAAGGCCAGGTAACAAGCCTTAGGAGAGGAAGCAGTGAAGGATTGCTGTTTGCGGGGGTATATCTGACGGGAAGACCTTCAGAAGGACTGGCAGTGTTTCAACAAGCAATAGATCCTTGGTGGCACTTGTCCGCAGCGAAGCTGCTCCTGTTTAAAGCTAAGCTTCAGCCTTGTGTTTACGGGCACCGCTGCACTTCAGAGGGTTTGTTCCTGGGAACTGCCCAGGGAATAGGATCAGCACAGTTATCTCAGTCACTCTCCCAAATCTGCAAGTACAGCCAGCCCCTGCTTTGGTTTTAGAGTTTGGTTTCTCAAAAGCGGTTTCATCCCCATCTGTGTCTCTGCTTGGTGTCTGAGAGAGTACCTCGTGACGACCAGAGAAGACAGAGTTCTATTTGGCCTTGTTTCTCTGCTCTGTTTTGATCAAAGCCTTGTCCCTGTGATTTCTGGCTCAGTTTCTGTGTGCTCTGCAGCGTCTGCCTGGCACGTTGAGCATCCTGTTCCCCTGCGCTGGCGAGCACCGAGCGCCGCCTCTCGTGAGGCCTTTGGGTGCACGGGTGCTTGCAGAGCTGCCGCTTCCCTGCACCTCTGCGCCCAAATAGCCAAGCTGGAAATTCCTGAGTCAAAAATGGTCCTGTGGCTTTTTCTGTGACTGTATTGTCTTGGCAGCTGTCACAGAGGTCCAAAATACACTTACTAGCAATGCAGCTAATTAAGGATGGTTCAAGGACTTCAAAATCCCCCCTGCTCACCAGATAGGCAGGAGTAAAGGAGTTTGATCATTCCCCCACAAGACCAATGAAAGCCATAACGTGGTCTCAGGTGAGATTTCGGCCTCTTCTGTTTTTCAGATTCACTTTTGGTGGCAGCAGCTGTGCTCTTGGAAGAGGACAAGAGCACCATAGGATGAAACAGCAGCCTGAAATTACAGGGTGGCAGAAGGAGCCTCCACTAAGGCGCACTCCTGACTCAAAAAGCATTCACATCTAAGCCTCTGATGCGGTAAGTTCAGAGCAGGTTCTGCTGTAAAGGCAGAGGAAGCAACAAGCCGCAGGTACTGGCTGATAGAATTTAGTTTTACAGGAAGGGGAAAAAAATCCCATTGTCTGCATCCACATAATCTTCTTGCACAGCGTGTAATGTTTATAAGGAACAGGGGTCACATATGGCTGGCTGTCAGCAAGCAACAGCAAACTTGAATTAGCATTAAAAAAGCTGAATAGTAAAAAAATAATACAACTACATGAAACAAAAGTAAATGGTTTCAGCTGTGATAAGAGCACAGTCTTTCCTTCCTTTGGACTTGGCTCTATGTCTCCTTCCTTCATTTCTGCTGCCTTGCTAAATTATTTATAAAATACATCCTAGCACTGAAAGTATAGGACCTAAGAGCTTCTTTATTGGTCTCATGGTCAGTATTTAGAAAATTAACCAGGATAGGCAAATGAAAATACTCTCCAGCTCTTTTTGGGTGTTGTCCCCTCTGAGGAGGTGTTCAGCTTAGGTGCACAGAGAGCTGTTGTGCAAACAACTCATCTGGGGGCAACTTCAGAAGCCTCATGGTAGTTTCTTACTAGTCTAAACACTCCCCATCCTGTGGCTGTATGCTGTTAAGAGCAGGAACAAGAGCTGGCTATAGATAAGTAGGGCTGGCTTTAACTGTGTGGGGTGCTTGTGTGTAGGAAAGAAAGAGTTAGTTCTCAAAGGAAAAAAGAATGAGGCCAGTAAGAACTGCAGGCTTTCCTCTTCATCTTCTGCTGCTGCTTCCCGGGGGTTAGGGGTGTCAATGTACAATGCTGTATTTTAGCACTGACTGCTGATTATTCAAGTGACTATCAAAAAAATTACACTGCTGCAAAGAATATACTGAAGATATAGTGCCCAGAAAATGCCATACACTTCAATGGGGAGCTTTTGCCAGAGAACAAAAGGCCTGGGGCTGCAAGAAAAGACAGAAGGAAGTGTGGAGCCTGTGCTTCCCTGGGGGGGAAAAAAATCCATTAATTTATATTGATCATATCCCTAAAGCATCTTAAAAGATTTTTTTTTCTCTTGCTCAAATCTTGCTGCTCCTAAGGCCAAAGGAAAGGGAGGAAAGAGAAGAGGAGGGGAAAAGCACTGCTAGCTCACGAGGAACAGAGGAGAACAAACAGGGCTGCCCCTTTCTGCTCCCCATCTTGCCTCAAACCGTGTCTTCAGCAATCTTGCCTCAGGGCGCTCTGATAGCAGAGACTTGTGCAAGTGAGAGAGGAGCTGCAGAGTGGAGGGCACATGTGGGGTGACTGGGGGGTCACAGACTGGGCCAATGACCCAGTCTGCTGTGGGGAACCCAACCCGTGGGGCAGAGCGGGGCCTGCGTGCTCCTCAGCACCGGCCGAGGGCAGTCGCGGTGGCCCCGGCCGCGTTGGGGCTGGAAAGGGCAGTGTGGTGTGATGGACCCTCGTCTGACTGCACGGGCTGGCCGGGCAACCTCCGGCAAGGAGCTGGGCTGTCCTTGCTGTCCCCGTGCCCCCGCTTGTCATAGTGGGATATGTTGGATGCAGGGTGTGCTGCAGCTGAGGGACATGAGCAGAGCTGGGAGCTCTGGCCCAGCAGCGCTTTCTTCTGAGGAGAGCTCGTCCCAGCAGAGATGGGGCCTGGCCCCTGCGGCCGGGATTCAGTCACAGGGGCTGGTCAAGCAGGGTCTAGGCAACCTGCCTGGCTGGTCTCAAGGTTCCCCTTCCTGAGCCCCCGTCACCAGGGATCCGTCAGGGGGAAAAGGGCTTTCTTCTCTCTTCTCCAGGGAATTTTCTTTGAATGTTCAGCAATATCTTGTTGATTAGAGTAAGTTGCTGCTATAGTGGAAGTCATGGAAAAAAAGTTCTGTTGAGATGGCAGCTAGTGAGATCAAAATAAATAAATAAATAACAGAGCCTGCAAGAGCCCCTAGAAATAAAAGGGCAACCTGTCAGCTGAGGTGGGAGCGGGTGAGCTCCCACCTCGATGGACACCACACAGAAGCACTACCTCTGGCCGCCCTGCGGTTCCTCATTCCCCATTCCGCATCCCTTCCCCTTTTCCCTGCTGCTGTTTCCCAGGCTCTGAGCTTGGGGCAAGACAACGGGGTTGATTTGTACTGATCGCTAAACCCGCGTGAGCTACAGAGGCCTGTGAGAGAGGTCTTTGACATCTCGTACTTCTCTCTGCTGATCGACCTCATCATTTCTTTCACCAAAAAGGGCAGAAATGTGAGGAAAAGTGATGGGGTAGAGAGAGGCTCCTGCAGATTGCCTGGGGCTATGAGATTACAGCTTCTCTTTGCTGCTGCAGAAGTGGGAAGCAGGTGATGGGCCTGGTCTGTTCTCTTGGCTTTGCTTGGCAGAGGGGAAATATGTTACTTTGCCTATGAAAATATCTCCAATTTTAATGTTTCAAAAATGGACTTGATCTATGTTATGCTTTTGTAGGGAGGTAATGTCTGGTGATGCAGAGCCATTGCTCCTCCAGATGCGGTGACCAAGTTATATATATATTTGTATGTATAATATAAATACGTTATATGCATTTTTTAAGTGCTGCATGGAGGAAAGATGCAGCAAGTGCAACATATTTTGTTTTATAGGAGTTGCATAAAAAAATCATAATGAAAGCAGGGAGCAGGGGTGCTGGTGTGCCAGCTGGAGCCTGCCCAGCCGCCTCTCCCGCTCCGGCCTCCCCCTTGGCTGCGCTTCCCCCGCCCCGACGCCCAGCCCTGGAATTTGTTTTTTAGGTGCTGCTCCGAGTTTCTCGCACCTTTCTGCTCGCAGCCTCCTGGAGGCTCGGGCAAGCTCCAGTGGCAGTTTGCATCGTGCACCCTGCCTGCAGACTGTCCTCTCGCCTCGGTCTAGGCTTCCTCTGCGCAGTGAGCTCAGCTGGCTCCCAGCTAGGACTGGTGCCTTGCTGTGAGGTTGGCCCAGTGTCTTGCTCTGTTGCCAGAAGCCACTCTTCCAGACTATGTTTCAAAAAATGTCTCTGAGATGTTATGTGTTTCCAGCACTGCTGCTATCTCCGTATTGCAGCTTCCCGCTCAGCCTCTCCTGCCCAGGTTAGCTGTGAAAAACATCAACCTCTTTGGGACCAGGCCTGGCCTGAGAAGACTTCCCTGTTCTGAATGCTCCTTTTTGCAGGTATTTTACTGCCTGCACTTTCTGAACCTTCTGAGTTGCACTGAGTTGTAATCCAGAGGAACTGCAGCTGTGATGCTGCTCTTAATGAGTTTGGTTTTTCATTTTTTGTCATATCTTGTTCTGCTCCCATTACATTGTGCTGTCCTGGAATGACCTTAAGCTAAGGCGCATGGCAGACATTTGCCTCATTCGATGTCCAAGTTCCAGCACTTGGCATGGTGTAACATGAGAATGGGCATAAAAGGAAAACCAGTTTCAAACAGCTCATGCCAGTGCATGTGGGAGTGTGTTGACTGCAGGCAGCATGTTGTGTGGATTGCACAGATAAGCATATTCTTTGCTATATCATTATCGAGTGCATAACCTGCCCTAAATGCAGGTAATTACTCCTTTACAGATGGATTAATTCTTAGTTCGCTCTGTTCCCTCTAATGATGATCTATAATGTGTTCACTGTCTCTTTGATCTGTCTTTTCTTACCTAAATGTGTCTCTCATATACCATGCCCCACAGGTATATGCGCAAGTCAAATGGCTCTATAAGGGCTCCTTACCAATTAAAAAATATCCCCTGTGGATGAGTACAGTAAGAGCTCTAGTCTGACCCACCAATAGATTCTTTTCCTACAGCACATCCACTTATCAAAGCTGCTCATGGTAAGAAAGAAATGCCTTTCTGCTGAAATTAAACTACTGCTAAAGAAGCCTTTGATGGGGGCATTTGCCTCTCCCCAAAAACAACCCAGCTGATTGAGGAGGCCTGGAATTCACCTGCCGAAGCCAAGAGCAGCTTCTCTGTAGGTGCTGTTCCAATTTAGAGGCCGAAACAGTAGCTGCTGCCCTACCTGGAAGGACAATGTGGGCGTTTGGGGCCGATGGATTTGTGTGAGCCTGGAACCAGCTTGGAGATAGGCAATGCAGTGTTGCAAGTACCTCCCCGTCTCGTCTACAGTCCTGTTTACCACCACACTTAGTGTTGGTCTCTCAGGAGTGTCTGCGAGACACCATGCTGTGCTATTTTAACAACTCTGTGCTAGCTCTGAGCAGGCTCATACCTATACATGGATAAACTCCATGCAGGTCTGGACCCAGCTCGTTCGGTGCTAGCTCAGTGAGGAACATCTGCACCACATTGCCTTGCAGGGGACTTAAATGCTCTTACATTTATGCTTAAATGCTCTTACATCTCCTCTTGCAGGGGGCTCAGATGCTCTTAAAATGTCAGCAAATGTCACTGCATGGTGGTGACACAATGACAAACAATGCAGTCAGTGGTGAACAAGCTGTATTTCATTGAGCCAGCCGTGAGTTGCATGGTCTTCTACCTAGCCTAGAGTGGTTTGCAATTGTCCCTTGACAGCCCTAGAAAAGGACTAATGCCTACTGCAGATTGCCAGTGTTTTCTGACAGCGAAGTGAATCACTTTTTAGAGACAATGACTTGTTTACTTTTCACTGAAACTTGAATTGAAGATATTTCATAATAGAATTTGAGCAAATTTACCAGATGTTTCATCCCACTGTGCTTTTCTGGCAGCCTTACAAGACAGAATGCTGACTAAGGCTAATAAATCAGGCTGTGTATGAAAGGCTTGGGGAAGGAATACAATATATGTGCCTGAAACCATACGAATATGTTACCCCATCGATCCTTGGGAATTCCTGATGTTTCCTGTGCTTTTCTTAGAGACTGATCTCAAATACAGAAGGAGAAGGGGGTCCTGTTCAGGTCTTGCAACCTATGGTGAGACATATAGCTTTGTGCAAAAGCACTCCTTGTGCTGGCATTGGAGATCACAGACATAAAAATGATGAATATAATTCCATAGTCAAGCAGTTATCCATCCAGCTGGGGAAAAATGGGAAATAAGAGTTTAAGGTGCACTCAGAGGCTGGTTGGGACCCAGCAGAGTACTGTGTTGCTCTACAAAATAATAACCCTTCCTAAGCCCTCTCTTTCTGTTTCTTCCGCTTGCCTCTTTTGCTTTGCTCAGTCTTTCCAGCTGCCCGTGCTTCCTGGCTGCATTACCAGGCAGAGCTTCCTGGCTCCCTTGGGCTCTGCAAACACTGTCACCTGTGGCAGACCTCTCCTCTTAGGGCCTTGCATTCCATGCGTTAACCAGACAAAACTTTTAAAAGAGGCTTCCGCTCCCCTTTCAGTGACCTCTGGTTCCTGATTGACTTGACTATCTGGTGCTGCTGCACATTTATGCTATTTATTCCTCTTCTGGCCTGGATGCCTATTTTTTTGTGTGTGTTTTTCCTTCTTGCTTGGTTTTGCTCTTACCACACTTCTGCCAGCTCTGTAGATATTCTCTTCCTTGCCTCCCTCCTACCCACATATCAGGAAGGAGTATCTGAGGTCTCCACCCCATCTTCTAGGGAGAAGAGAGGAAGTGATATAGGAAATACTATTCCTGTTTGTCTGACAGCAGTAGGAAAACATGTATGAAACTGTTCACTGGGGTTAGTGATACCCATTCCGCTGGGTGGAAGAGGCTTTGGATGGCAGCACAGCGCCATGTCATTCTGCCCTCGCTTGGAGTGACTTTATCATCAAGGCCCTGAAAAGTCTCTACAGCTAAAACCCATATGTGGAGGGAGGCTTCACCCGCTGCTCTCCTTGAGGACTTTCACCCACCCCAGGGTGACAGGGTACTGGCAACCCCTCTTGCAACCAGGAGCTGTGAAAGTGGGAAGATATTCTTAGGAAGATATTTTTTAGACAAAAACGCAGACACTGACTGGCCTACAAAGAACAGATTGCCTTTGAATAAAGTTTGTTCATCTGGTGGTGGTGTCAGGTGAAAAAAAAAAAGGTACATTTTTGATCACAATCATATTATTTAAGCAAGTTGTATTATTCTGTGCACTGCCTTTATCTGGAGACTGCAGGCGTTTGTGATTATATGTCATTTTATACAGCTGTTTTCATCCTGACAGGTCACAGAAATCCACCACATGGCAGTAGCAGCAACTGTCTCATCTGGCATATTACAAAGCAGCAGAGAGAAGGGGAGGTTTTTATCCCTGGACCGCTATAAGCAAATTGCTACACTTAGAGAAATGCTGTAAAGCCAATCCACTCCATTTTTAATGCCCTTTCTGAGCAGCCCCTGCTCAATGAACTGCATGGTGTTCAAGTTATCTGCCTCTGCAAGATGAAGAGCTGAGCTGGCTGTGCTAGGATTAAACCTGTTCCTGCTGCCTCTAGGTCTTCCTCATCCATGCCTGAGTCCATGAAGTAATCCCCAAACTGGGGCCCAGAAAAATACAGCAGCATCTTGAGGGTTAAAGGGCTGGAAAGGGAAACATTGACTACCCTCCAACTCCTCAGGTCCTTAAAACCATCAATACTCAGAGCTGTTGTGATGTTCAGCCTGTGTCTGCTGTGCAAGGCTGCACGCTTGGCACCAGCCCAGCTGCAGCTGCTCTTTAAAGCTGGAAAAAAAAACCCTGCTTGGAAAGGTTTTATTATTATTATTTCTTAGCTTTGAGAATAGTTTGCCTTTTTTCTTTTCCTTCTAACAGCAGTTTCGATGTAGCTCATGTCCCACAGCTCCTGCTCTCGCTGCAGCACAGCCCAAACCTCAGCAGTTTCCCGGGGGCCGCGGAGCAGCTGGACGGGCTCCCGCCGCCTTCCGCAGCCGTAAATAACGCGAGGGGACGGGCGAGGAGGGGGCTGCGCGGCCTCGCTCCGGCTCCGCTTTCATTTCCTTTGTCTCTCCTCGAGGAACAAGGGCCTGGTTTTGAATGGCTTGGCACCTCGCCGGATCGCGTGGCGCTGGCGGTGACTCTGCCTTGGCCTCCAGGTTGTGCTTGGAGGGGCTCGAGGGTCCGGCCCCGGTGCCAGGGCACACGCAAAGCGCCGGCTGCAGGAGGGGCTTTAGGAATAGTGGTGGTTTTGTGGCTTTGATCTGTCACTTTGCTGCTTGCTGGAAAGAGGCTGGTCTGGGGCTGGCCCTGGAGCAGAGCCTGGGAGAGGCCGTGCAAGGCTGGACTTGGAGCGTGGCCGCCAGCGAAGGGGCTCCGCGTTCCCCCTTGGAAACAGGAGCTGGAAAGGGGGAGTGCGGGGCGGCCCCGTGGCTGCGGAGCCTGCGCAGATGTCCTGTCTTTCCTTCCCTGCAGATTCAGGCCTTTGGGATGGGACGTTTTGATGGACACGAGCCCAGGAGCTGGGGCTGAAGTGGTGTTATTGGGGTGGGGGGAGCAGCCAGGTGAAGCAGTAAATACTGAGTTGTGGAAACCTGCCTGCATCATCGCCTCATTTCAGTGGGAAACAAGCAAGTGACAAGAAGAAGTATTAAATCTAGATAACAGACGTGCTAGAACTCCTAGCCCATCGAGTCTCCTGTTCAGCACTGAGATGCAGAATGCACAATTTCATGCAAATCAAATTTCATTTATTTTCTGTTTTGCTTCTTCAGTTAAATATGAGGTGAATGAGAACACGGGCTTTTCTCAGCATCTAGTATCTAAGTTCATTCTGGGAACGGAGGAAATAGAGTGAATATGAATCTGGACAATGACTTCGCCAGTGATCCAAAAATATTTGCACTGGGTGACCTCAATAGTCTCTTGAATATAAATGAACCACAGGAAAAAATTCTATTAAGAGCAAATGCAATAGCTAAAAGGGTGATATTGCTGAATTGGAAATATGCAAAGGGATTAAAGCTTGCTGAGTTGTACACAGGACTTGGGTGAATTGACAAATATAGAGAAAGCCACCTAAATAGTACTAGAGTTTTGAGAGGTTTGGGTTCTTCTAGGAAATACAGTCATAACTTTCATAGAGTTATGGCTGAATTGCCATACTATATGTACTAAGTTACTGTTGTAATCTAAAATAGATAGAATTTGTTTTTATATTAAAATGATGATCCTTAATCATATTATTATGTTAGTGGAAAAAAAAAAAGCATTTGAAACAAAATTCAATTCAGCTCAATAGAGGGACCTGCCACGCTGCAATGTGTTTCCTCCCTCAGGGGCCCAGTAAAGCTCGCTGCCCACCACCCGGCCTCGTCCTCCTGCCCGGCTCTTCCTACGAGCCGGGAGCTACAGCACAAGGACGAGCCCTTGGCAGGGCCACACAGAAGGTGCCTGTTCCCTGCTAACGCTCCACACTGGTTTCCGTCTGATGGCACCGCTGAAACAGGACCGAGCAAAGGGCATGGGCTGCTGAGCCCAGGATATTGCAGCTCTTCTGCTACAGGCAGAAGTCAATGGTCTGGTAGGTCACGAGGGATCCTCAGAGGCAGCCTGCACGCTGCAGAATCTAGCAGGTGTGGGGACATAATAACGATTAAGCAACACCAGACAGATTTGCAAGGATTCATCCGTCTGCTCACAAAGTTCCAAGCTTATTTTTTTGACAACAGCACATATTTTCTATCAGATTAAATCTAACTGTTTGTGATTACTGGTTAGGAGAAATATCACTGTTGCAGCTCTCTTTTTACAGCCTTATAACTGCCCAAGCTCCTCTTTGCCACTGATTTTTTCCATGTGTGTTCTCCATGAGTTTCATTCATTTTTATCTTAGTCCTGTAACTGTTCCAACAATATGGTAAGATGTGATAGCCATACTCTGCTCTGTCATTGTCTTACCCTTCCTCCAGGTACCTTCAAGTAGTGCCTGACATAATTTTTATGTCCCGAACAGTTAAACTAATCACACATTACTTTCCCACAGCAGTCACTTGAGCTATAGGGGATTGTGTCTTGGTAGGGTTTTAGTGGGGAATTGATCTCTTTGTTGAATTTCATTGTAATGCAGTTGAAACTTAAATTATTTTAATTACAAAACATAGTACTGAGACCGTGGTAGGAACACCTTATTTTTACCTGAAAGATGAATCAAATGCAGGTTGATTGCAGGTCACATAGAGTGCAAGTGAGGGCAGCCACTCTCTGCCATAGCTTAGTGTGGCACCTTCTGAGGTGCTCAGGTCTTTCCTTGATTTTGAACATGGGATCTAGATGGGCTTCTTGGGATGACACAGAGGCAATGCCTGAATGGCCTTTCAAAACCTAATTTTGCTTTCTGAGGGAATGGGTTAACTACAGTTTGTTCCATACAAGAACTCAAAAATATTGTTCTTATAAAGTCCATAGCTGCATTTTAATACACCCGTACTCTACCACTTCTTGTCTCTTGCTGTCAATAACCAAGAGCTTTCAGTGGTTTGCTCAGTGAGAAAGTGATTCCACATTATTTCCTGCAGAGATTTCTGCTGAAGTGGGCTGGCTGTAAAGAAACTGTAATTCCTTTACATTCTGTAACCATGCCATTTTACTTATCAGCATGGAGCATTTAACTCACGTGCCCTAGAAAATAACTCCTCAGTCCTACTATATGCTCATATACTGAATTGAGATCTAAACCTGACCTGCATTTTTGGGATGCAAAAACTTGTGATCAAAATCCCTGGATGCAAGAGGTCAGTGTTTCAGTGTCCTGAGCCTCTGGAGTGAGAGTCCACTCTAAGGAGTTGTGTTGTGAATTCAAAATGGGTTAATGCTTTCTAAGGTCTAGTGAAGTGACAAAAACACTGTACAAAAGAGCATGCCTGCCTTAAATAGAAGCTTATTGTAGAGCTCAGTCCTGTTTCTATTAAAGTCAATAAGAGGATCATGATCTTATATTTCACCCTGTCTGGTCAGGGGTCTTTAACAGGGCTAGGAAAGATTCTATATGAAAAAATGAGACGCTTGGTTTCCAGTGCAAGCACAGATTCATGCAGTAATGTGATGCAAACATGCACTTCAGAGATTGCCTCATAGGCAATACAAAAAAGTCTTTCCATATGTAGCTTTTTCCCCCGCGCAGCACCTTGCACTTTGTCAAACACTGGGTCTGATGAGGCAGAAGTCCAACCTTCAGTAGAATTTTATGCTCCCCAAGGTCCAGGCACGGAGTTTTCATTACAGCTAATAGGAGATAGGGGTAACTAATATTTTAAGCCAGATCTGGGACTAGGAATGTTTTGCAGAGTTTTGAGTGATTTAATTTTCTTATATTGATACTCTCAGAACATGCACAACCTGAAGACACTTGGTTGTAAAATTTGGAAATAAGCTCACCTACTGCTGTAGTTATCAGAAAGATTATTGATGTGTCTGCATATGTAAATTGGATATTGCATGGAGGGAGCACACTCACAGGCATCCCCCAAGCCGGAGCCTCTTGAGAAATTTGTCTCCTGGGTTGATAACTGTGTCGTGATCCTTACTCAGAATTTCCAATTTGTTTTTCTTTATTACGTGTATTGGGGATTGTGTTGCAGAATTGGCATAGCGAGGAAGTGCCTGGTGGGACCTGTGCTTCCAGAGGAGATGGACCCAACCCAGCAGGCTGGGTTTGAAAGGACAACAGGGAACTGTCATTCTCAAGCCCATTGCTGCCAACATCCTGCTCAGCTGGAGCAGCACCCTTGGCTCCAGTGACCTCCTCGGGCCCTGCAGCTGCAGCTCAGCTGTGTCGTGCCCCATCCATGGGGCTGCCCACGGACTCACTAGAGCTGAGGAGCAGATATTCAGAGCAATGCAGAGGGCTGTTAGTTCTGCAACTGCTCCATTAACTTTCATGGTAGTATCGTGCTAGACTTCTGTATGTTGCTGCAGAGAAATGCTCCCTCTGAGTTTTAATTTGAGGCTTATAAAGACCTAATGTTGTCTCTTTTCTGTAAAGGAAAAAGGAGCTGATGATTCTTCTGTGAATTGTGCCTTTGTTTTGCAGTGTGTGGAAATAGTGTGGCTTATGAATTTGTTTGTTAGGCAAAATCACTTGGTTATTTCTGCAAAACAAGGTTTACAAATGTTTCACAACCTCTTTGAACATCCTCAGAGATGGCAACAAATACAATGGTGTGTCCAAATCAAGAAAGTTTCTTTTTGTAGGACTTAACAAGGTATTTTTTTTAGGAATGAATTCTGAATTTGTTAAGCTGCTGGTGACCTTCACTGTTAACCAGAGTTGGACTGAGAAATGTGGAGCACGCTCACCCCAAGCCAACGGGGAGAGCTGGAGAGTCGCTGCAGACGGGCTGCTCAGTCAGTGCTGCTGGTTTCTGCTCTTCCCTGCGTTTGATGTGGAAAGTTTCTCTTCAGCTTTGTTACTTGTCTCCTTAATAGAGCTGTAAATCCGGAGGGGCAGTGTTCCCGCGGCTCCCAGCCCCGCTGCGCACACGTGCCCGGCAGTAGCGCAGCTCATAATGTCAGGTACCCTCCGAGGTTGTTTCCCTCCCAGTCAGAATAGCAGATTTACCAGACTTGGATCCCCTTCAAAGGGACCAGTCTTCAGAGTCCTAAGAGGCTTTCATCCATATGGCTTTCCCTCCCTCTTGCTCTCTCCGTGATTTGCTCTCTTTCTCTCTATGCTTTAGCGTGCTTGGTTCCTGACCGTGTTCTCTGCCCAGCCTGGGGGCATTGCTGCCTTGAGCTCAAGTCTAGAGGTCGTTTCCAGCCTCCTCCTCGTAGTGGGGCACACTGATAGGCTTGTGATGTGGTTCCTGGGTGCTGACGGGCTGTGTGGCATGGGCACATGCATTGCTGCCTTGAGCTCAAGTCCAGAGGATGTTTCCAGCCTCCTAGCCCGTAGTGGGGCACACTGGTAGGCTTGTGATGTGGTTCCTGGATGCTGACGGGCTGTGTGGCATGGGCACATGCACCCCAGCCCTTCCCCAGCTCTGGCCAAGCAAACCACGACCCCGTTTCCTCCTCAGGAAAGGAGGGTGTTGTAGATGGGCCCCGTGGCTTCCTTCCTCCCGTCAGGCAGGCCCACCTGCATACATCAAATGCCGTTTTCCTTTTGCTGGCTCTCCCGGCTGTGCTCTTTGCTGATCTCGTTGTTATTTTTGTTGCTTTGCGGAGCTCCTCGACGCTTGTAGCGCTCCCGGAGCCAGCGCTCCTGACAGGCACAGAGCCTTGGCAGGCGGCCCACGTCCGTCCCGCGGGCCCCGGGGGGATTCTCACGCATCCTGCTGCTCGCTTTCCTCTTTCCTAGAGATCTAACACAATTTTGCAAGTAGTCACTTGGAGCCATATTTTCCCTTTGCCCTGGAATATATTTTTATTTATTTTTAGTAAACGTTTGTCAGTGTTTCTAGCACTGCGCCTGCAGCTACGCGGCCTGGACAGAAGCCACGCAGCGGCTGACAACCTGTTAGGCGAGTCTCCTATCAATTAGGCTGCAGCTGTCACCGTGGCTATTCTCAGCCTCCGTGCTGCGTGTTTGCAAATAACACGGGCTGCTGTTTAGCAGCTCTCGATGGACTTTTTATTTTTTTTCCTTCCTACACAGTCAAGAACATTTTGACGCTAGAATTCCTCTTGTCTGCTTTGTTCTTGCCCACTAATCATCTGCACTTTATTCTCCCAAGAATAGATGCTTATTGGAGATACTCTTGGGCTTCTCTCAGAAGTGAAGTGCACTCTCTTCGTGCACAAAACAAGGAAAACATCCCCCAAAGGAAAAAAAGAAAAAGGAACTTCACACTCCAGGCTGGACCTTGATCCTTTAAGTGTTTTCAGGTTTTCTCCAAAGCATCTAGACTGGTTCCTACCAGGAGGGAGCTGCCATTTTGAAAGTCCATCACTCATGGAAACTCTTCGCAGGGGCTACCTTATTTCTGCTGGTGTTTGAGCTCTGAGGTGATGGTGTGTTTTATTATCAGGTTTGCTACAGCTGGAAGGAGAGTTCCCAACAACGTGCAATCTGTTGGAGTTCCCTTTTATACCTTCTCCCGTTTGCAGTTTTCTCTTCTATAAAAATCATGAAAATTGCTCCATAACTTTTTTCCAGATGTCGCACACTGCATGGTGGTACTTGATGCTAATATTTCAGTCACTAATCCATAGAGCACAGCCCTGCTTATAATAGCTGACTTGAGCAGTCACTCTTAGGTATGTCACTGTTTGGCTTCCACGTGAAATGGGCAATCAGAATTGGGGTGTTTGAGCAAATCCAAAGCACCCAGAGCACTTCCTTGGTCTGACTGAAAGAAGTATCATGAATATCTGCTGCCATTTCCTTCCCAAGCCAGACTGAGCCTTTGCACAGGGGCTGCGGAGGTTGTTTCAGTTTCCTCTCACTCGCAGATCCGAACAACGGGTCTCCAGCCAACTCGCAGCTTTGGAGGCAGGACGAGCCCATCATAAACAGATTGAAACAGTTAAGTTTAGATCAGCTCATGTTGAATTGGCAAAAGCCCCTGCGCTTGCCTTATGGGCGGCTTAGGACAGGGCTCTCTCCTTTCCCCACCGAACAGCTCAGAGGATGCAGGATGCTGCAATTCGCTCCGTGTTTGCTCTGCACGCCTGGCCAAGAGCAGCCCGGCCAGCTCTGCATGTGCATTGGCCTTCAGGGTACCTCAAAGCTTTGACTTAAGATATTTCCCTAAACTGTCTGTATGTCCCTGTGGAGCTCCTAGGTGCTGTAACGGTTAATGCAGCAGTCTCGCAAAGACCTGAGCGCTGCTGGGATTCTCCTGAGGGGTCTGTCGCTATCTTTGCTTACCTGGGCGAAGCTGGTCCTGAGTCCCTTAGGAAGCTGCTTTTTAGACTTCAGAGCCTCAGGTCTTTAGTGAAATACCTGTTTGAGGTATATTCTCTTGAGCTGTGCCGCAGATTTTTGGGCAATCTAAGGCTGAGACATTTCAAGTTTTCTCAAATAGTTATTTAATGAAAAACACATTTCACATGCATATAACATCCCAGACTGTTCCTGCTCAGTCACTGAGCTTTCAGCTCTTTGAAAGTATAAACACAGTTAGAGAACAAACTGCCATCATGTAGACAATGCTTAGTTGGCAGGAAAACATAGTTTATGCAGTATTTATGTTACTCCAGTAAACAAAGACAAGTAAAATGCTTTACTTGTTAACATCTATTCAAAGGAAAAGCGAACAAGGACATTTTCTTTAATCATGTTCAATGTTCTGAAGGTGTCTGCATGTTTCACATTTATTCTAAGCTCTTATTTATAATCTGCTGCTCATGTTTAGTAGTATGTGGCTGTTTCTGAGAACACTGCATGCAACTTTGTTCCAAGCCTGTATTTAGATAATAACAGAAAAAAAAATCTGCAGATTTTATGATGGTAATACCAAGTGCAGCAGGAGCAACGTTTAAATAGGCAGGAGGACCAAGCTGATTACGTTAGTGGTCATTTCTTCATCGGTTGCTTTTGGGATGGTGTTTGGGTTGGTGTGATTGTCTTTGCAATGCCTGTAAGTTCCCCAGCCAACTGTGCAGTTGTGTCAAAGCCATCAGAATGATTTTGGTCAAGGCTCCTACCAGAATTATTTATATAAAAAGCATTTGAAATCCTATATGGGCAAGTTACACGTGAGGATTTCTATTTCAGGAAACTTTGGAAACGGCAAGGATCTTTAGCTTCACCCTGTGTCCAACAGACACAGGATCCTTTTCACATTTAATGATGAGTGAGAAGGTGCTTAAAAATAACTTAGAAGCATGAAGTGCACTAGTGTGTTCACCATCCAGTTACAGGACTGAACTAGGAGTTAAATTTTGGATCCCATTTGCTTTTCTGGTCCTTTCTTGCTTCAAGACCTGAGATGAATTGCCCAGCTCCCCTTGACAAATGAGCCTAATACTTATCTATTGTCCATATTTACATTATTACATTTTGGAGATGATAGAATCGGAATCCATCTTCTCTGAGGAAAGAGCTGTAAAACTCTGTGGTGGTCAGGTAGTATAAAATATATCCCTCTACATGACTGCACACAGTATTATTCACTGCATAATTTGCTAGGCATCAAGTCCATTTCACATGCAAAAAGTCCCTAGTTAATCATGATATAAATTCTTTTGGGGGGGATTGTGCTTACATATTCATTTGTACAATATTCAGTGTAATAGCAGGGCAATCTTGACTGCATCATATGTGCTCAGCTGTGATTTATACAATATAGTTCATCGGTTAGTTTGATTTTTCTGCATACTGCCAAGTGACACATGAACACCTCCTAATGGGCAGCAGTAAAGAGACATTTGTGTGTACCCAGGTACCCCGTGTCATGGATGAGGCACGCAGCAGACAAGATGCTCAATGGAACAGCCCTGCATTAAACCAGGCACTCATTTAAAGGAAGAAAAATGTTGCTGAAAGCTGCAGGGTTATTAGCATTGCTATGCATGAGGAGTAGTCAAGGAAGATGTTACAGGAGAAAGGGAAAAATTATTCAAATGTCTAAGATGACAGACCATCAGCAGCAGTGGAGAGAGAAAGGATGTCCAAAGGAAAGGCACAGCATTTCAAACATGAAATTAAAAAGGGGCTGGAGCTTTGGAGGGTATTTTGGAGTTCCTGCATTATTTATTATTTGAGATTACCTTTCCTGCAAATACATTTCGTTCCATTCCTACAGCACAGAAAAGTCCTTCCTGTGCTGCCAGGTTTTGCAAGTCTTTCTTGGCCACGGAGCCCGCGTCGTTTTGGAGCTGGATGTGCTCTAGGCAGCCTCGCAACGCGGGGCTGCTGCTTGGAGAGGCTGCAGGAGGGGGAAGGGTTTGGCTGCCGCTGCTCCGGAGCTTGGAGAAGCTGGATGCAGGAGGCGTCACCGCTCTGGGTTTGTGCCGCGTCCATCCTGCCTGCCCTGCAGGCTCGGGGCAGTGTTGGGCATCCTCTAGCACTTGAGGATACCTTTCTCCAGCCTGGTTATCTGAGTATAGCTGTACTGACAGTGCAGTCACTCTGAGGGCAGGAGGAGCTTACAGTAGGAAAAAAAAGCATGAAAAATACAGCTTGTATCGTTCAATTGAGTAAAAGAAGCTGTATTGGCAAAAATCACCCTCCCGCCGCCCCTTTTGCTCATATTATAGCTATGCCGACATAAGGGCCTTTGCTGGCATAGCTGGAAAAAAATCCCCCTCTAGCTGACAGGGGATACGCTGTCAATCCTTTCTAATGGATGAGCCTGAAGTATTTCCACACGATGGATCAAGGTATGTATGTATGTGTGGGGAGGGCAGACCTTGTTTTAAAATAGAAGTTTCTAAAATTGGTTTGCACAGATGCCCTTAAAATGGCGAGCGCTGCCCTCCGCAGCAGCGTCCCGCTTCCCAGGCCCATGGGTGTATCCATGTATCCTGGCTCCTGGGGACGGCGCTGATCCCAGAGCCCCGGAGCTGTCTGAGTGGCCTATGGGCAAGTCAGCTACTGGTTTGGTGCTACATGTTTTCCTCTATAAAATGAGGCTTCCCGGTGTTAGGGATTTGTGATGAACCTTCTCTGGGTCGTCCAGGAAGGGGCTTGAGGGACTAAGTGTGGGGAGGTGCAGGCGTCAGGATTAGCTTGTCCTCGGATGCGTTGCACACCTTTAGGAGTACAAAAGTCCTTGAAAATGAGTCACCAAGTAACCTGTCCTTGGTCCGAGGGAGCCAGAGAGAGCAGCAAGGGGGTTCCTGAGCAGATGGCAGTCTGGATTAACCAGCTCCACCTCCTCAGGTCGCCCACGCATGGGTGCTTAGCCTGCATCCCCGGTCCTTGCTGTTGGGTATTGCAGATAATCCCCAGGTTATGCACCTGGCAGTGAGGCATATCTAGGAATCTTAAAAGCGAACAATCAGAGGACTTTTTTTTTTTTTCTTTTTTTCTGAATGTGGAAGCTTAAGCATTAAATAGCAGTTAACCAGGTAACCCACAGCCCTTTGGTATCAATTATTTGCTCAGAGTTTAAACGGACATTTAATAAGTATGTTAATTGACACTGCACTAACTTCCTATAGGTGTCTTCCTAAGTGCCAATTATCTGCCTCAACATTCCTGACAATTTAAGTTTGTTAGTAAGGAGCTAATTGCACTAGTTTATTGCTGATGGAATTACATGAGGAGTAGATTTCACTCTTACGTACTTATTAGACCTCAATAAGTGATCCTTAGCAGACTGTTGCTATTCAATTAACAAGTAATAACTTCCTTAATGAATCTAATTGAAATGCTTATTCCAGTCAGGCACCTAATATGAAGAAGTGCTTTACTTGGAGAACTTTTCGGAGTGCTGGTCTTGTTTACTTAACAGGAGCAAAACAGGGCCACTGAGGACAACTCTGACACTGTGACGAGCCGCCCCCCGCCCCGGTGCTGTTGATAAATCCCTGCCCAACGCGACCAGAAGTAATTCACTGGGTGATTTCTGTTCTATAGAAACATCATGGGAATAAACCAGGATGCTTCTCCCGGGGCTCTCATTCCGCGGAGGGGATTCTGCAGCCTGCGGTTCGGCTGGCGCGTTGGCTCCGCCGCGTGCGATGGAGGTGGGAACGCTGCTCCGCCAGGAGCCGCGCGGCACTGCCGGCTTGTCAGGGGCTCTGTCACAAATTCACTCCCTTTCTTGGCGGGTTTGCACGTTTGGCTTAAGAGATTGATAGGAATGTGATGGTAGCTATATTTAATGACCTAAAACCATCATTGTAATTACAGCGAAAGAGAGGAGATAACTAGAGGGTTTAATGTTCTCCTTGTACTTCAGTGCGGCTGACACTAAATCACCTTGAATTTAGTGTTTGCTCTTGAGCATAACCTGCTGTGAACTGCCTTGAGTGACCACTCCTGGGGATAACGAATAGCAGCTGGTATGTGAGCCCGATCCGAGTGGGAAAGGGGGGGACAGTGGGCCTGGGGCTGTACACGGAGCTCTTAGACTGGAACCTCCTTAATAACAAAGCGGTGGCCTTAATCCTACAGACAGACAACCTATACAACATGTAATTTGATAGGTGGGGAAGTGGTAGCCTGCTTTGTGCGTTTACGGGAGGAGAAGACACAGCAGAGGCTGGTTTTGGGGTTCAGAACTGAAACTTGGGTTTCTTCTGTAATGAGGATATAGCAGAGAAGATAAGTGTTTATGGCTAAATGCCAGGAAGTCTGCTCAAGGAGTGCTAACAAATTATTCCATTTGGCAAAGTTATTATATGGGTAGTCACCTTTCCTCAAGAATTTTTAGCAGATAGATTTAGTGTCAAAACAATATAATAGACTGTATTGGCTTCTCCAGTCTATCATGTTTGTTGCCTACTTTTTAATGCACACTTTCTGCTCAGTGCATTGAAGGGCCTCATTGATCTCTTTGCAGCTGAACTGATTATTGGGGTAAGATGGAGTATTCTTGAAACAAGCCAAGACAAATTATTCATTTAAAATATTATTATTTTAGTAAACTTCTATTTAACCTCTGGGGTTAATTAAAAATATGTATTCCTGGTGGGCTGACATAAAGTTATTAAATAGAAAAAAACTGAGTTCAGGCTAGTACATTTAATGTCAACTTTTGCAATATTCTAGGGGGAAAATACCTGCAGATTTAATAATAATCCGGAATTTTAAAACAACGGCAATAACAGCAAAGCAATCCAACTGGGAAAATAACCCCCAAACCGAGTACGTGTTCTACAACTTTAGCTTGGAAATGCTTAAAGTAGGTACCTGGGCCTGTGGCTTTTGGTTGGAAACCCTCTCTCGAGCACCAGGGCTGAGCTGGCTGGCGCGGGGAGCGTCGCCGTGCGCTGCCCTCCCTCCCGTTCCGCGTCGCCGCTGCCATCCCGGCTGATGCCGAGTAGGGAGCAAGGATTAACCGGGCCTAACAGCTGAGGGGATTTGGAAAGGCACGAGTGGTATTTTGACACGGACCCCTGAGGATTCCTACTCGTTTTCCAGACTTGGTCGTGGCCGCCTGGTCTGCTGTGAGCCCGTGGCTGCTCCTCTCCCTGCACAGGCCACTTGGGGCATTGAATGGCTGCAGCTGGGGGGGAAATATTCCGAGGAGCCGCAGCTCCGGGCTTCTTCCTGTGCAGGAGAAAATCCGGCCTTTCCCGGTGCTGCAGTTCCACTTAAGCAGCCATTAAGGAGCACTTGCAATCTAGGGTGCTCACATAAAGCAAAATGTGTGTTTTTTTTTTTTTTTTCAAGCACTTTCAGAACCATCAAAGATGTGAGAAGGAAGCCTAGGCTTAAAATGGCCCAAATTAAGACTCAGTTGCCACCTTTGTGTTCTTACCAGAGCTCTCGTGTGCTGCTGCGAGGCGCCAGCGCCAGCCCTTAGCTCATGGGCCTCCACTGCCAGGGCTTAAGGTCAGTGCCTGGAAAAAGTTGCAGAAAGTGGCTGCTGCAGCCAGGTGGGATCCTGCAGAAAGAGCCTCTGTTGGGAACGAGTGTCCTTTGCTCTTTTCTGTTGAAGGCAGCGGGACTCAGCCCTGGAAAAACTGTCTGTGCTGCCCAAGTCTTGTCAACTCAGCCACGACGTGCGCGGGTTGGGTTTTTTTTTTTTTAACCATTCAAGTTTTTCCCTTGGAAGGGAAGCAGCACCCTTTTTAAAATCATTTTATTTAATAAACAGGCCCATCGTTCTCCTAGCTGCTCTGTGCTGTGGGTTTTCTCCTTCCTTGCCCTTGAAGTCGGAGCAGGAGCAGTGACACGAACGGCTCCTCCTGGCCCGCGTGGGGGGCGGATGTGACCGTCTGCAGAGAGCGCTCGGTCTCGTTGAGGGTTTCTCAAACGGTGTCTCATGCTGCATCACCCTCCAGCATCTGCACTGGGGTCAGCAGCCTTGGCCATCAGACACAGACTTGGCTCCAGTTAGGATTTTAATGAGGAGAGCTCAGAAAAGTTGCTGGTGACGGTAGGAAAAAAGCAAGTGAGCGGGCCATAAATCAGGTCATCGGATGGATTCAGAAGGCACTAATAAAATCAGAGCTTCCAATAAATTTCATTTTGGGCAGAGTAGAAACGTTTTTCTCAGTCGAGCGTTCAGGACAGATTATAATTTCAGATGTGTGTAAGGCCAGTGCAATGTGTCTACAGAAATGTTTGCAGGCAGCGCTGGCTGCTCTGGCCAGTCAGGCCCTCCACACCAGGCATTTTTCAGTATGATTCAACCGAAATACAAAAAAAATCTCTAGCTCACTAAGCAAAGCTGAATCTAATTAAATATTTATTCTTATTTTTTCCCCTCCTTAAAGCCTTTGGTTTCTTGCTCTTTTACTCTTTTATACTGTGCAAAGATGACATTTGAACAACAAATGCAGTCTTGGTAGGTGGGTCTCTTGGTATTGCTTTTTATATGAATAGCTCCCACATCCCGCCTGAAGTCCAGATGCTGCTTTTATGAGGGTTTTTTTTTTTTTTTCTCCTGATCAATTTTTAAAAAAACATTTTTCCATCCCATGAAATTAATAGCTACCTGGGGAAATACCAACCAGCTCTTCCCCATTCCTGCAAATACTAACCTTTTCCCAGAGGGAAAAGACTCTCACTTTATTTACCTGCAAGATGTCCTTGCCAGTGCTCATAACCACAGAGGGAGGAGAGAAAAAAAAGTGAAAAAAAACTCCACCGTAAAAGGAAAACTTTACAAACATAACAACTTGCTAAATAGGAACACAGTCTTCCAAGCGCTTATTTCACTGAACAAGCCCTGCATAATCTTCCCAGGGTCGCTGAGTGAGTCATTAGCAAGATGGCATGAGCACAGAGGCATCCTGATTTTTCTAACTATTCTGATTGCTTTACGACCCCAATTTGAAAGGCCGCAAGTTTGTGCGGGCCGCACAGTCACGCAGATAACTTCTCTCAGCTTTACAAATTGCTTTTCTTGCAATCATCTCACCACTGTGTGCCTGAAGGGTTGTGTTTTTTTTTTTTTCTCTCCTCTTTCTTTTTTTCAAACTTGCCTTTGTGCTCTTTGGCTTTCAGACTTGCTGCTGCCCGGAGTGCCTGGAGCTCCCGAGGGGAAGCAGAGGGAAGGCCTCGGGTTGGGGCCGCCCCAGCGCCCCGGGTATCTGGCCCCACTCACGCGATGGCTCCAGAGCTGTGAGTTGTCATTCCAGGGAACCTATGGGATACATGAAGCCAACCCATTCAGCGCAGGACAGCATTCGAGGAGGAAATGGCCTTTTTTTCTGTCTTGCCCAGCCTCAGAGTTGGTCGCAGGGCCCGCGCAGGAGGGCGCTGCTCATGTCCACGCTGGCACCATTAGATACAAAATAGTTTCAAAGCTGCAGATAGGCTGCTTTTAGCCTTGGGCTCCTGTGGTCCCGCGCTCTGTTAGTGATAGGGAGACTACTTTGTGGGGTTTTTTTAAAAAAAAAAAAACATAAAAGAGCTTTTTTAACATGTGCTCTTCCAAGTGCTGTTGACTATGGCCTTCTTAGGTCTCTGTGGCGTTTGCCACCACTGCATGACCCAGCAGGACACGCCGTGGCCACAGCACTGGTGCCGTGAGCCGTGTCCAGCCCCGCGTGACTCCGGGGCACGACCGGCTGCTTTAACATAGACCAAAAACACTGCTGGTGGAAAATGCTTGCTTGGCTAGAATAAATGGGTAGGAAAAATACAGCTCTGGATAGAACGAATACAGCTATTTCTATTCAAAAACATGCTGCTTGGTGTCCTGGCTGCATATGTGTGTGCCATTAAAGTAACTACTTGTGCTTTTTTCATACCCTTTAAGGCCTACATGAGATGACCGAGGCAGTGGAGCCTCGGGAGTTACTGTCCCTTTGCAGAAGGGGCACCACGAGCCGCGGCACCACGCTACAGGCCAGGTAATTTTCAAGCAGAGACCCCAGCACAGCTTTGCAGCAAACGGCAGCTCTAGGTGTTTGACTCTGCATTTCTTGTGTGCATCCAATGAAATAGATCACATCAGCAAAAAGAAATTTGAATCAGCTTCTGCATGAGGAATGCCCACCAGGAAATACACACGGGGACATTAAAAGTTCCGGGTATTGTTCAGTACTGTGTCAGGTACTTTCCCCATGCCTAGAAGTACTTTATTTATTTAAAATACAGGTAGGTGCTGTTGTAGTGTTGGAACACGCACAGTAATTTCAAGTGATTAATACCTTGACAGCATAAACTCCATTATCTAAAATCAACTTTTAATTAAAAGAATACTTCATATTTTCTTTGTGATACTAAATTACCTTGATTATTTTTAAATTACGTGTGATGTTGGCACACACTAAATATATGGCATGTGTATTTCTATTGGGCTGTTATTATCTGTCTGAGACATGAATTTCAATTACTAAGCATTAGTAAGTATTTAGGAATGATCTGTAAGTTTGCCATTAATTTTGCCAGGAATGATTTCTTTAACTCTCTCTTTGAAGAACAGTATTGTATTTGCACAAAAGCGGTATTTTTCTTAAAAGAAGGTGGTTCAGAGGAAGCAGAGTCCACCTGAAGGATGAAGGATGGCTCCGGCCACAGTAGAGGTGTCCTAGGGGCTCCCCCGGCTCCGCTGTGCCCGCTCCGGAGCCGGGCGCTTCCCGGGAAGTTCTGCATGGAGCTCGGGAGGCCGCGGGCTCCGCGCCCAGCGCAGCGGGAGGCTCCTGCCGCAGCCTCGGGCCCGCGGCTCCCAGCCTGCTCGGGAACAGGGAAGCCACACAGTTGCTACATTGGAATATTTTATTTTTGACTTTACATGCGGTGTTAAAAACCCAAAGAACGTATTATTTACACATCCACAATACAAGTTTACAAGATATCTATACATGTTAAGTACTCTATAGTATAGAGCAGCTTCATTTAAGGGTTACTTTTTTATGCCGTACCATTAAAAAAGATACAATCTGCGTTTACCTTTGCACAAATGGATAAAGCATCTTTTATTATTAAATTAACAGAATAAAGACTAGGTTGAATGTTAGAAATTTCAACATAAATACTGAGAGAACTCACATTACCATCTACAAGGCAGCACAATGTTACAGGAGGTTATCAGGGTTCACATACATTTATCTTTTGTTTTCACACAAGTCTGAATTAATATTTGTAAAGTGAATTCGGATCAGTTTTTGTCTTTTGACAACTGAGTACATTTTTAATAGATATTAATCTTGTAGTGTTTTAGTTGCAAGCCAGAAGTGTTTAGGAAGAGAGATCATTGATTTTTGGATCCAGAGGTCTCAGGAAATAAACGTCCCTTACAGCCTTACCATAAAAAATGACTACTTCTATCCTTTGTTCTTTGTTCTATAACAGAGATTCAGTTTTCAGTGACTAACCTTTTCTCCCCTTCAAACAGATCATATAAGTCTCCATGGTCTCTGAAACCCATCGCAGTTATTTGTCCCACTAATTCATGACTATGCCTCTGCCATGGTTATTTCTATAGTTATCTTCAATAAACAATGTGGTAGTCTGTATTTGCAAGCTAAAATAGCCATCTGTGTTGAACATCAGCTGCAAGTGGATACTGTAAAACCTACTAAATGGCTTACACAACTTCAGCAGGTGTTCCATTACCCTAGAAACCTCATTTGATTTCGCATTATAACTGTTTGATCCTTCGGAGAGCTGGGGTGGAATGTTTATCATGGCAAGGTGATTTAATGCTGCTGTCTTCTTGGATTGTAGGCTGCCTTTAGTTATCGTTAATTATTCTTGCCTTTCATCTTTTTTTTTTTTGGGGGGCGCTGTTGAGAGGGTTTTTTACACTGGCACTCAGGAAATATGTGCTATAGTGAGAACACTTGACAGTTTTTTTTTTGTTTTTTTTTTTTTAGTACTTTTATCATTTGCATGAATAAGGCACAAAATGCACAGATTCAGGTAAACTCACACATAGTATTTACAGAATATTGTCATTACCTGCATGACTTTGGAAAAAAAAAAAAAAAACCCTTACATTACACAACAAAAACAAATTGATTGCACTACTGTTGAGTTTTCACAGACTGCTTCTGCCAGGCCAATTAATGTTTCTTCCTTTCTACTGACAAGAGTCTATCAGAGTGTAGGGCATTACTAAATGCAACAAACCCACAACCTTCGGTATGACACAGGCCTCTGCCCAGCAAATTGCTGATTATTAGCTGCCCTCAAGGAGAAGTGCAGGGCTGGATTCACAGTGGCCAGGCAGGGATGGGGGCAGCAGGGCTCCCCACGCCAGCCCCAACGCTGGGGTTGCGCTGCAGAGCTCCGACCGCAGCAGCGTGACGAGGACGACCGCGTCCGCGCTCCCTCGCCGGGCGCCTCGCGCCGCGGCTGCCCGGGAGGAGCCGCCTGCTTGTTCAGTCATGCTCAATGTAAACAATTCCATAGCAAAAGAGATGCAATGGGAAGCTAAATACACCCTAGTGTGTACAGTACACACGCACATCCACACACACACGCACGCACAGCTTTATCTGTGGCACCAACAAAATGCCACACACATGGACAGGAAAAACAAAAAAGAAACAAAAAAAAGAATGCTACAGTTGGGCCAGAGACTGAATTCCAGCAAATCGATTATTAACTCAGATAGTCATTGAGACATTTCCATTTTCTGACATTTGTGCAAGAGGCAAGGTGAATGCATACATACTAAAATGTTCACATTTAATGGGAAGGACCACGTTTAACGGCAGTCTAAAATGGAACCCATTTTTCAAGTATTTGCTCACAGAATTTTTTTTCCAGGAACTTTTTCAGCTATTTAGAACAGTAAAGTAGCCCCCACCCCGTTGTGCTACATGTCTCCTTAGCTCCAAACAAAAGAAATGTAATGACCAGCACTTTCCTTTGTTTCCTGTTTGCTTGCTCCTAGCAAGTGCACAAAGTCTTGCTATAGCTACATGGTGGCAAGACACAGATGTTGCTGAAGTAAAGACAGTTTCTTTGGCCACTTTGTTCTTTTTAATTACAAGCAAGTCTCTGTCTTACGTGTCTCCCACAACAAAGAGCATCTCACAACCTACACAGGTCGATGCCACGCTCCTTCCTAGCACAGACAAGTCCTAGTAGCTGTATTTGTTCAGTGGTCTGACTGAAGTGGTCTGAGGAACGAACGAGGGTTTTGGGGGCACGTCGGGTTTTAGGGAGGGTGTCCTCTTTATGCCTGTGCGAGGAAGGGTGCCGTTGCTCGTGTAACTGCTTTGCCTGGACAAAGAAGGCTGCAGGTGGACGCTGACGGGCGTCCCTTGCATGTAGTCCATCTTTGTGCCTGCCGTGGCGGGCATGTACCCGCCACGGTTAATACAAAACACCATTTGGTGAGTTTAAGTTTTTAGGAAGGGCAGATATAGAATGCCTTTGTGAGGAATTTTTGTGATACCCTCTTTGCCTTTCCAAAGAGGTCATGGGTACTCCAGGCGTGGTGGGAACATCCACCCGCTTGGTGGGACTGTTCCGTGGGAGCGTCGAGGGAGGAGAGTATAAAGATGCCTCCCTGTTGGGAACTTTAGGTGGGATCTCAGACATATTTCCCATTGGATCCAGCATTAAAGTCTGGTGGGCCACTTGAATATCTCCCATAATTGCTTTGGGATTACTACTAGGTTCATTTAAGTGTTTCAGAAAATCATTCAGGGTGTTCCTGGAATCAACAGATCGCCTGTGGTCTCTTTTGCTGGATGGTTTTGTAAGTGGGTGATCAATATGTTGCATCTTTTTGTCTGCCTTGTGTGCATTAGAATTTGAGAACGACGTGTTGTAATCATGGGTCGCGTTGGGAAGGACGATGGCGCTGGGAATATGTCCGTGACTTAGAGGAGAATGGGGTGGAGGACTGGAAGGAAAAAACTGAGGGCTTTTTAGCGGGGCTTCCTTTCGCGAGGCGTTGAGGTTGCCATGCGCTTTGTCCGACTGACTCTTCATAGCCTGCATGGTCTTCTGCTGAAGGACGGGTGTAGATTCAGGGGTTGGCAGCGCGGCTAACTCGGGAGGCTGGCCCCGGGGGTCCATCATCATGGCCTTCGTATCACCGTTGGGTGGCAGCTCCTTTCTGCTAGTCAGCAGGTTTGTGTAGAGCTTGGGTGAATCGATGTTTTGTTGATACTCCTTGACGGGACTATCAAACAACCCATTCAGTTTGGCAAAACTCCCGCTGGAGTCAGTGCAGGACTGGGCCGATTCTGCATCTTTGTGTATTTTTCTGGATTTCCGTACAAACATATCCCGGTAGCAGTAAACAGCCACTCCCGCAATAAAGGCTCCCAGGACAAAAGCAGCAAAGACACAAGTGATTAGGACATTCATATGTACCATTTGGTTGGAATCTCCTGATTGCACTTCCCACCTTACACCTGCAAAAGACACACAGTATATGATAAATGACCACGCAGTTCCCAGTGCTCATTTCAGAAGCAGGCAGCCTGCCTCGGGGAGGGCAGCAGCAGCTACTCAGGGCAAGTTAAGAGCTCTGCACCTTGGGTTAGCTTAACTCAGTAGGATTCTGCCATCTAAAGCACTGGTGAATGGTAATAGTTTTACACATAAAAGGTACTATGTTAGTATCTGTCCACATGAAGGTTTCCCATTTTCTTTGCTAATGAGGAATGCTTGTCAGTGCTTCACTTCTTATATTATACTTGGTTATAAAGTATACTCTATTGGTTTAGTCTGTCCCCAAATCTCCTTTAAGGCTCACAAATAGGGGCTTGCATGTTGTTAGCACTAATGATTTCTGCTAGAAAATTGAGGTTAGAAGGTGTTATTTGGCCAGACAACAATTAATAACTCACGGATGGATTTCTTTCTCGATTTCCTACCCAACTCATAAATCAGTATCAAAAGAGAGAAAATATTACGCAAATGTTGCATAAAAATAACACACATACTGTGTTGTTATAACCGTGTTAATATGATACTGTGCAGAACATGTCAACTAATAGTTTGCTAGCCTTGGAGAGGTACATTTTGTATTATGTAAGCGTATAATTCTTAAAATTCAATACTATGTTATTCTATTAAAGCACTAATTTTTTCTTCTCTTTTTAGTCCATAGTGATCATACACACTGGCACATCATTTAAAAACCTTGCAAGGTTAAATGATGTTATAAGAGATTGTTAAAATTTAGAAAACTTTCAGCTTAGACCAAGAGGTTGAATACTGGATTAGTTTGTGCTTCACATATTAATACAGGCTCCCTTTGTTTTTTGAGATTTTATAGCGCAACCACAGACATATTTCTTGCAGCTAAGACTATGTTAGTTTTTAATGAAAGTAATTCTGTTGTTAACTATCCCAAAGGATGTTAAAATGAAAGCGCAAGAGTGAAGGAACAGATTTGCTTTTGTTAGCGGCAAGGCCTTTGACCAGTGTTAACGTTCAGGGTTATAGGTTTTAGTGGCACTGTGCAGAAGAAGAAAAAAAAAAAAATCATGTATAAAGTTCACTAGCAGCTATGGCACAAAATATGACTGAGAACCAAGAGCAAATGATAGCAAAAATTTAAACAAAGCAAAATGGAAAACAACGTCAACAAATTAAAATGACAAATGCACTGCCATAATGGCTGATAGGAAACCTGATATGTTTTGGTGAATGGTAATAAAACAGGAATGGTTTTTAGCAGGTGAGATTTTTCAGCGAATACAGAATTGTGCAAACATGTCTGTCATCCGGCTGCTCTGTGTGCTGGTAAAGACTTGCTTTAAATTTTGGCTCTGGGATTGGAAGCTTTGGTTCCTCTAGCTGACGGCAGCACTGTTCAGTTGAACTGAAATCTTTAATTTGAGTCTCTCTTAGCTGAAAGAATGGCCTACAGAAAGGTGAATTGCATGTCATAGATGCCTCTCTTAGTGTTCAGATTAAAAGCTGTGTGCATGTGTGTGTGTGCACTGAGATGCTCCGTAAACTTGTGCTCTATACCAGAGAATAAAAATTCAGTGTGTCCTGACTCAGATGGCAGCCGATGTGCCCCCACTTATAGCATGGATCTGTCAAGGTGGGTTCTGTGATTTATTTCCCCTCTCCTGCTCCCAAACCCCAAAGCATTATATTTATTTTAGACACTGCCTGTAAACAACTATTCCTAGGCAATAGTAGCCTTATCCAAACTGGACTGGTGTGAAACTTAAACAATCGAAGTGCAGGTGAAGCTGAAGTTACTTTTTTTTTATTATTTAATGCATACAGAACTCCTGTTGAGTTTGATGGGAGCTTTGGAGCACCCCATGAAAAGAGGCTGAACCTTTTATCTGTTTCCCATTATAAGTGCTAAGCATCACTTTGTACAGCAGATAAATAGGCATGAGCAACATGATTGCACTGTCTGCATAGTCACAGGAAATGGGTATAAACTGTAGCCCAACAATCATGGCTGTTATGTTTAAATCTTAGAAAATGCTGAGACTATCAGGTTTCCATTCAGCTGCAATATATTTTCCCTGGTAAGGCCTTACCCTTTGGGACACCTGATAATGGATCAGAAAAATCAGAAGTGTTTGGGTCATCTTGAACTACAAATTTCCGAGAGCCAGGCACTTTAGGTTTCCAGGAACCAATCACTTTAGGTGATATAACTGGGATACTTGCCATTGTGGTAATGGAAGCTGAGGAGAACTCCATGTCTGTGGTGGCAAACAGATTTTTATTAATGTGTATTACAGTCAGGCTTTCCTCAGTGTTTCATGGCACATCTAAGCTATAGCTGGAGACAGTATTTAATGGGAGTTACATGTCAGAGTAAGACGTGACCCCGACACTTTCCAGAAGTACAGAGGGCTGATTAAAATCAATCAGTTGAAAACTTTAAGTAAAAAAAAAATACATTAAAACATCAACAGCTGCTAGACAAAACGCTAGAGAAGTCAAACATGAAAGCAGTGCAAAAGTTACAGTGAGCAATTGGTGGAGGTGAAAAGCACAATTTTTTCTACTTAATTGCTATATTGTTCAGTGGAGACAACATATTTTGCTGTGTTTTAAATATCTTCGGTGGGAAAAAAAAAGAAAAAAAGAAAAAAAATAAGCCTTGGAAAGACACATGCTCATGACAGGTTACTCCTGGAGAACCAGCTGAGTTCCATGAGTGCCATTACAGTCTACCAGGACCCGCTCAAGTGAGTCCCTGCCTTGGAGAGGGGAGAAGGATTTTTTTTTAGCTTCTCTTTTATACTGTAACTAAGGAACAAAGCTGTACAGATTTGCTTTAGTTTATTTGCTGAATGGAATTGCTATGGCCTAGGTGGAGACAGCCCCAGTCAGGTTTACAGCTGGAGTCTACACTGCCCACAAAAGTAGCATTTTGTGTACGCTGGTCAGATCAGTTTAGACACCACTGTCTGTGGCCTGAGATCTGACTGAGAAAAGTGAGTACTCAAAAAGCATGCTAATGCAGGACTTGAAAATCAGGTTCAATTATCCCTGTATCCTAAAATATCACTTTGAACACTCAATCGATACAGTACATATTCATGCAAGTAAGTTAGCATTTTCCTGTAATGACTCCTTCCTAAACGACTCTCTAGCCTACATTATGGTAAATAAATCTGGAAAATAATTGTTTCAAATATTACTTCTTGTCAAGCTACAGAAGTGAAAATATTATCAGAAACCAAGACACAAAATAATATTTTGTTGCACTCGTACAAATTCACCATGCAAGTAGTGCCTTTTCAGATGTAGCAATCAGAAATGTGCCTCAGTTTGACACTAGAAATCCCGTTCCAGGAGGAAACGCTGGGAAATAATGGCTGGGGCTTGCTCCTGTTGAAGTCACTACAAGTTCTGCTTTTGAGTTCAACAGAGGAGCATTGGGTCCTGTCCCCCTGAACAGCAGGGGCTGAGAATGGAAACACTGCTGGAAGAAAAACCACTGATGGATGTGAAAGTCCATCTGACAGCAAGGCATCAAGTTTTCTAATCCAGCTTTGTCTACACAAGTCCTCATTCAGCTACAAAATTCGTGATGTTGAAGTACTTCCATTAGCACAAACTCCTTAAAACATTTCAAAAATGTAGAAATACACATTTTAGGAAATGTGTATTTGTGCAAAAGGTTTGCTGGGAAAGAAGGAAAGGGGAAAAGGAGAGGAAAGAAGGAAGATGATGATATTTTGCCATTCATCTACTAGAGATGACCAATAGGGGCATTCACAAATGCATGGCTGGGGATAAGAGTAAAGCTTAGTGGACTTTCGTGCAGTGAAGATGTCATCTATGTTAATCAGGCTCTTTAATAGAAGATGTCTCAATAAATAATGAGCTGTTAACATGCGACTACACAGGGTGAAGTGCTGAGTGAGAAGAGTCTGACTATCTTGACCATCAGTGGGAACATGAGTAAAAGCACAAAAATGGAGGATTGCCAACTGTGCAAAAGGAAGGAAAAAAGGGCTGAAAATGCTGAACTGAAGGAAAGTAAAGGGCATTAATTCAAAAAAATTAAAAAAAACTAACCAGATGTTGGGCCGCCAAATATTTTGTAATCTGGTGTAGCTGTAGTAGGCAAAATTTCTAAAAGAATTAAAGGAACAAGTAATCAGTGAAAAGTAACAAAAAGAAAGCAAAAGATCTCAAACCTGAGTGACGGAAAATAAAAACTAAAATATTACTGTTTTTTTAAAAAACAGATTCGTCAGTACTTTGCTGTAGACCCCAAATAGCTGTAAATTGGTGAATGGGAAGAAAGGTAAACTCTGCCACCCAGGACCAAAAAGCTCAGCTTTGTGAACATTCACAGTAACGCCAGGTGATGTGTTCATCATGTTACTGACAAGCTCATCATAAATTTAACATCCACAGTGAAGTGCAGCCACAAACTAGTGCTGGCACGTTGTAAAAGAGAGCAGCAGTGGCTATGTCTTACCATGGCAGTCCCCAAGCTGCGCTGTGTTGCCGTATTCTACGTCCTGGATGAACCCTCCAGTGCTGTGGTTGTATGAAACAAACAAAGAGAACCTGCAATTAACAGTATTGGTAGGGAAACAAAGGGTGATTTTATTTTTTCTTCTGGAAGCAACAAATGGAAACATATTTATTCAGTCAACTTAGAGGTACAAGAGCTAGTATAAAATTACATACAAAAAAAAAAAAAATTATTTACAAAATGCACAGGTGACATCAAATCTTTAAAATCGTATTTGCTTATATTGGCCTAGCTTCTGTATGGAATCAAAATTCTTCTTTCCCCAGTCCAAAACATGTATTTTCTTATTTGCGTTTGAATGCACCCAGGCCATGAGTGTGCCTGGGAGGGGATACTGCACTGAGCTGCTTACAGGCAGTGATTTGTCACCTTGCTGCTTTCCACTGCTCTTCCTACAGAGCTGTTTGGCCTTACACACATGCAAAACTCCACTGAACGCAAATCTTCATGAAGAGATTCTAGAATTAGGTCAGACTTTAGCATTCTGTTCCCCTACCTAGACAGTACATGAAAATAACAGCTCTAAAAAGAAGGGAGATTTGTTAATTGAGTGCAAGGGAACAGGCGTATGATAGAGGCTCTTGTGGTCTATAAAACATATGGTAGAGATGCTGGGCTAATTTGAGCAGCAACACTTACAGCATGCCTGGCGTCACTCGTCCACAAGCCTCGTGGTCTAACCAGCCGCAGTACGGGTCCCGGGCAGCAATGCATGACCTTGCAGGAGCAAAACGTGACAAAAATCAGGCGCTTTTCTTTTACTTCCTTCCTTTAAGAAGGATTTGGGAAAGGACATACTTTTTACACGCTCCGTGCCGCTCGCACCGACTCAGAGGAATCCTGACGACGCAGCTGGAGAAGGCCACGAAGAGCGCGTGGTGCTCCCTGTCCAGCTGCAGGGAGAGCACTCGTCTGTCCTCCTCGCTCTCAGCGATGCACCTGTTTTGCAGAAATAATGCAAAGCCCTCATTTTAGCACCTGTGGTACTCTGTGCAGTGCTTCCACTGGGAAGGGTTTGATTTACTGTCTGTGTACATTCTGAAATGCAGCATTTTAAATATATAAATGTCTTTGCTGCGTTATTATTAAACAGTGCTATGGGTTATCAAAAGCTGGCTTCTGGCTCTTATTTACAGCTGGGTGACAATCTTGCTGAACTATGTAGGAAAAAAAAAAATCCACATCCCATTTCCTTTGTACTCTCAGTTGGCATAAACATCTCAAGGGAGCAGAACAGGAGTCCTGTACAGAGTGCCCAGGGAGCCTAATTGGAACGTTTCCATTCCAGAAGTCTCTGCTCCAGAATAAACAAGTTTAAAATGATTAGAAGTGGCTTATCTATTATTGGTCACCCTTCAGAAACCCTGAAGATAAGCTCACATCATTTCTCTTTAATAGCAGTATATAGTTCTGATGTTTGATATTCAGGAAAAAAGTGTATCTACTTGCAGAAGTATTAGAGTGTGTCACTGACGTCACTCAAGTGGAATTGGACTGTTCACTCAACCCATGAAAAATGGCAAGTACCCAAATATTTTCAGGTTATCCAACACAAAAAAAACATTGTAGAATGACAAACAAGTGATGGTGGTGGTGATAGTGAGTTGTTTTTGTTTTAAAACGATTATTTTTTAAGCTAGCTACCAAGGACTAGAAGATGAGCTAAATATTTTAGATGTTGTGGTAATACTTACTTTGCATGATTATAAGCTTCAATTTCTTCCAGTAATACACTGTCATTCAAAGAAAAAGATCTGGTCTTTGCCAAGATTTTAAGTACTACTCCTGCTTCAGAGCCAACAAATATGACTGTGTAGTTCTGGTAGGGTCCAGCAGCATGGTCTACTGCAATTGCCGTCAACCTGTATCTACCAAAACCAAAAGGCCTATCATTAATTACCAGCATGCTTTCTTGTTTTCATTTTCACATCTGTTCTTCCTGAATGAAGCCATACCTGACACGTGTTTTTGTAAACCAGGGCTCCTCGATGATTGAGGGGACAGCTGAATCCATCAAAGGATGAGACTTGATGAAGGAGAGCGTTTCGTCTGGGAAATCAATGGAGGTTTTGTAAGCCTCTGCTAGGCCATGTTTTGCACAGCAGCCAGGTCTGAAAGGAGAACAACATTGTTTTTCCTCTTGGTATTTTAGTTAATGAGAGCAGCCAGCCTACTAATGAGCATTCGTATGGCTGAAGTGTAAAGCTGGGCTCTGTTTTTACCCATGAGACACTCAAGCGTGTAGCTGTCTAAGGTAGCTCTTTACAAGGGCAACACTACTGCATCAGGAGCAAGAGGTTTTTTTTTTTTTTTTTTTTTTTTTTTTATATACCTTGGCTTTGGTACTTTGTCTTCAGGTACAGCCGTCCATACAGAGTCAGGAGTCTTTTGTTCTTTAAATCTCCCTTTGAAGACCTTCTCAATGTCATCCATGCTGAAAGCGCACACTGCTGACCCGGGGATGCTGTCGAGCAAGGGAAATCATTGCAGGAACTCAGGCTGCCGCGGCACCAAGCCCGGCACCCGCGGGAGCCGGAGAGGCCTTCGCTGCGGCGCGACGCCGCGCTCACCTGTTAAGCTGCGTGGTGAACACACCGACGACGGTGGGGACCCCGTTGATTTCTATGATGTCTGTGATGGACTGCAGCACATCGAAGTAGAAGAATGAATCCCCAGGAACGGAGCAGTTGAGCCGAGCCTTCAGGAAGGAGGTCCAGTGTTTTTCCAGGACTCTCTGGGACCCTCCCATGTCATTTTTGCATATGCGAGCCACCCGGGAATACACAGCCTGCCAAGGACAAAAAAGAACAAGAGAGGAAGGCTTGAGAGCTGCAAGGAAAGCGGGGCTTGTTTCTGGGCTGTTAATAACACACTGAGGATAATTTTGTTAACAGGAAGATAGTTGCCATTTATCTGCATGGACAGGAGGAAAGTAAACAACGTTTAGCTGCTAGCACACAGGCATCTTAATGCATCACCAAGCAAATGCAGCTCCTCCAGCTTGGCCCTACCTTTTCTTCCCTCATCAAAATCATATTGTTAGTGAGATTTAAAGAGTTTAATTAACCACATGTAAAGGAGTGAATAATTTATTATAGAATAGCCTTCCATGGTGAGGCAAGAGGATTATCTGCTGTGTTGGTATGACTGAATTATTCAATATCTAGCAACATGAGAGAACCTTCTTTGAAACCCTCTTCTGTGGTGTTTTCTGTTGTTCCCTGTTTTCTTTAATAAGCATGAAATACAAAAACAAATCCACGACCTTCCACAAGTGCTAAAGAAACAGCAGCATTAAAAGATACCTGTAGAGAACTCTCTTAACAACAAGGCGGAGAAAGTACAAACAACTTTATGGTTGAAGACTGCTCTCTTTTTTTTTTTTTCCCTGTAAATTATAATGATGGGAAAACTAATGATCCCCGGTTTATATTGCAAACTATGCTTGTTACTGAAGCTGCTTCTGGTAGATCTCATTCTGATAAGACTTCACGGCTACGTGACAGCTTACTGTGATGACACCTACCTTGCCTAAATTATTGTGCTCTACAGCAATTTCTCGAAAGAAGAAATAAACATAGTTCCCGTATTCTATGGCATGGAGGAAATGTGGCTCTGTAAGAGAGAGCAAAGAGAAGGTTACTTCATGGAAGGGTTTGCTGGGCAGAAGACCCCAGGCGCCTTGGTGGCCCCTGCACAGTTCCCTGCCGCTGCGGCTCCCTCCCGTCCCACCACACTCGGGCTCTCCGAGCGCGGGCGCTTTCGAGCCTAAGCGAGCTCAGAGTCTTTAAGGTTGGCTAATGGACTCTGAAAGGGCCTCAGAGGGATTGCATTTCAGCTAGAGGCTTTGTTACTGCAGATTCATTCACTGATGCATTTAACGAAGATTTTGCTTTATGGGCATTAATTTGCTTTCTTACTATGATCATACTGTATCAAAAGCCACATACACATCGATGTTGTGGCACATGGGTGAAGATGCTGGCTGTGAATTACCTGCCCCCCAGCACCACTGCGATTCTGCTCACAGAACAGAGCTCTGGTACACACGGCAAACACCCCTCCTCCCAACCCCCAAATTACCTTTTATCCATTTGGAATCATACTTTATTGTTCTTAGGGCAGATCCATCCCCCATGCTGCGATAAATAACAGCATCACTTGCCAGGAAATCTGCTACTGTTGCTGAATACAATTTTCCATCTAAAATGGAAGTTGAAATGTGGTATTAAAAGGCCTTTAATAATACAGAGAACCTGTATTCTTTCCCATTTTTTTTTTTACTGCCACTCTTCCCTAAATTGCTCTAACCTATTTATTAACAGTTCAGCTTCTAATCCTTTGGAGGCCATTTAAAAAACTTAGGATCAGAGGCACCTTGACACCTTTAGCTTTTCAAAGCTTTCTTTAAAAGCCCTCTGGTTCCTTTGGTGTCATTAATCATTTAGACTCATTACAAGCGAAACTTCTTACCAGCAAAGAGGGCGACATTGGTTTGTCTGGCATCAAACGGGCATCTTGCCAGACCACTAATTTCCTCCCCGTCATATTCCAAGGTGCTCAGCTAGAGAAAAAAAAAATAAATGGGTAGTAGTGTCATTTCTGTTTTGTACAGTGCCACAATAGCATAATACTGTTTTCTTCCAAAACTTAATTTGGCCCATTGGCTTCTGTCTGTTTTTATCTCACCTTGAAGCATTCTCCATAGAATCACCCTGGATATTCTTGCTATAGCACAATTAGCACAAGCAAAAGCAGCACCAGATTAATGACACACTTATGACATGCTTAAGACACAGATTAATGACACACTTAGGACACCCAATGTTCTTACCCGATAGTATCTGCACATAGGATTAAACGCGTTTGTTCCACAGACAAACACCATCTCATCATTTCTTGGAACGAAGACTTTAATGAAGTTATGGCATTCATCCTGAAAAGAGAGTACGACATAAGATTTCACATACACGATATTAGTGTCTTTTTCTTTACAGTGTATAGGATAAACTTACCTTATGTTTGCCTTTCATAGCACAGTTCTCTCTGTCCTGCTGCCTTGATCTCCATGTTAATTTCTGCTTAAATCAAACAAGAAAAGGAAATGACTGACTCTCCACAAAAATCTTAGTAATAATGATAATAATAATAACAACAACAAATAAACCTTTCCTTACCACCTCCTTCGCCCCAGTACCTAACTCACCTTGCTTGGAGTAACTTCTGATTTTGGAACTTCGTTTAAGTTTACAGTGTAAACTTGATCCCTGTTTGCAAAGGGAATAAAAAGATACAGGGGTATTTATTAATCTATTGGACTTACTTTGATAAGATAAATCTATTTTTATAGGTTGTTTTGATAGACAAGAAATATCTTTGAAACCCATACAGATTTCCTTTTTTCAACAAAAGCAGGAGGAGGTTGAGCTTGGGCGGTAGGAGATATTTTTTGTTGTTGTGGTCCTCAGGAAGCATCTTTACTTTCCAGTTACCCAGCTCTTGTCTTTCCTTACTACTGAAGCACAACCCAGACTGTAAATATCGAAGTGTTTCAGCCTTATTCCTACATCCCTGATGTGTCAGTGCAAGTTTAAAATGATCAGGAGAGGTTTTTATCAGAGCTCTTTTATCAGTAACGAGGGAAAAGGGTATTTGATCATTGGTTTTAGCATAACTGCAGTAACTGCAGCCTTCAAATCCAATTTTCATGCACTGACCACAGACATGGCATATTTCTCTAGGAAGTCCTCCTCCCATTCTAATTTTTGTCATATTCTGCAGATTTTTCTAAATGAATTTTACACATTAATGCAAAACCAGGATAGAAAAGAATTTTTATCTAATGAACTGACTAAAGGAAAATTACCTGCCAGCGATATAAAGTGTGTCTCGAATTTTCAACATCAGTTGGAAGTCCAGTCTGTGCTGAGATTCATTGCCTGAAGGGCGTCCTCTAAATACTGGATATTGCCTTGAATCTGCAAGTAAAAATGGGCTACACCATCACTCAGGATTATAGAGCTAAAGAATCAATATATGGCATTGATTAGCTGTATATACTAGGTGTAGAAGGGTTTAAACTAAATTCCTTGAGTAATGTCTTGAATATAAATGAAAAAAAAAAGATGGCTAATGTCAGCAAATGTTCTTTTTCCTGAAGTTATTGCTGTATTTCTGATTGCTTTTTTAAGAAAATGATTAAGTGCTCTATTAACGATACAAAGCCAGTAAACACATTTCAAGGGAAACATTTTTTTTTAGCTACTCAAGGCGAAAAAAAACCCCAAACCCCCCAAACCTGCATTAGAGCTTTCTCCCGGGTGGCTGGCACCATTTGCAGTTGCTTACAGTGGTAGTCCACGACGTTAATGGGGTCCTCGTCCTCGGGGAAGCTGACGGCTCCGCTCAGGCCCAGGCTCGTCAGCATCACCCAGGCACAGAGCAGGGGAAGCCTCATGGCTGGGGAAGGCGGCGCTGCCTCTGGGGCAACACTATTTAACTACCTGCAAAACAGGGACGAGCAGGTGAGATTGCAGCAGCACAGGACAAGAAATGTGACTTCCGAGAGAATAAAAAGGTGGATTTTGTCTTTTTTTTTTTCCTCTCCCACTTGTGTTTAATCATCAGCAGCAGCGGAATAAATTGGAGCTTATGAAAAGGCCTCTGTATGTATGTCGGTGGAACATACTGCTGCATGACATATTGATGTTTGCTAATTTTTTAGCTGGAGTTGCCGGCATTTCGGGGGAAGCTGATGACTGTCAGCCCATTTAATTCGTGAGAATCACAAACAGAACATGCAGGCTGCTGACCTGGCAAGAAAAATCGTCAAACTTGGGATTAGAATTTTAATTAAACTGCAATCTCTTTCCATCCCCTCTATCACGGAATGTCAGCCAATAAAACGGTTTCCCCATAAAATACCTCAATCTTTTCCACAAAAAGCCATGACACACACAATCTGTCTGAACATCCATGCTGTGTTTTAAATTTATTGCGTGTTTCTAGGCTGTGGCACCATAACGCTAAGCCTACCATGCTCATTGCCAAAGACCTTATGTCTGCGAGCCGACACGTGGCACTCTGCCTTGTGCACCGACGTGCACGTGCAGAGCAAGTGTAGCGATGCTGCCTGTGCAGTGTGACAGGGCTTGTCACACACGTCGCAAGGGTGGCAAAGAGGCTGGCGGCGGGACGTGATGCTGAACTGGGTCCCCAAGATCTTCCCTTTCTCCTAAATCTCTGCAGCAGAGTAGATGGCAGATAACTGAGCAGCACTTTCTAGACTTGCTTTTTTTTTTTCTCCCTTTTTTTTGTAGTTCTCTATAGATTATACAGCATGTATTATGGCAGGACCACAACACTACATAGCAAAGCTTTTAAGAGGGGAAGGAAAACAATTTTTCCAACTAAACCACAGGGATATTTTAGTGAGCTGAATGCAACTACTCAAGTTGCCATTTGGGTAAGATGCAAGAAAAAGCATCTCAAAGTGAAATGTGATCTTTAATGACCACAAGTGGTCTGGGAAGGGGCTATGATTCCCATTAGAAACCTGGCAGATGCATCACTGCCCCCCCTCCAGTGATTTGGGGCATTCATTCAGCCCTGACTCACGGCTCAGAAAGCTCTGAGTCACCAGCCCTGTAGTTGCTGAAATCACTTCTTAAACTCTTTAGCTAATCAGGGAAAAACAAAAACAACAACAACAACAACAACAAAAACCCTTTCAATTCTAGTATTTCACAAACTGCTGGGAGAGGTACACACTGCCAGCACAGAGTGCCAGGACTGATCCAGCAAAGTACGTAAGTATTAATCATTTAATAATTTGAAAAGCAATTAAAACAACAACAAGAAACCCTTCGTAACAACACTTAACCTTTCAGTAATGTTTACTTGAGATGAAAAGACGGTATTTGTTAATTGATATTATGGCTGGCTGGGGCAAGACTCCCTCCTTTTGCAAGGCTGCTGTGCGCTGTGCTAGTCTGTGATGGGACTGGCTTAAATGAGACAATATTGGGTGATGGGGTGGTTGCCAGGGGGAAGGGGTCTGAAAGCCTCTGCATTATGGCCTGACCTGAAAATAAGCATTTTTCTGCTCTTGATGATATTTCTGTATCTCAGTCTACCAGTCCAGAACGGATGGGCTGTGCTCCTAGTCGAGATTGATGAGTGCAGTGGTTAATAAACACTAATGATTCCTGGCACTTTCCCTCTGCTCTTCCTTGTCCTGACATGGCCTCTTCAGCTGAAGCATCTTGCATGAAATTACTAATGAGCAAACTTAAAACAAACTGGAATTAATAAAGTTAGGCAAATTAGTTCTTTCTTGTGAAAGCACCATCAGAGCAAAGTCCTGTAGCACAGTGGCTCCCGGCCACAAAAACAAATCATTAATGGTTACACAGCCTTTTTTTTTTTTAATAGACAAGCAGGCTCCAACTCGCCAACCCACTGCTGTCCAGGCGGGAGAGGAAAGGGAAGGGGGAGGCGCGGAGGCTGTAGGGAGGTCAGCGCATCTGAAAAGCCCTTGGGGAAAGTTGTCCCCGAGGCCACGCAGGTCTTTCCGTCAGGAGGATGGAGAAGGAAACGGCTGCAGCGGATCAGCAAGCGACACCCTGCGAGACTAAAACATCCGGATTTCTCTATTATGTTACAGATTAAACTACCGTGAGAAAACGACCAGTAGCTCTGATTTCTAACCACACACAGAAAGGCCCTTGCGTTGAGAGGAATTTAATCGCCCCTAACCACCTTCTAGCTGGTTAGCCACAGACTTGAGACCAGAACCACTAAAAAGCGGCTCCCCTTGAAGAAAAGCTGCTCCTGGGATAATCAGAAAAACAGAGTCATTCCGGCCCCGGGAGCAGCGCTCCCGAGCGCCACGTTCCCGGTGCACGCAGATACGCTGGCGTCAACAGCGTCCTCCTTGCCTCGGTGCAGCCTGGCAATGGGGACCGCTGCTGGGGCCTGCACAAACAACAATGCTGAAGTATCTGCTTGGACCAGAATAGCTGATTATGAAATGCTGGCAACGGCCACCCTCAAGAAAAGGTAGGGAACAACCACACTCTGGGTCTGATTTTTTTCCCCAGAACTTAGACTAGGCTTTGATTAAATTTCTCTTCTGAATTGCATTCCTAGCATTTCTACACCCATAACTTAGGGCAGGCGCGAATCCCGGTAGCTGCCACGCTGCTCTCCTGCTTTGCAGCAGGTAACAGAGGTGCAGGCCAAGGCAGACATCCCCTGCGGATCCGCCAGCCCGGGCACCAAGAGGCCTCCCTAACTCCACTGAGCAGCACCGGTGTCCCCCGGCTGGAAACTAGGGACAAACCAGGGATCCTGGCACCTGCTCTGTAACTTGTTGTGTCTGCAAGGACGCAAAATGGTATAAACATTAACTGCTGGCACAGATCCACACCTGCACAGAGGACAGTGGCCTGAGTGGAAAAACAGGCCCCGGGCAGCAGCGGGTTGGTCAAGTGAAAGGTGAGTGGTTGTCCCAAAGCCCAGTCTGGCTGCTTGTGGCCATCACCCTCGGAGCTCGGGTATGAATCCCATCCTTCAATTCCTGACTGAGGGGATCCAGAGATGCAGGATATCAGTCCTGGTAAAATATGAGCCCTCCTTCAAACAATCCCATATGAAGGGGAATAGGCCAGCGTTTCTTAGTCATTAATCTGCTCCAGACTTTGACAGTTTATTGGTGACATGCCATCAATCATCTCTGCGTGCTCCGCCGTGTAAAAGAGGAGGGGAAGGGAAAGGGCATCCAGCCAGCCGTACAGAAGCAATACATAAAATAGCTTCAACCCAGACTGATGCAGTGTCTTTTATTTGCTCACACACACGAAAAAAAAACATTAAAAATCGCCTTAACACAATAAATATTTTTCAAAAACACCTGGCGCAGACTGGCACATGGTGTGGTAAATCCCAACAGAAGTTCAAGGCAGGTTCGGATGAAAGAGATCCTGAAAGCTGAGTCTCTTGCAGAGTTTGGACAGCCAAAGGAGACAGGGGTTGTGGACCTTAATACAAGGTGAAAGACGGATGCAGAACAGAGAGACCTAAATGAGACCCACTGGTTTCCACTGGCCACCAGCGGAACCCAGGCTGCTAGGAGCACTCCCGGCTCTCCTGTGGGCTCGCGGGCGCGCTTAGCCGCGATGCTCGAGCTCACGTCTTTGCTGCGAAGCCCCGCGTGGGCCGCAGCCGAGCCCTGGCTGCGCAGGGGCCGCGCACACCTGCCCCAGCCATCTCACCAGCTCAGTGTAGCCTGTTTCTGCGACGTGTTTCGCGCCATCGCAGGGGCCTGGACCCTGGCGCAGCAGGAAATCCCAGCGCTCATCAGCTCCTCGCCCCAAGGATGCTGAATGAGTACTGTGTTGCTCAGAGGGTACTTGCTGCAATTTTGAGTGTGAAACTTCACATTTGTAACAAAACAAAGTTCAAAAATAAACAAACAAGAAGTCTTGGCTCCCAAATGTGCAATACCTTTCTCCAGCCCAACCGCTGGGACGGGGGCTCCTCTGCCCAGGGGAGCCCCAGGCGGTGCCAGCAGCCGCACACCAAGCGGGAGCCTCGCAGTGCCCGTCCAGGAGCTGCTTCTCCAGAGAGCGCCCAGGAACTCACACTGCTGCCCTGGCCACAGCCGGGCACCCAGGCCTTCCTCGCTGCCAAATAAACCCTGTGCCAGGCTCCAAATGGGAGCTCACCAGTGCTTGTGCCTATCCTCTGCCTTTGCACACACAGGACTAGGTGTGAATACTCACAAAATAATTGTGTTGGCTTTGTTTTTTTACCCCCTCAAGGCTTATCTTTCAATGCCTTTCCGATCTTTTATGGTCCACAGACCTCAGCGAACACCAGTTCAAAAGGGCACGGTTCAAACTCGGGTCCTCGCAAAGTCAGGGGCACTTTGGGCCGTGCCTCGGCCTCGGGGGCGCCGCGCGCTGCTGGCACCAGCGAGCAGGGCAGAGGTGCCGCGCGGAGACGGCCGCGGGTGACGGCACTGCCACGTGCCCGCGGGCAGGACGGAGCGGCAGGCTGTCACCGGGCTCTGGTTGTCCAGACACAACCTTCCTCTGCACCGCCTGGGCCTTTTGCAGAAATGTGTCCGTTGGGTGGCTATGGACACGCCATGTTAGTCGTGCAGACTCGCCCCTTCTCCCTGCTCTCTGTGCACTAAAGTAACAGCCAGTGTCACCCAATGCAGCACCAGTGCATGAAAACGCAACATTTTTGTGTGATCCCACCCAAAATATAGGAACAGCAGGGCCCAGGGCTTGGTGGCTTGAGCTCTAGAGAGGGAGTAAACAAATCCTCATCCTCCTGCTGTTTTTTGTCTCATGCTGTGAAACAGATAATAATGAGTATTTGCTTACATGCCAACTACTATTCCACGCGAAGCGCAGCGTTTGCCTTACAATGCGTGTGAGTGCCTGTTATATGAGCATCAGGGGATCAGACACTCATGTGAGGTCACGTCTACACACAGGTTCTCTACCGAGACGATTCCTTCATAGCCTGGTGAGTGTTCCCCGAACAAGGCAACAGCACCCAGCATCAAGGCACTCAAGAGTTATTTTAATGGCATTCTGGTGCAAATGCATTTCTTTTAATGAGGACTGACTTCAGCTGAGTTCCTGAAGGCAATGCCTGACACAGGGGCTTACTGTATATTTAAATCTCAGCGATTGTCTGTGATGTGGTAGATCCACATTGCAGAGTTTGGTGACAGATTGTTTCAGCTAATTATCAAATAACATGGGGAAATGTTTGTGGTTTTAAGAAAAGATGCATACTTAAACAATTCTTGTAGCCATTTTAAAAGTTACAGCATGATTGTATATAAAGCAAACGGTAAGAATCAAACGTTTCTGTCCTATAAAGGTGCATTAAATTTTAACATGTAGTACCTAACTATCCATACTTTTTATAACAACAATTTTAAAATCTGCAGCTCTGAAAAAAAATATTAAAGTATTTGGAGCCATGATATTTAATTGAGCATGAAAGCGCAAATAAGAGGTCTGTTATTTTAAGATAATGCTTCACCTCTTTTCAGGATTCTGCATTAACACCTCTTGATCTCTTCCTAAGTAAAAAAGATAGTCTAATATTGAAGTGATGAAACCTCACTACTGAGTATCACAGCTTTCATCTTAATTGGCTTACGGCAGTGCTAGTTACACTTCAGTTGTTTGCAGGCTTTGGTGGCGGCGGCAAGCGCACCCCTCGCTCCGGAGGAAGCCGCCAGGACGCCTGCAAAGCAGACGGGGTGACTGCTAATGATGTGAATGTTTAGTGCTTGATGAGATGCACTTTGAGGGCTAATTCCTCTTGTGATCAAAAATTTACGTGAACACGAGGTAGTTATGGGAAGAAAGGGAATAAAGCGCTGATCTTGCACCAGAAGTGATTACTTCAATTCTATTTATTTTAACCTAATTTTGGGGACAGAACATTAACTACCAGCATTATGCAGAGGTGTTCCAGCTGAAAGCAGCCCCTGGTTTCAGCTCGCCTCCACGGCGAGCTCTGTTCTCTTTGCAGGAGGCTCCAGCAGGACACGCTCCCCTCAGGAGCTCACCGATGCTGAGCCCGGTGCTGCTGTGCAACCTCCTCTCGCTTGGGCAGTGCCCTGGATCAACCACCACAGCAAGGCTGCAGGGACTAATTCCAACCACTTGTGCCCAGCTGTAACTGCCTTAGCAAATACTCCATTTATTTCTGAGAGTGCTCACGGAGGGGCACGTGAGAGGCGTTTGGGTCTCGTGTTGCATCCCCAGCACGACTGAGCTGTCCTCTCCACCCCTGAGCGAAACCCTAAGCCCGGGCCAAGGGGCAGCCTCTCCTCCCTCTGAGAGGACTGCCTGCAAACGCAGCACGTGCAATAAATAACTACTCCTCCTGCGGGCCTACAGCACCTCGTTTACATGGCAAAACTGCCACTTGTTTCAGCACGAGCAGGCGTCATCTGATAAGGTGGCCCTGGGACAGGTACAAACCAGCACTTGCAGGTGGGTGCCCAGCGCAGGGCACAACCCGCTGAGCCCAGCCAAACTGCTGGACCCAGGGCTCCCTACGGCGACCAGAGAGCAAGCGGCCTCTCATCCCAGGGACGCGCTGCCCGCCGAGACCTTCGCGGAGACAGTGGGGCTGGCACACACGGGCACGAGGACGGGAAGGGGCCGCCCTGGAACGGGACAGAGGTTCAGGGCGGAGGACATTCCCCAAGAAGCGGGATGGCTGGAGCCGAAGGGAATTCGCACCGTGGAGGCACATCTGGTGCCTAACAGCTGGCAGCACGGCCGCCCTCCCACCGCAGCCGGGCAGAGCAGCATCGTTCTCCTCCAGAGAGGAGGCAAAGGAGAACACGTGGAAAGAGAGGAGACTCTCAACTGGCAGGAACCATCACGGCACCCCAAGGGTTACACTGGTGCCATCTGCACGCGCTTCCCAGCACCTGCAGGAAAACCGCCTATAGAGGCTGGAAAACAACATGTTTTCGAACTACCCATGTTTTTTTCTGCACGGACAAGTGTGGTAGCTGGTCACCCAGGCCCCTGCTCGGCTACGCGGGCCGTGTGCTCTGCCTCTTCCCTGGGCACAATCACTGCCACGTGCAAGTGCAAACATGGAAAGGGGAGGAAGCCTGGGCTCAAAGTTAACATTTACTATCATCTTGTTAAGCGTTAAAGATTAACTACCCCAGTGAAAGGATGTGTTATGAAATGTCTTTCCCATGCCGGAGCGCAAAAGTAAATACAGGGAGAGTTTTATGTATATATGTATCTTTTTCCTCTCAAACGCTACTCAGAAGTTTGGCAAAATTGTGTAAACTGTTTCTTTTATTTGCTGTAATATCCAAATGCAGCTCTTTGCCATGTGACTGCTCACGTTTTCAAGGGAGCTGGCGTGCAGAAACACACGAAAAGCTGGTAGAAGGCAAACCAATTTCAGAACATGTTCCGAGCAATTGTTTTGCAGCGCTGCCCTACAGTAAAAAGTCTCTTACAGTTCTTAAATTGCCTAATCAAATGCAGACTCTGTTCCAGTCATGCTAAATTTTCACATAATGGCAGAAAAACATTTATTTCTAGCCGTGCACTGAGCAGTAGGAGCACATTATTACGTTTGCAGCTTTTGCAGTCTGCTAGTGTGTGTTTGTAAATGTATCATACACGTACCCATGCTTGCGGGGTGAGGGGGACGTTGGTACTTTGGCTCTGATCTCCCAGGCACCCTGTGCCACCAGCACCAGCCGGGTTCATCCTGGGTGGCTTTGCCCGATGCTTCTAGGAGCTTGTGGGCTATCAGAAAAGCCAAGGGGTAGTGGTGAGACGTTTTCTACACCAGAAGCATCAGCATTGGGCCCCATCTAGCATATTGGCACTTCCCTGGCCAAAAGTTACTACTACAAATGGAGAAAGATTATATGCATGTTGTTGCTCCCTGGCGCTTCAGAAGCTGGCCTGGTGCTGGGGCAGGACCGGAGCGATGCACAACCTCAGCCATCCCACACTGAGGCACGTCCCGCGCTGCTGGGCATCCCACCGCCTTGGGGAACCCCCACACGGCCATGGCTTGGGGTCAACCATCTCATGTGCTGACTGCAGCCCGCAAAGCCACGGTGGCTGGGCAGATCTCTGGCACCAGCTTGGGCTTCAAGTGGGCTGCGTGGGCCTCAGTGCAACACATCCACCTCTGCAAGGTGGGCAAGCATTGGCATCGCACTTCTTTGGCATCTGGCCAAGTGCCACAGAAAAACTATGGGCCAGAGCTTTAGAAATACTAATAAAGAAGTGGATAACATATGGGCCACGAGTGCTTTAACCCTAAGAAACCAGCAGCAAACCAAGGCACAAGACTTAGGGCTGCAGAGCTCTACATTAGAGGCTGCCCCAGCCACCCCTTCACACCCACCTCCTGCACTCCCCAACACAGGCGCAAGGTTTCCCCAACCCCACAAGCTACCACTAGTAATACTGGACCAGGAATCACATATGTGCCGTGGAGTATTTATCTCTACAGCTGCCCCGAGTACCTTTACGTATGCGCTAAGACAGCTTGCCACATCAGGCCACTGTTCAGACATGAGCACTGCTTGCTGTATCTTTGGTGAGGACAAAAACCCGATGCTTTCAGGGAAGAAAAAGCTATAATCCACTTTCATAGTGAAACCCTGCCTAGTGGTGCACAGGACCAAACCAATTGCCACCATACACTTGCAGGGAATCAGATTAATCCCCAGAGCAGGGGATTTGATCATCTTTGTCCAGGGCTATTGTTAAAAAAATAAATAAAATACACATTGCTAAAAATATCCACACAGCACTTACTTTATGAAAGAAATATGATCTACTGAGCAAAAACAAATTACTGGCTTTTCAGTGCTCATCTTTGATAAACATGTGCTGGGTTTAACAAACTGTCATGGAGAGTAGAACTTTGCAAATTGAAGGAAGCAACTTGGCTCTGCAAGAGGGCTTTTTTGCCTTATTATTCCTTTTATGAGACATCTGGGCACCCTGTTGACAGCTCTCATGTCACTGCTCTCCCGCTGCTCGCCCTACCCCTCCTTGGCACCGTGCCCGAGGTGGCGATACACAAAACGGCCACGTTTGCAAGGTTCCCAGGGAGTTCAATCCTACCTTGTTTCTGCTTGGCGCCGGTCACTTCTACAAATCACTCGCTGTCCTCGGGCCCAGGCAGGACTGTGGCACGCAGGATCATTGCCCTGGGTGCTGCCAGGCATGGGGACCTGCACAGCAGATATAGCCCTTCCTTATTTTTAACCATTACTACTACAGCGTAAGACTTCATTCAAACACCATGTAAAATTTCAAAACTACAGTCTTAACTATGCAGCCTAAGACTCTTGTAGGATAAATAGACATGGTGGATGTGTAGCCTGGCAGGACAAGTAAGTGTTCGCATGCACCATGGAACAGACGCAAGCATCCATGTGCGTGTGTACGTGTGCATGCACAGAGGGGAGGGACATATAAACAGGCCTTGAAATATAAGCATGGGAGGTTTCTTTTGACCCTGAAGTGTGTCCGTCATGATACACTTGGATGGAAATAGCAGCAACACTTTAGCTGTGCTGCCTGTGGAGCTGCTGCTGTCGGTGTTGGCTGACGGCACCAAGAAACGCGCTGGGGAAGCGGGGTCGTGCTGCGGCAGCGAGAGCAAGGCAGCGATGGCGCCTCTGGACACAGGGAGCTTTCGCTGTACACCGCGACGCGTGCCCAGGAAAGGCCCCCCGAACAACAGCATTGGCGTGAGCTGGCGCATCACAACCACTCGGGAAAGCGGTGGCCCTGCCATCACCACCACACAGCCAAACCACGTGGCTCGTGTTGAGAGAAGCCCTTTACTGCTGTAACAGCCCAGAGGGAGGACGAGTTCATCACCTTTTCTCCCTCTGCACAAGGCCAGTGGCGGCCGCTTGCTCCTTCCCTCCCTGAACAAACACCTCCGCACTGGCACCCCAGGGCCCCAGCACGTGGCTGCTGGCCACCGCGCCGTTCCCAGGCCAGAGCCTCCTCGCAGTGCACGGTTGTACGGCCGCTGCCTCTGCTCCTCAGCCACTGGCCTCGAGAAGGGGGAAGTGTCTTCCTGCACCCTGTATTTATGCAGCATCTGCCCAGGTGGCAGCCCGGCCTGCGAGCGGGCCCTTCGACACAACGGTTAACAACAGCAGCAATGAAGCCCTCTGCAAGGAGAGTATCTGTGTGCAAACCCGACCTCTTCAACGCTACCAAGGTCGGGCAGACCAAGGCCAATCTGCTGCACGAGGATATAAATCAAAGCTGTCTGGGGACCAATTTCATTTATCAGGTTTGTAACCATTCTGGAGAGGACAAATGTCACCAGCTTGCTGGAAGCCCTTGCTCCTCCTCTTCCATCACTACCTCCCTGTTCCTCCGCTGCAACCTCCAGCCCTCCCCGCTCCACCTCCTTCACTCCCAACACCAGATTCCTCTTCTGGGGAGGGAGCTGGGCCTTGCGCATGGCGAGCAGATCACTTAAATTGTGCAAAAATTCCAACAAGTAGAAACAGGCGGTGCCATGACTGCCTTCACCTGCCGGTTACCTCCGCTCTGCTCACGTGGCAGGGTCGAGGCAGTAAACCCCACAGCACCTCCTCTCCCACTGCAAAACAAACCGGAGCGCATCTACGGCTGCTATTAGTGTCTGGGCATCAATCCTGCGCAGCCACGTGGTTTCTGCTGGGGAGCCCAGGGCTTCTGCGAGAACATGTGAAACGCGCAGCCGAGTCTCCCCGTGCTGTCCGTGTTCCTTGGCGGTACGCGGGGCCACAATGCAGCTGCGAGGCCGGGGGCAACCGAGCCGTGTGGTGACCCAAGGCCGCCTGGGGAGAGGCCTCGGCGCGCCAGCTCTCACCGAGGGAGCGCAGCCTCGCCACCGCCTCACGCATGCCTCTGACAGCAGCGTCGCGTGGTGGCGGCGCCACGTTCTGGACGTTAACTTTAGTTACCGTGGCCACGCCACGCCGCCAGCGGCGAAAGGGAGGCACCGCCACAGCCAGCTGCGCCGTTCACAGCCGGATGGTTTCGGCGCGGCTCTGCACGCCTTCGGAGCCAGGAGCCTGTTGTGGCCAAGGACAGGATGATGGATGGTCTACACACACTATCCAAGCGCGGAGAATGGCTCGAGTTCACTCTCGGGTTGTTAAAATGCTAATCTGGGGCAGTTAACAAAAGCCTCATGGAGGAGGGAAGTCGGGGACCAAGCGCGACTTGCCCGGCAGCTCCGCATGCTCCAGGTTCAGCTTCTGCCATCGCACAAACACTCGGCTTGGGGAGCAAGAGGACTCCAGGGCCTTCCTGCTCGAACAAGCCGAACCGGCTGCTGGTACCAGCCAAACCATGACTGCTGCCGAGCCGTGATGAGGGAGAGCAGGCCGAGACGGACACCACGTACAGTCCCGGAGAGCAGGAGCACCACTCGTGCCAGGCACATTCCCACAGGGCACGGGAACAAACCAGAACCCACTTCCCTTTGGACACGGGAGTGACAGCCATGCACAGCACAAGCGACAACTTAATAAAATGGCTTAGATATATTTTAACTGTTACTGTAGTAGCTTATCTGATGCATAAAAAAGATCATCTGCTCTAACAGCAGTTTTGATGAAAGCAACATTTGAACTGTTTTAATTATACGCAGAGCTGTTAAGACTGAAAATAACTTGCACTATCCAATGCAGATAATATGGCTCCCATCTTTTCTTAATTACCCATGGAGCAAATTATTACTTTATCCACTAGAAAGACGTCTGTTTTTTTTTTTTCTTTTTACTGGAATTATAGGTATGCGTAACACAAAAATATGTAATCAACCATCATCTCTGCTGTTCATTAAACAAAACAAACATCCAGTGTATTCTTTAAAACCTACTAGACTGCAGCATGAATAAGCCCAACACAAGCTTATACGAACACTTCAGCTGTTTGTAGAACTATTTCCTTCATCTTGCATGGGAAAAGTGGCACTAAAACCAGAAGAGTAAGTCTCTGTCATGTCATTCATAAGACACTTGATAAAAACTGATGACATTCACATATCCTCTTCATTTAAGATTTCCCATTTTTGTTTTTCAGAAGGAAGCTTATCCAAAGCGTTTTCAACATTGCTAAACAAGGCCTTGTCTGGCCAACCAGGCTTCTCCTGACTTCAATGCACGATGAACCCTGTGTTAAGTGCAATAATATTTTTAAGAAGAATGAAAAAAATACTGAGAGTTGCAATCTTCATGTGACTAACAGTAATAAGATCAGCAGTCACCTTATTACATATGACTAATATATACTTTAAAGTGAGCTTCTATTACTTACTATTCTCTACCTTCATATATCTCCTATGGCAGGACTGATCGGATCTAAGACCCGTTCAGTCAGAATTAATTGCATATATAATTAAGCACGCTATCTAAACGTGCGCACTTCATAAGTCTACATCAAAGTTACAGCAGTTCCAAAGGCTGAAGTGTTGGCGGTAACAGTCAGCTCAGATCAGCCATACCAGAGGGAGAAATGTTCAGATGGTCCAGCTGAAAGGGTGTGAGTGATTGGAGGAAAAAAAAATAAAATAAAAAAGGAAAAAAAAAAGTAAGGGAAAAAAAGGAAGAAAAAAAAAAAAATCCAACAGCCCAAAAAGCAGCCACAGAGCTGGCGTGCAGGGCTTGGACGGGGCCGTGGCTGTATTCCTGGCACACACCCCTGCATCGCGCAACGCCTGCTTGGGAGGGGATGCTATCTTTGTTGCATCTCTGCCATAAAGCAGAAGAGGTAGCGACAGGCTGCTGGATATGAAGGAGGAAGGTAGTCGTTCACTGTAACTAAAGACGCTGATGAAAGTGAGAAGCCTTTTAGAGACACCCATTTAAAGCCTCCGGGTTTTTTGGCTCTCCTTTTGAAAACAAATTTGAACTACGTAACTCAGAATGCTAGTGAATTCCCAATACAAACTTCTTCTTCCTGTTTTTAAAACAGCTGAGTTTTATAATGGTTGCTATAAAAAGTGTTAAAGTTCATGATTATATAGAAAAAAAGGGAAAAAAATCAGAGCACTCATCTGGCAATTTGTATTTACATAAGCCCGAGTAAATGTTTATACAGTATCTGCCAACATAACAGAATATGGCTGTCACTTACTACATTAAACATGATTACGTACAGCTTAATTTACTGAATAGTAACTTAAGTAGATTTTAGAGGTGCATAGAATTTTATAGCGTGAATAAAGCAGAAAAAAAAGTCTATTCTTCTTTTGCCACAAAAGTGATTATAAAGCTTTACAATGAGCTTCCTGTTGAACTTGGGAAAAGAGAAAGAACCTCAGAAAATTCTCTGTGAAAGTACTTGTGTGCAAGAGGAGGAGACATACACCAGCATTAAAGCCTCTAACACAGTAGCAAGCTGTCCCCTCAAATAATATTTAAGTGAATTAATAAACATTAGTGGAGAACACGTATACTTCCACAAAACACTAACAGCTTCAAACACATGCTAGTCTAATAAAAAGACACGTTTCTCCCAAAGAAAATAACCACAGAAATAACACCGTGTGTTTACAGAGCACGGGCTGGTATTTTGGAGGAAGTTCTTTGCTGCAATTCCTGCACGGTACGTGCAGTGTGTGTGTACATGGATAAGCCACAATACCATCTGTGCGGCGAGTACCACATATGCGAGCATTATGAACCATCATAGCTGCTGCTATGCTCCAGAGTAAATGTATTCCAAACCACACGCACACATAAATACCGATGACTTTACACACGGAGGGTCGAATTTTGCTTAAATCGCAGGTTAATGCCTGTAGCAGAGGAAGAATCTGACCAGAATTATGAAACGACTCGGCGAGGCGCAGACAACTACTAATTGATCAGGCTCCGCGCTAACAAGTGGGCTCGCCGCCGCAACAGGATTTTCGGGACACCAGCCTGGCACACGCTTAATGCCGTATTCCAACTTCAACGGCAAAACGCAACGACAACCGCCTAGACACGATCCGCTCACAAACACGGGCGCGATCTCCACCTACATCTGCGTGACCTTTCATTCCCACCGGCGCGTACAAATAACGAAGCCCTCAGATCCCGTCTAGTCGCCCCGGGGAAGCGGCTGCACCGGTGCTGCCCCGCTCCCCCTCGCCCCCAAAGACCAGAAAAGTTTCTCGGCTCCGCACCTGAGCCAGCTGCGCCTGCGGCGGCGCCGCGCTCTGCGCCCGCCCGCACCG
>NW_010579957.1:128178-195796 GCF_000705375.1 Tinamus guttatus
TGTCAGCAGAGATGGGAAGGGCACGGACGCGGCGTTTGCAGTGCTTTGTGCTGTGCCTTTTGCTACCTGAAACGTGCTTATGACATGTGGGTGGCAGTGTATCAAAGCTGAGAAAAGGGATTTGCGCGGGGAGGGTAACTGGGCACCACAGAGCTGCAAAACTGGTCTTTCCTGCTGCCGCACTCCCTGCCACCTTCAGCCGTGCACAGCCAGCAAGTCTGACCCTGGCCCTCTCCTGCACAGACTGCCACAATCTGCAACAGATTCCTAGTCCTTGCCAATGAATAAACTCGCAGAGAAGTCCCAGGGAGGGCCAGGCTGCCGAGGCTGCAGGTGGAGGGCTGGGAAGAGACTCGCTAGGGGCAATGCCCTGGTGCTGCTGGAGCCTCTCAGGCTTTCAGATGTCTCCAGGAACAAAGCAAGAAGCCCCCTGCTTTTTGGCAGTCATTAGCCTTCCAGGTAAGTCTATTACCTCGCCTACCATTTGATAGAGAATTCATTTCAAACATCCGAGGTAATATAAACTTAGTGCTCTAATTAGATTTAATGGCATACTTCTAAGACTAATAGGTGATCTTCATCACAGTCTACAGTTTTAATTTCCAAAATTTCATTTGTCAGGCAGTCATCCTATCAGCACAGCCTCACTATCCGCTGTATTCAGGTCGAAAATACTGTTTTCTTTAGGCACAGAAAAATGAAAAGACATATCAGTAACAAATCTGCGTTCATGGTATATAATCACAAATATGATGACAAGGTACTTAATATTATCTATGCAGTTATATATAGCAACTTAAATTTCACAAAATCACTTTTCCATCCCATTTTAGGAGATTACCTAATCCTGTAACCGACTGCATGTGATGAATCCCCCTTGCCCTTTGGAGACCCACTGACCTTCACAACAGAAAATAGCCTGAAAACTTTCATTATTTCACTGCTATTTACGTGTAAATTACAAGATAATGTAGGACGGGGAACAGACAATAATTTTATCTTTTTATTTACTTCACCAGGCTCAGACTTTAAGTGTTTTATGGCCTGGCTCAAAAGATATATTACTGCCTATCAGTAAGAATGACCAAAGGCAAGATTGATGTTTTCTTTAAGGTAAATCAAATATTCCCTTAGAAATTTAGTCAGTCATGCAGCTTCCAGAGGTAGCAGTAGACAGTATGGAGCTAGAGAAAAGCTGCTATCTATTCAAGGCATCCCTGCCCCAAACTTGCAGTTAGAGGGTGAGGCAATTGCGTCCAGGTTATAAATACCAGCAGATTAATTTATCTGTAGATCGCTATCGCGTTACTCATGGCAGAGCCCATAAAAGCCAGCGTGAATCAGCTTGGCTTCGCACAGCTGCAATCACATCCTGCACCAAGGTGAGTCCGCAGGTGACAGCCGGCGGATGACGTTTTCCAGGCGCGGAGGCTTTCGCACCGTGGAAAACATCAGCAGCGAGGCAGGGGCGCGTGCGCTGGCTCACGCAGGCCCCGGCGCGCCCAGCCTCGCGCCCGCGCCATCCCACCAAATATAACCCCGCGGATTTAGGCCCTAAATATGACCCTAAGAATGCGATCGAGCGCGGCTCGGCTCCCTCGCGCGAGCCGAGGTTGCTCCTTGGGCCGGCGCAGCCGAGCAGCTGTCCTGCCCAAGCAGAGCAGGAGCCAAAACGCTGCTGCATTTGGGGGATGGGGAAACAGTTGTGAAGGATCAGACAGACATTGCTCATGTTCGAGGGAAGGGTGCTTAGAAAACAGCTAACGTCAGTGATCCCTAAAGATAGCGAGGTAAACAAGCAGCCCGCAAATCTGCATCTGCGGGACCCCGGGCACGGCGCCCGCCCTGGGCGGCGGGAGGCGATCCAAGTATTTACCTTTACCTCCGTGACACCGGCGGGGAGGTCACGGCCCCCGCGGCAGCCGCGGCACCGGGAGCTGCTGCCTCTGGCGTCTGCACGTGGCCCTCGACATCGCGCTATCTGCCTTTAGCCTAGAATATTTTGTTCTCGGGACGGAGGTGGATACCTTTAATTATTTTTTCAACACTTACGGCCTTATCTGACACTGCACTTTGTTTGAAAAATGACTTTAGCTTTGGCAAGGCTCCGTGTCCCCTCTGGTGCGTGAGCTGCGGGCTGCAAAGGCTCTTCTGCCAAGCAGCCGCGAGCGCGCCCTCCCGAAGCATCGCTCTTCCCCACGCCACACTCCGGGTTAACGCACCAGGAGAATCTCCACACGTGCAAAGTGAGTGGGTACGAACAAGGGAAAGCACTCGTTCTCCTCTGCATCCCATGTTATAAAAGCAGAGATGCAGAAGTGAGTGCAAGCACCTTTCCTGCTCCGGAGCCCCGGCTCCTCCTGCCCCGTCAGCGCCCGGCGCGGTGGCCGACACTAGCTCTGCTGGCGAGCAAAGGGCGGAAGGTTCTTCACGGAGCACAACACAGCCACGGCAGCCGGCCCAGCCCAGGGCATCGCCTGCTTTTGGCGGCACGTACTGCAAGATTAACGCAGCAAAAACAAACAACAAGCAAGCCACCAGTCACCACCAAGTTAATTCTAAGTCCTCTTGGTTTGGAGGAAGCGGCTCAGGTAGGAGCGCCCTGTTGTTACCTAACGTGGCTTTGCGAGAAGCCGCCACGTCTCTGTCTCCTGCTCAGAGCGAGGCCACCGCAGCCACCCACCTCTGTCCCACTGTGCCGGGGATAAGGAGAGATTCTCCATCTGGGAAGCAGTGGAAGAAACAGCATTTGCGGCTTCTGCCAATGTTTTCCAGCTCCTTTCATAGATTCTCCTCTCTTTAATCGGTTGCATAGCAAGGTGCCAGAGATTCGGCAGCCACGATATGGCAAGCCACTTTGTAATGCAGTCTCTATTCCACAGTAGCCAGAGCCAGCTGCGGTTACTTGCAGCTTTACTATCAATTCAGAGGTGGAATTTTACTGAGTTCTCCAGGTGCTTCCCAGATAACATCCTGCGACTGGAGCTATCGCGGTGATGGCTCATCCCATGTGACCGGGTCCTTGCCTCCCTCCTGGCCACCCCAAAGCCTTGGCACAGGCCGTGCAGAGCCAAGGCCATCCTAGCAGGAGCAGGGAGTGACTATCGGGCGCGCACACGCGGTCCTGTGGCCGCTGGCCTCGCAGCCGTGGGGCTTTGTGCCCTTCCTGTGCCCAGGAGCCCCGCGGGCAGCGCTGCTGGCAGCTGCCTGCACTCAGGGCGCTGTTGCCAGCCCCTCCGTGCTCCCCAGGAGCTTCGAAACCCTCAGGAAACGCCTGGTCACAGAGAGCCCGCTGGGTTTGGTTGCGGCTGCATGAAGATCCCTCTTCTCTCTCCGTTGCCAAAGGGGGGAAAAAAAAAAAAAAGTATATATGTAATTTTTTATTTATTTTTTCCCCTCAAATGTCACTCTGGGGAGTCAACCCTCAAACTCCTCCTCACATATGAAATGTCCTGGCAGGATTACCATATAATATCCATCGCAGCAGTGGAAAATATCAAAGGATCACGGTTTAAAATTAAAAGCACCCTTTCTTGCCTCACAAGCAGCACAGCGGTCTTCATCCTTCCCCCCTGGAACCTATATCATGCACTTTGGGAGAGCAGGATTGAGGAGCCACAACAAATGTGCCCACGCAGTCCAGCACACAAGTGATCGCTTTGCTTTTGAGTCCAAACCTTCTGTTACAGTAACAAATGAGATTTTTTTTTTTTTTTTTTGCAGCTGACTAACAGCAGCCGATTTAGGCCCTTGGCGCTGGCTGCCAGCAACTGTTCACATCCCAAAATAGCCTCTTGAGGAGCCAAGTGTCAGTTGCCGTCTTCAGCAGGCGGCTCTGCAAGGCCGCTGTCCGGGGGCAGCCACAAAACCCGCAGGGTGCCGCGGTGAAGGACCCCGCAGGCCCTGGCACAGGCGCTGCCGCGAGCTCGCGCGGACGGCCCCGCCTGCACGGCCTGCACGGCAGCAGTCAGACCAGCAGCGCGGCCGCAGCAGCCCCGCGCAGGGTTCACCTCAGCGGCCCGGCCGGGCTACCCCCACTGCCAACACGTGCCCAAGCACCGGGTGGGTAAGAGCAGTTGGGTCCTCGTTTTGCACCAGCCTCGGGAGAGCAACACGGCATGGAGATCTGCACCTCTCCACATGGCCCGCGCGAAAGAGCCAGCCTCCGTGCGGGGCCTTCACGCAGGCTCTTCTGTAGTACCCAGCTGCATTAGGCATGTACCAGAGAGTCCCAAATTAATGTACGCAAACTATATCTGCATCTTTTCAAAATCCCCTCTTGTATGTCCCATGAAGCTATTAGTTTAGCTATCACTAGGTATTAAAATTTAAAAGGGTCACTAAATGCATATTGCTAGAAGGAAACAACATTAGTTACACATTACCAGAACAAAACTAAATTAAGAAACAGCTCATTTCCTTTGTACCATCAATATTTTACTCAGCCATAGCCTGGATGCTTGTACTCACAAAAAGGAATTAATCATTCATGTGCTAATGTACATCCATTATTTTTAAATCATCACTTAAGTAATCATTTTTGTGTGTGCTCAGATGTGTGATGTCTGCTTATGAAAGTGCAGCAAAAATCAATACAAATTAAATAAAATTTAGAAGGTGAATATTGGTGAAACAGATGCAAAAGAATTTTCCATGCAGCAACATTGTAATCAAATTTCTGTAAAACCGTTAGCAAGCCATAATTTGGAAAAGACACTGGTCTAATGCTAAACTTATTTATATGCCACGCTATCCTCTTCCTTTTGGTGGACACCAACAGTGCAGTTCATCACGGATTCGCTCCTAAAACCCACATAAAAGCGAAACCAAACACACACTTTATTGCAGTGTAATTTGGTCCCACCATTAGGCAGAGCTCGCTTATGGACACGTGTGCTGCTCTATGCACAGCAGCGCTCATGTGTGGAGGCTCTGCGGGCGCTCGCCTCCCACGGACACCCCAAACGCGCACCCGGGCTCGGGGCCGAGCGGAACAGCCCTGCCCTCCCCTGTGCAGTGTCCTTTACACCACACAGATCGAGCCAGCAGGGTCTCGTTTCCCCACATCCCCAGACAGACTGTCAGTATCTCCCACATGAGCTTTGCCTTAGGGTTGCCATTTCCACCTGCACAAAGTGCTGCCCCATCAAGAGCCCAGCTTTACCCAAATATAAATTACTGCTCCTTCATGAGACATAAATATCCAAGGTGCAAAGCACTGAAGACAACAGCTACAGCAGGCTGCACTTAGGAGGAGTTAAGATGGTCCAACTAGATTGGAGCCCACAGTCCTCATAGAAATCGAATCACCTTTTACTGAAAACGCTATTGCTTCTTTTAGGCTGTGGCTATTGGTGGAAGAACATGGCAGTGCTGCTAGACCCTGCAAGTACAACAAATTCAGCAGAGCACGTTACTGAGGCTGAATTTGGTGTAGCAGGGCTGTAGGTATTTTCTTTTTCCTATTGCCTCAGTAATTTTATGATGATGTATTTTGATGACAATTTAAAGGAGCTTTGTGTTTATGAGGCAGTAACAAAACCTCCTGCAAAATAAACTCCAAGGCCAAGCTGTCTGTTAATATATGGTATGGCTTTTTGTAAATTAATAGAGATGAGCTGGAACAATGCTCAGGTGAAAGCGAGTGAGAGTGCATACCTTGACTTCAAGAAGGGAAGGCTTCGTTCCATTTTTTAGCTAATGACTCCAATTCTCAGTCTGTGAAATGGATAAAATGATCCAACAGGCAATAATTCCATTTTGCAGCAACCTTCCTCACATCCAGGTTTTCTCCTGCTGCAGTATTCCTACATCACCCAAACAGCACACGTCTGGGTGGCTGTGCACGGCCACAAGCAGCACAGGAGGCAACAGGGACTCACCCACCAGAGCCCAAGGACATCAGTAGGCCACCTACTACACAGGACAGCCCCTGCAGCCACCCCGATACTGCACAGACATCCCAGTTTTGACGCTCCTCCTTTTGACTTGCACCAATACAGAGGGCTTCCCAGCACCTCCGAGCGCAGCCGTGACCCCCCAGAGCCACCCCTTCGCCCGCACACCCGGCGAGGCCGCGGCCATGGGATGCGCTTGGGCACGGAGCGGAGCACAACCCGGCTGCTCGCAGCCGTGCTAACGGGAGAGCGACTCGCGAGGGGGTGGAATGAGACTTCCAAGTGATGAAGTAGTTTTCAGAGCTAACCCAGTTTGCGCCTTGATACACGATTTATGAATTTATTTTTCAAATCATCTATCTGGCAAGTTTTAAAAACATTTCTGGCTAATTGCTTTTATTACTCATCAATCCCAAAAGAGGAATAGCAAGTTAAGATTATATTTTGCAATTTGTTATTTTATAGTTGCTGTCTTGCATAGCTCAGTGAAAGTCATGGCAATGTAAATAATGGATCTAGGGCTCTCCACAACTTTTCTTAGGATTGTTGTTGATACTCCTTGTTCATGCTAGACTTGGTTTTGCAAGTGAAACTAGACAGAAGATTGGCCAGGTTCACACCTCACTGTACAGTTTCATAATTGGCTGGTGCAATTGCAATTTCTTGCAACACTATTTTTTTTTTCTCTTTAACAGCAGTTTGATTTTTTGTTTTCGCTCTATACCACACATCCGTTCCTATCTATTCCTTACTGGGCCCCATTCAGAAATATCATTTTGAGGATCCCATTTTCCAATTAAAAGCTTGATTGACAGATGGATTTAGGGCTTCAGCACACGCTCACTTTACAAGGCAGGTACAGCAGTTTCCTCAAGCTGCTCTTTGCCACCTGCTTGCCAGACACTGCGTCCTGCCACCCAAGGGTGGATGATGACACGGGTGAACCTGCAGTAGCTGCTCCAGTGCCAAGTCTTGCAGTTTGGCCGACCTCCCTGGACACGTCCCTTCCACTTGCCAATGGTCCAGCCTCCAACACGCACTTGGGGCTGGCTGAAGGGGACTGGAGTCTCATTCGTGATTTTGGCTGTTCTCCTGATGGAGACCAGAGCTGGCAGAGGACTCCAACAGCTGGCCCAGGTAGTCACTGGGGCGCTGCAGGCATCGTCCCTCTGGTCATGGATCCTCATTTCCAGGCTCCACACCTTCCTCCTGCCCCTTTGCAGCCTGTGGATCTCCCACCTATTCCCCCTGCTCAGCAGGCATGGCCACCTCAACCTCCTGCATAAACATAACAGCACTGATCTACAACACCTTAGTGGGGAACTGAGGGGAAGTCCTGGAGAGCAGCACTAGAGAAACGTGGAGAACCTTCTGCTGCGAGACCGATCCCTGAGGAAGGTAGAGCAGCGACGTCTCAAAGCACAGAATTGGTTTGTTAACCGGCACTGCGGGTTCCCAGCCGCTTTGCTGGCGCTGTTAGCAGCGAGGTTACACACAGATGTAAATCTCTGCAAGATCAGCATATACACACCCTGACCAAACCTGCTCCTGCAGCCTTCATATAAGGCCACAGGGTTTTTTGGCCTTTTTTTTTCTTTTTTAAAATAATACAAATATACTTTTTGGAACTGTGGAACTTAAAGGAGTCTGCTTTCATTAAAACAAACAAAAAAAAACAGGGCAACATGGAAAGCAAAGCTGAGCTCAGGCAGGCAGTGCAGTGAAAGCAGACACTGTGCAGCACAAGGGCCCGCGCATGTACCTCAAACCAACTTCACTGCTGAGAACTCGCCTTGCTCACCTACCCCGCTCTGCAAACACAACCTGCCAGGCTTATTGGCATGGCCAAACCTCCTGCAAAATTCTGGGCTTACACATAAGGGGAACTCATCTGCAAGAGGTATCCCCTTAACACACTTCCATAGCACCGCCAACCCTATTTGCTTTGTGGCAGTGCATTTTTTTTTTCCCCTCTTTTGGGGACATTTTCAACTTATTTTAGTCTTCTGCAGACGGTGATAAACCATACTACTGCTACCCAAAGAGCTCAAAAAAAACCCCAGCTCTGGAAAGCAGGGCAAGCAGAGGCACTTCAGGAACTAATGAGAGCGGAGAGCTTTGCATATTCATAGCACGGGGAGCCGGAGCCGCACAGCGATTCCGCAGAGCGACCAGCCGCTGCCAACCAGTGAGCGGCTCCTTGGAGAGGGAGACACAATTCCTAACCGGCCACGATAACTCTGTTATCGTCAAATATTTGACTAGAGCAAATGGCTCCAAATCAGAAAAATGACATTTTTGTGCTGGTTGTTTATAAACAGGATATAGTTAGTGCAAGGCATGCACAGCTACAGTAGCTCCAGATTCTCAAGGAGAAACTCAAATGTATCACACACTATCATTTATGTCCATGTTTGTTATATCCAAGGCCATATAGCCTTTTGCAGTGAAACCAAGAAAACCACTTGACTAATTCACTGGCAGTCAGTATGGCACAACAGGTCACTGTTTTCAGGAAAGTCTGTCTTCACCCGAAACCTTAATCGAAGCATCACAGGCCCAGGCCTGTTTTTGATCAAGTCAACAGCACTGTCACCAGGAAGCGCACAACTGGGTATGCAGCCAGTAAAACTGAGAACTGGGAAAGCTCTTAGTGTTTAAGAGTGGATTTAGCTGTGCTGATGGTGAGGACATCAGGGCCTGCTGGTGACTGTGTGACCTGGGATGGCAAATGGGAAGAGGCCGCATGAGGTGCAGCACCAAGATGAAGCAGCAGCATGAGAAGAGCTTTTAGAAAGACAGCAACAGCTTCATTCCAGAACTCAGCCATTTGATACCTTCCTAAAACAGTCAACAAACTCATCAAGATCAGGACATCTGAGGAGCTATATGTCAATGCAGTGTATGGATAGAAGTTAGTAGATACATCACTGGTGCCTGCCAACTCCAAATACTCTGTGCATCTCCGCAGTTATTTAACATCGGGAGCAATCGGGAAGCATTAGCTGGATTATTATTTGTAAAACTTTGTCAAAGGCAAAATGTACTAAGAGTGGCTACTGTACTTACAGACAAGGAACATGATTGAAGCAAATGAATATTGTTTACACAGTAATGACTGATAGGTGTTGCATTTCAACACAGCTTAAATATTACAGTACTAAAATCTGCTAGGCGTTGATAGAAGCTGTGCTCAAAGCTGATCTGTATAGCATTTGCCTTTGATTCCAGTAATAACTAATGCAACTTATCTTCAGTTGGCAAGACACATTCCCTTGATGGCAACAGAACATTGCAGTAAGTGGACCATCATCATCCTTCAACTTCCCCTTTGTGGGCAACACTGGAAGGGCCCGCTTTTCTGGTCTGCCTTTCCTCACCTTCAGCTCTCAGAGACATTGCTAATAAGCGTCGAAACGCTAGAACAATTTGTTACTTTAGAATTAGCACCATGACTGTGCTCCATATGGAAATAAGGTTGTTCTGCACTAATGAAATTGCCAAGCTGAATGCACAGTTTGAAGTTCACAACCCAATGAAATGATGATTTATGGATCTTCTCTCAAAAATTACTTGTGTTAACATTACACATAATATATTTCCATCACTATAACCTTTGAAGGGGGGTTCCTTTTACCAGATTCTTCTCTTGTCTGTTTAGGATACTTTTGTTGTCCCCTCAGCACCAGATAGAAGGAGGGTCTAAAGAGTTACAGTGTACTAGAAATCTCTTAAATTTCCACTTTCAGATAAACCCCTGGCAGTGGACTTTGTAGTGAAAAGCCTTTCTTCTGTACTATCTCCAGAGCACATTCGGCCTGGGCTCTGGGCTGGGACATCAAGCAGTCACGCTCTGCAGCCAGAGGTGGCAAAGGAGCATGAGGAGGAAGGTGGCCAAAGCGCTGCTGAGAACGCTGCAAGGTGCCCATCATCTGCTCCAGCACCTCTCGGGAGTGTGCCTGTCCTCACCCTCCAACTCATTACATTACGGGAAAACAGAAAGGCATGTTGGTTCAAGAAATTAGGAAGGAATCATCATGGATCAAGAAGCATTTTGATTTTTTACATGATTGTAAAACGAAAGACAAAAATAAGGGTGTTGAATTAAAAAAAAAAAAAAAAAAAAAACAAAGCGCTGTGGAATGAGAACAGCATGGTGCAGATTTCCTTCTGATAATTCTTTGCTGATGTTCCATTTCCTCACAATTTCATTCAGGAAAAAGCTCAATATTATGGCAAATATTTGGGAGACCTATGCCAGAGCTGTATTTTGTATATTCTGTGGATAGAAGTGTGCTGGGAATCTGGTCAGCAGCGTAATTGTTTATATTCATTATAAACAATCTGTGCTATTTGGCAACAGACCTGCCTTTCTGAGCTGACTCTCTTTGTAGCTGCTGAGATTGTTCCATCAGCTGGTTGTAATTTTACTTTGGGGGCATACAAAAGTACACTTTATTCCTTCTAAATTATCTGTGGGAAAGACATGAGGAATACACCAAGGGCCTCTTGCTCTTGAGAGACCTCTCTTGCCTTCCTTCAGGAGCCTCCCAGCACCGTAAGATGATGCAGAGTAAGTTCAGTTTGTGCGCGCCTTGAAGCGGTGGCCTATGCTTCTCTGTCTTCTTTCTCAATTTTCACACCCAGCTCACAACTTCTCACAGTGATAGCAGATAATATGATAAGGATTTAATGAATTTTACCTATGAAAGATAAATAGAGTTGGGGGAAGGAGAGGGCGTTAGCAGCCCTTGCAGTAAAAGAGAAACTTTTATTGGCATTAAATAAAACAATGCAACTACAGAAGCTAACTCCTGCTCCCTCTATGCAAGGCTGATCTTATCCCAGATGTCTGAGTACAGCTTTTGTGAGCAGGGACCTTGCATTTGATCTAGCTATCCTGCACGTGAAGCACTTAACTTGTGCTCAGCATAAATATGCACTTGTGCTCCCACCAGGAAGGTGGGGGAAAAAATTCTGTCTAATATCTGGGAGTATCTGAAATTATCCTGTACTGCATGAGGATAAACTAGATCTTCTGCTGCTTTTACCTAAAAGGGGTCAGAAAAAGAGTCTGGTGATTAAATGGCCAGTAGTTTTACAGCTAGGACCCTCCACTCACACCCTTGATTCCACCCAGAAGTCAAAGCAAGGACTCAAAAAAATGAACTTTCATGTCCCAGATGCATGCAGTAACTACTAGGAACCGGTCACTCTAAAAGAGCGATTCTCTGTCACACCTGAGTTGTTCCAATTTGTAGATATGATTAAATATTCATTAAACTTAATGAGAGATGGATTCTACAGCTCAGCAGTTTGAGCATTTGGCTTTGGTGAGACTCAAACCTGCTTCAGGCCCTGCTCCAGCAGCACCACAGAGGGAACCGGCACAACTGAGGGGCTGGACTGAGATCATTTTAGCTCAACAGAGGTTCTCCAGTGGGAGGGGAAACCCCACAGTTCTGGTGAAAGAGCTCGTGCACACACCTGCAACTACAGAGCAAACTTGAAAGAATTTTTCCACATACATTAAGCACTTCTAACACTTCCCGTGGCTTCTGTTTTCCCTGTCATCTCCCCCTCACCCCCCGCGGCCAAGCCCACGCTTGCACGGCATGCCGGCCACGAGCAAAGCGGCCTCGGCCGCCCCGCTCCCCCGCACCGCAGCTCAGCTCCCTCCCCATCCTTCTGGGAAGCACTTGGAAAGCACCGCAGGAGCGGGAGCTCGTCTACATTTCCATCAGGTGATTTTTTGTTTGTTCAGTGATGAAGAGCAGGAGTTATTTACCAAGGATTTATATTTCTCTAAAGGAGAGAGAAACCAAATAGCACTGCTCTTTAAGCGTGCCTCCACACTCAGAAAGCATTGGGTTACACTTTCCATTTGAAGCTTTTCTTCTTAAAAGAAGAGCTCGGACGCACTCCGGAGGGCTCCGGGCCGGCGTGTAACCGGAGCTGCCGGCCGGGGCGGCGCCTGTCTAAGTGCACCTTTCCTTCCAAGAGATGTGAATTAGAAATTAATTTTGACTTTCTGTACAGCTTGTGATTAGGTGCCTGTCTGTAAGTGCACCTTTCCTTCCAAGGAATGTGAATTAGAAATTAATTTTATTGACTTTCTGTACAGCTTGTGATTAGGGACGGATCCGTTCCCCAGCACCCTGCTTTACCTGAGGGCTATGGGCAGCAGCAGGAGGCAGCCGCCCTTTCTGTCAGGGCAGCTTCAACGGCCGCCACTCGGCGCTGCCCGAGCCCTGGAGGCAGCACTTGTGCTCTCCCGAAATGTACTTCTGAAACAAGCGATAACCAAGATAACAACCATCCTCAGCACTCTGCTAAAGCTTTTAATCCACTGATCTCAAACCCGATACAAGCACTTACTCCAGGAGGAAAGCTGGGTATGTGGCACGGGGGATCCTATCACTGGAGCAGGGAGCCTGCAGAACTCGCCCTCATGGAGGACAACGGCCCATTGTGTTGGGTAAAATACTGACCCCTCTGAAGTTAATGGCCAAGTTACTTCAGTGGAGCCATAGACACAAAACCAGTTTTGTGAAAGATATCTTCATGGTCCCTCAGCTCAAAACATGCCCTTTGTAGCAAACATCTGCATTACCATTTGCAGCACTCTGCTATCTGTTACCTATCTTGCATGCCAGAACTGTTGTTGATAACTACCTGGAGTCTTTGTCTAATTTGTATCCAATTTAAATATTCATTGATACAATCTGGGACAAAAGAATCTGGAATAAAGAACTGGAATACTTTGCAAATATTGTCATTATTTAAATGGATTTACTTATGTACCAGATTCTTTTGTTTACATTTCATAGAAATTCAAATCTCATTTTCCTAGCACCAACATTCATTGAAAATGGCCTTTAAAGTGTCATTGAAGGGATAACGGCAAAGAACAAATTCAAATTTTCCATGTGTAAAGGCTGATATTTGCCCTGGCTTGGAAGCAAATACACCCAGCTAAGGAGGAGATAGTCACAGGACCTATACATGACCACCTATAGCTGATCAATGCTACATGACTAACAAGTATCTTACAGTCTCAAAAGACAAATTATAATCAATCCAAACTGCTAAAAAATGGGAAAAAATCCTATTTCTAAAATTGGCTTGAACAGTGAGCACTTCTGAAGCGGTTGTATCTGCTTATGGATTTTCCACAGGCAGCAGAACAAAATAAATTTGCCTGATAAATGGCTTACTGCTAATTATTCACTAAGTCCTATTCTCCCACCTACTTTCATGAACTCTAATATACTGCATCTTAATACCCAGTGTAATGAAAGTAAATTCTCACCCTCAGCACTGGGCAAGTGGCACAATCGCTTTATTCTTTTATTCACAAAGTGTCAGTCATTCATTTCAGCTCTGGATCATTCAGCAGTCTTCCGATGTGCGCTGAATGCGATTCCAGGCATGTCAGCCTGTTAGTGCAAAGTAATTCTCAATAGCACTTGATGGTGCATCACTGGATTGCCTCAGTGCATTAAAACAAACCAAATTATTCTATTTTTAATGGACACACCAGTACTTGTTGACACAGTATTAAATTGTTTTAATAGCCTGTACTTATGAAGGGGTATATCTTTGCAGTTAAAATCCAATACATTGTAAAGTATACTTTATAGAGAAAACATTAGTCTCTCAGGAAAACTATAAGCACAAAGTTTAGATTGAAAAAAAAATGCAAACTGCTTTACCTGGTCTTTGAATACCCATCATAAGCTAGATATGTGTTTGTAGCAGAATGAGCAGTGAGAAGCCCAGGACACGGCTTGGGGAATATAATGTGCTGTCAGTTACAGCCCAATTAAGTGGTATTCTACTTAGCTATTTGTGGCCATAACTGTAGCCTTGATAAAAACCAAACCAAGATGTTATTTTACTTAATCCTCAAGAATAATTTCCTTTAAGCAGTCTTTTGAACAGATTCATATCTTATGTCAAACAAAACAGATGATGAATACTTCCCTCAGTTAATACCGCTTTCATGTGAAGAGCGTGCATTGGCCTAACAAAGCAATAAATAAATCCACAGTGATGAATACTGTCATTCTCTGCTCTCTAACCCTGTCTCTGGTTTTAGCTCCATGCTGCCACCTCAACTCAGACATGAAAGTAAGTATTCTGAACATGTGTCTGGCTTACAAAGATTGACCAGCTTCCTCCAGCTTGCAATGGTCCTTAAAGCCCATGAGGAAATGATACACCTCACTAATCTTTAGGGACATTAGTGCCCAAGTGACTCGCTGGTGTTTTTAATCATTTCAAGCTGCACACGTTTGATGTGGTTTGTTACATTTGCTTTTTTGTTATAAAATATCAGAGCATCCAGGAAATCATATTTTAATGCACTTCCAACCTCTCTTCTGCCCACGCAACTATTACTGGTTTGTGGCTTTTAAAATCTGATCAGGGCAGGGGGGTCTTCCAATTACCAGATGACTCAAAGTTCATTCCTCGAGTCTAGCTGCCGAGGAGCGACACAAGTTTGCTAATCCCAAGCGGAAACTTTGTCTGGCACTAGGCTACCTTGGTGACGTACCTACTCTCTGCCTGATTGCATTCACATACATCTCTCTGTAGGACTTGCTGTCATCTCTCAAAATAGCTAAACCTTTGCCACTTAAACACGTGATCCAATTCCCTTCAGAGGAGAGATGATGCCTAAGAGTCCTGGAAAATTGATGTCTTCAATTTGAATATATTCAACATTAGAAATGTATGAACTACATCTACTTAGGGAAGGAGAACAGGTGATGGGGCATTCCAAGGGTGGGAGTGTGTCATTTAGAGGTCCTTTTATTTTAATATTACATAGTTTTAGCAGGAGAATCACAGTCATGCTACAACACTCATCTCCAGGGGATCGAGATTTGAAAAACTTCCACGAAGGATCAGGGGGCACAGGTACTCTTAAATTATTATAATTTTAAGTGCTGGCCCATTAGTATGTTTTATTCTACAGAATTAGAGTGAGTGAATAGCTACAGTTACAAATGGCTTGAGAATAGCAAATTTTAGAACAGTACAAGAAAGTAAAAGAGAAAAATAAAACAATCATACAAGTGCTCTTGAACTGCCATGACACTGAAAACTAGAGATCTGAGGGGTTTTACAAAACACGCAGAAACGAAGTCCAATATATTTGTTACAGGGTCTCACGAGGTGGGCTCTCTCCTCCAGACCTCATGGATGTTTTATGATACGGCCTCGGAGGGCTATGCTTTACTTCCTGCACAAAAACTATTCATAGGTTTCTAAAGCGCTAACACTCTCAACAAAGATGTGCTATAACCATTAACACCACAAGAAAAAGAGTAATCTATTTACATTTCAATCACTGAATAAACAGTTGTACTGAATATAACAATCTGGACTGTACAAGGGAGATGGTAGAAAATACTATAAAATGAAACACAAAAATAATAAAAAATGATATTTTTGATGTTTGGAACTTTAGATAGATATATCTGACACACATAAGAAAATACGGTGAAGGAATGTGTAGAGACACACACACACACAGGACTCCCACTCCTAAGTGCATTAAAGTCAATAGCTTCAATAGCCATTGAATCAGGCAGTCTTTATATCCAGGAATGATTTACATGCAAGCATTAAAAATTCCTGGAGTAGAACCAGCTCCAAAGCTCTTGCCTACTGCTAGTAACACTGCAACAGCCTGCCTGGAATCATTACGCCCAAAAATATCATGTCACCCTATGGCACACACAATCATGCAATGAAAAATCTGAACAGGAACCCACTCATTATGCCTCTTTCTTTTGATTTAAATCACTTTTTTTTTTTTTTTGGTTGTTGTTGTACCATGCACAAAAGGCATTAGAAACTACTTGGGTCTGACGCTCCTCTTAACTGCACATGCACGGCCAGCGGGAAGGAGCCCGGGAAGCTCCAAGGATGGACACAGACGATGAGACTCATCTCACCCAAGGCCCAGCATGAGCAGGGGTCTGGCACGCTCAGCTCAAGACGTGGCAGGGCCCTTAGGGCTGTCTGGGCCCAAGCAAAAGCCACAGGTGTCCTCAGCCCCACCACCTTCGTCCTCCAGCCTCTGCTGAGGATGCCAGCTGGGAGCACAGCTCCCTCATTGCCACCAGCCAGGCCACCTGTGTCAGCCCCAACAGTCTGGGAGCAGCCAGCACCAACCTCTGCTGCAAGGGGAAGGAGGCAGGGGAGCAAATACCACAGAAAGGAGGGCACTACAGAAGCCATTACAGAGGTTTCAACAATTACAAATCATACCTTAAATATAATGTTTCTCTTTTTGTTTAATTCAATACAAAGCCCCACTAATAGATTTGCTTTTCTTAATGTTGCTGTGAACTGAAGAAAGATGGCTTATTTCTCTGGTCAGCATAAACACTGTTTTTCTTTTATGTAATTAACACTAACAGATTGTAAAAATACACTAACTTGTGAATTGGATATTGCAGTTCCACAGAAACACCCTTAGCTGCTGCCTGTTAAATTCAGCAAAGCAGAGCTGCTGGAATGGTAGGTGAAAAAATTCATGAAGAGGAAAAAAAAAAAAAAGAGTGAAAAAAAGAAGTGAGTTCTCACTTACTTCAGCTCAAGCCCTCTGTAAGCAGAGAATACAGAACTACAGACAGCTGTTAACTGCAGGACAAGCAGAATGCACTCAACCTCTGCTGTGCAAACTCTCCATAAGATTTGCAACATCTATTTATTGATTATAGCTAAAATGCACATGTCAGTTAAGAAATACTTCATTTATACCAACAATTCAGATACCAGTTTCAGAGAGCAGAATGAAGTGGATCTCTGTGTTGAGCTGCAGGTTCTGCAGATTTCAACACACTTAACAACTTCTCAGGGAAGGGCTACAGGGACATTCACCACCAGCAGACTCCAAACACCAAAATGACAAAACACCTCTCAATTCAGCTGTGGCCAGAAGAATGGGATGTTTCTAGGAGACCTTCATCCACAACCAGATGTTTTCACCCCCATTATTGGGAAGCTTAGCAGCTTTCAGATGGCCTCTGCAAATCCCTAGAGCCTTTTCAGGCTACTGGAGGATGACTTTAATTTGCAAGTTAAAAGAGAGGCAGACTTACTTTATAGGTTGCTTTCCTGCAGTCTCCCACAGCTAGTCCCACAGGTTAGATCTTGCTCACAGATGGCACAGCAGCACATACATCCAAACAACTTCTCTGTTACAGCTTCCACTTGCTCATCACAAAACAACTTTTTTTTTTTCCCAGATCCAACATTTCTCTTGGCAAGTGTTAATATACTTAACATATCTATATGCATACATATACACATGCATATATATTACCAAGAGGTCAGTGAGCAGAACACCGGACAGCAGAGTCCCTCCACATGCAGCTCTCCCCCTCGACTACAGAACTTAGCTCAGGTGATGGCTAATCAGTCACAGCTGAACCCAATATAGTCACCTAAATGGATCCATCTGTTAGCTGGGCTCGCAGGTTAATTTAACACTTTAAAAAGCTTTTGTGACATTTAGTTACTGAAAAGGAAAAAAAAAAAAATAGAATCTCCTCTGCATGCCTCATGCCTACCTAAATTAATAACTAATGAAAACAGATTGTATTTAAGGGATTTTAATATGAATTAAGTTAATGATGACATATTCCGAATAGTACACTTAGAATCAGTCTGTAATAACAACCTAACAGATGTTGGCATTTTTATTATTAATTATACATTTCATTATCATATGATTATTGTCAAACATCATTTGACAGCAAAAACTGTATAAATGATTCGCAAATGTCTTGTATTGTAAAGAAGATAGCGTGCTTGCTTTTTTAATATGCAAAATACAAGACAGTCTTTGCTTTAGCAGACCAAAATGCACAAAGTATAACACCAAAGACTGGCTAATCTAATATGGGTAGAGGGTCTTAATAAATAAATAAATAAATAAATAATAGCTGCCACATTTGAAAGTGTGGCATATATTTTAAGATTACCTCACATAGTGACAGAAGGTAAAAAATCTCAATGTATATATTTAACAAGCATCACATATATTTAACAAGCATCACTTGCTGCTATTATTCATATGGTTATAAACAAATGTGTTGGTGATTACTGATGCTAACGAGTTGCCATCCAATTAAGATGAAATTGGGGAACAAACAATTTATGCAATATTTGCAGCATGAGTGAATTTTACTTGAAATTTGTTTAAAATTGATAAAGTTTAATCTTTAAAGTGAAGCACTGGAGTTGAGTTATTGATTTCAAATCACATTACATGTATCCTTAAGACTGCAGTTTCAGCAAAGCCCCAGCAGTAGCCACAGTAAATATCTCCAAAAGACCACTTGGGTAGAAAGTGTAAATCTCTCCGGCATGTCCAGGCAGACAGCACCGCTCTCCAAATCAAATACCGGGACACTTATCTTTATAATCACCCAGGATTTTTTTGCTTACTGTTTTCTCGATCAGCATAATCTTTGTTCATTCAGTAAATGTTAAATACTGTAAATGACAGTTCTCTGAGGGCTACGTTGGTCTCAAGACACTACTTAATCTAATCCAATCAAACCACAGTCATGTCTGAAAGGTGAGTCTGCTTCCCAGCCAGCTTGATATTTTTAGCAGAAAGGATCATTTAGTAATTGTTAAACAAGTCATACACACCCTTTGCCAAAACCCATCACTTCAAAAGGCATGACTGGTAAATGAAAACGGATACAAATTACCCTCTTCCCTTCTGCAGGGCATGAAGTGCTGGGCCACGGTAATAATCCTATCTTCACGCGTCCTCATCGCGCTCACTATTCCCCAATTAAGTCTTCCCAAGGATCCCGTCTCCCCTTTGCTCGCGTTCCGCAGTCGGCAGCCCTTCCCACTCGCTATCAGCCGCGGGCAGCCACCGGCAGCTCTTCCAACGTGGTTTTCTAACACTTATCTGCCTAAAGTGCACATAATGTATGTCTGAGATATATCCATTACCCAGAGCCCTGATTGTAGCAGATTACTCTTAGCTGACTCACACAAAATTGTTTAATCCTAAAATAAAAAAGGGGTTTCAGACACAAGATTGTTTTGGAAACTGTTGAATATAGCAGATTGTGTTGTAAGGATAAGCTTAATTTATTTTCATTAACTGAGGGACACCATCTCATTAAAAATAATGGATTTTTAAGGACACAGCCAGAGAAGGGCGGGGGGAGGCAGGGTTTGCTCCTCTGCAGGTGGCCACTCCAACCACTGCAGCTGAAGTTGGTCGACTGTGTCAATACCCTCCTCAATTAGCACTGTGCAGGAAGGTGAAATAACCAAATTTTGGCTTCTCATTGCAATGAGTGTGCTTTCTTCACTTCTTTTCCTTAGCAAATGGAAAAGAACAGTCTTTTCTGCATGACATTTTTTATGTAGTAGCATGATACTAAACCACTAGGCTTGCACGTGCCCCAGAGACACTTTGTGGCGTTCCTTTTCCTCGTATCTGTAGTTAAAAAAAAAAATCTTTTAGCAGAAGATTTGCTTAAGGCTGAAAATATGGAGAAGAGAATGATATTTACACTGACATTTCCCAAGTTATTCCATTGCCTGAATGGTCTGCTTTTGCGCGATTGCTCCTAGAGGATCCACTGAGGCTTGGTTCTGCTCTGGACTTCTTGTGTTTTATTTACCCTCTGCACGGTTAGTGTTGGCAGAACATGGAATCTCCAAGGGTCATTCTCCCCTGCTGTCTTCTGCTCTGCTATCAGTGACCTGCCCTTCAGCCTGCACAGAAACGGGGCATGATTCAAGGGCATGAAGAGAAACTTCTGAGCAATCCATGGCTGCAGTTGAGTCACGCAGCCCTCCAGCAATCTCCTAGGAAAGCGCTCTTCAGACATCCTGATCCGCCTCTTGTTATCAGTGTCTTGCTTCCTTGATTTCTCTATGGGAAACCTTGTTCCTTTCCCACCATCAGCAGAGCATCAGTCCGACGTGCGATACCACCGCTTCAGCCTGGTGTGCAGGCAGGACTGGTGGCACGAGTCCGGCGACTTGATGTTTTGACCTAATTGCCCACAAGTCATACTGAAACTCAGTGCTGAGCATATCCAGATTGTTTGCCTTTCCATCATGAGAAGTACCAAGAACCTCTGCTCATAAGCGGTAACAAGGGTTCTTCTTCTCGACTTACTGAGCCTCAGCCCGAACGGGACGTGGCAGATTTCCAGCACAACCTATAAGCTAGCTGGAGCTGAATAAACACATTATAGTGAATTTATAGTGCACAAATTTAGCCTCTCGTTCTGTTTGTGATCTGTCAGTGAACAGTTTACAACTTGTTTTGCTTCATTCATAATTCAAACTCTTTTGGCAAATCATTCCAGCAAATAATTCTAGGTTTCTATGTGGTAAGTTTTTAGTAGGTCTTTGGGATATTCAAGACTCAAGAGGTGCTACGAAGTTATGAGGGAGGCATCCCTTTCCTTGGATGAGGTGCCAGTTCCCCTCTGTGTTCAGCTGGTTAAGAGTCAGCATTCCACAAACGTTTTTGCCTGACTTTTTGGGGCAGTAATAAGAGATTTTCTTTAAAGATATTATGAAGAAAAGGCACAAAATTACAAAAGCAGTAACTGAAAAAAACAACAATAAAAAGCATCGTCATTGTGTAAGACTTATCTGCAAAATCAAATTACAAGCAAGAAGCCAGGTTTGTAGCCTGAAGGTCATTCCTACAGGCACTTTGTTGTGCATCCTACCGGGCTCAATCTTCAGGGAAGACTGTGCCTAGCTGTTCAACTTAACCCTCCATGTATTAGAAATCACCTCACGTTCTTCATTCCAAACCAAACTCATGTTCCTCACTACACAACCCTCGGTCTTAGCGAGAAAGACGGGTGGATTTCAGGGTACTCGGGACACAGCAAGTGAGCAGAGCCAAGCGCTGCAGGAGAGGAGCCCCGATGAGCACTTTTGCCCCGGCCTCCCCGCCTCTCCACACTGGCCTCACCTGCTCCTTCTTTTACCTCAGAAATTCCAGTACGAAGGCCTAGAAAATGGTGTAACAGAATAACGTCTAAAAATACAGAACTTGCTGCCTACTGCAACCCCATTTCTGGGCTGTGATTGTGTTGACACTAGACTTCCTTTAGTTTAGCAGTAACACTGATACTGCTCACTCTTAAGTAGGTCTGGGCACCTTAAATATTCCTGTTTTATCACCGAAATCTTCATAAAAGGACCATGGAGACACTGTCATCAGTCCAAACAATTACCCCAAGTTTTCAACTGAATCAGTGACCCGGGGAGTTATCTACTCTTTGCTCTGCTCAACCTGAATTGTAGCAGAGGAACAAGCTGGGTGAAATACAGCCTGTGCAGAAGGCCAGCTCACCACCTCTGCACCTTCTGAACTGCAGTTAGATACCATTGCAGCTTTATTTCAAAACAAGCATGATACTTTAATGATATACAGACTCTAAACAGGATATATTTTACCTATCTTTAGCAAACTAATTTATTAGGGTATCTGTAGAAGCAAAACAGAAGACATTTGGACATTGTCAAAGCAAAATCTTTTTTTTTTTTTTAAGTTGATGAAAGTCAATAGAGTTATTAAAAACATTTTTCCAAATGTTTCTGTATGTGCTCAGCTGTAAAGCTAGCAGAAACGTTGGTTTAAACCTCTAGTAAAGCTTTGGAAATGTTTTAATGACATATAAACCAGAAATTTTTCAAATGATCGCAATCCAGATGGTGCAATATGCTTTGGAACGTGGTGGTAGTAGTTCATCACCAGACACCACCATCCATCCTGGCTCCGCACCATCTGCACTCATGAAATCCAACCAGACCTTTTATCCTGACTTGCTAACCTGCTGCCAGGCATCCGTGCTGCCTGCAAATTGTATCATAATATCAAATGTGTTTACAAAGCTCTTTCCTTAAAAAAGTCCTGCAAATGCCATATTCTCTACAATGAAATAATGACAAAAGTCAGAGTGTAATTATCTACAATGGTCTACGATTCTACAGAATCTTGAGTTACAGTTAAGCCTGAATAAAGCCAGCCATGAGGTCTTCGTCATCCCAGGTCTGGTTCTCCTCCAGATAAGTATATTTGAACGGTTTCATAGATTTCCCTCTCTCCTGCACATGTAATTGGCAGTGGTTGGTTGGCAGCTGGCAGTTGGTTGCTGTTTTGAGATTTGGGAACAGTATGTTTGTGCCTGTATGTTTGAGAATTGCAGGACAAAGACTAAATGAACTGATTAGTTTTTTTAAATGTCCTTAGGAGATTGACTCTGACCTTATTTCACTTCTATTTATGACTATTTTGCTTATGCTCTTAGTCTACCATGAACAGCCAAAAAACATAGGATTTCTATCAAAAACACCCAAATTTCCTCTACAGGTAAATTTACAACAAAAACAAAAAATTAAACAGAATACTCCAATAGTGATGGTAAAAATATTATTTAACAAGAATAGTAAGAATTTTTGTACTATCCACAAGGAATTTTTGAAGTTGGAAACCAAATTCATGAACTGAGTATTTCTTTAAAATTAAAAAGAGTCCTTTTGCTCTGCTAACATTTTTCCTTCTGTGCTGTTGCAACTGCTCTCCCACTCCTTTATCTGACTGATATGGTAATAACAGGTCCTAGGGCCATATGTTCAAATACATTAGAATTCATGATGACTTTGTTCTAGTTTTTTAGTTCTTATTAAGGCAGACAATCTTTGGGGAAAATGAGATTTTCTAGCACAACTTCCTTAACATCATAAAAGATTAGCATATACAAACGCAATGTTTGGCTGTACTAGTGTTTGTGTATTGATTGTAGCCCTGACGCGGTCTGCCCTCACTTCTGGGCTGATCGGAAACACTTGCCTGGTCTTCAAAGGGGATCTCCTGGCAATGAAAGCTACTGGTATGAGTGAGACTTTCCAGGATAAGGTCTTAGATATGTGTAGATATGAGGGGAAAAAACCCTCCTTGGCTACAGATAACAGGATTAGAGTCATCGAGCGAGCTGCCGCACGCTCTGTGCAACCCGGCTCTGACCCTGGCCACCGGCGCGCGGGGCGGGAGACCTCCGGCTAGCGCAGGGCTCCAGAGCACGACTGACGGACGTGCCTTTGGACAAGGGATCAACATGACCCAACTAGGAGCAGTGCTTGCATTTTTACCAGAGGAGGCTGCAAATATTTTCGGCCTACATAAAATTTGCAGAAATGCAGCTACAGAGGGAGTTTAGCTATTCAGAAAGCCACGCCATATAGTAGTGGAGCCAAAAAAAAAAAAAAGAAGTATAAATGTTATGCATTGACATTTTCAAGGGAAATATTTTGACTTTTTGTTTCAAAATGACATTGCATTTTGAAACTGCTAGACCTATTTGTTTTTAGGGGTAAAAAAGGGTAAACAGCCCTCTTCTTAGAAAATGCAGTTCTTTGTCTTGGGTCAGGCAAAATGTTTTTTGTCAGTTGAGACTGACATTTTAATATACTTTTTTCCAGGCTAGACATGAGCAGAAAAATCCAACTCTAATCTTGACACATCCTGGTAAAAGTATAAAACTGAACAATTCTTTCCAAATATGCATACTATTGGGAAAAGCAGCATTGTTGCTTCAGCTTTCAAGCAAGGCTTTAGCTGCTGAACTGGGTTACTTGAAAAGCACCCACTATTCAGTTTTATTGAAAGGTCTTTCCAATTAACAAAACAGCTGTGTTTAGGATTACAAAAAAACAACCACAGGCTTCCTCAGAGCTTGTCTAGTCATAAATCTGCCATTAGACATGCAAAGATTTTCACCTCGGCTCACATGAGCCGCTCCAAGATTCTCCTCGCCAGCCTATGGGACACGGGCTCCTGCTTTATGAAGTTAAACTACTTTGGTCTGTGACCTTTAAGATTAACTGTTTGGGGATTTTCTTCTCATAGATATATTTTTAATTTATTATCCAATTCATGCTATTGTTTTAGAAAAACAGTGCTCATGAAATGCAGTTTGTAGAGCTTGAAAAAAAACGAAACGAGTGCTGAGCAAGTCTTCTTATTTATACAGCAAGGCTGTGTGTTACATTTGCATAATATAATATCAGAAGAAATAAATGGTACCAGAAATAAGTGTATGTAGGGAAGTGCTAATGAGCTGTGCAGAACTGGGAAAGATGGCTTTTTTTTCACAGAGGTTATGGATCTACATTTGGGGAGAAAGGAAACTCATAGAATTTTTCTCTAATGAAAAACTGAACAAAGAGATATTGTATCATGATTTTTTCCCCAGAATTTGTTAGGATAGTTACAGATCTCATTTTGAATTTTAATAAAGCATCCACGCTAAGCGCTACGGCTAGAAAATGTGCATTGAGATGCGCGGTGGTGCATGGCATTGCACAGGCAGTGCAAAGCACTCAATGTACCTGGCACAACCTGAGCTGCAGGCACCCACATAAACACTCAAACATGAGGAAAACAGGCTCCTGAGCACAATCAGCCCACAGAAAGCAACGGGGACTTAAAGCTCAGGGCGTAAAGTTGGCTTGTATGGACCTCCTCGAGCCCTCTAGGAGCCAGTGGTTAAAGCAGGGCAGTAGCCAAGGCTCGGTTCTGGACTGCCATGTCCTTCGCATGTGACTTTAGATCCAATTCACCACAGGGCTGGGCACAGTCTTTCAAAAGGGGACCAGGTTCACGCCGCTGCTTTTTCTGCTCGGAGGAGGATTTTCCCCAGTCTCAGCATGTCTTTGCTGTGCCTGCATCGAAGCCCACGGGCGCTTCACCACCGATTGCCGCAGCAGCAGAACTAGCTGGGACACTCTCACAACTGCCATCCCATTCCTACAAAACTGCCATTTCCTCTGGTGAGGCTAATCAGTGTTCCCTCGAAACTGCAAAACTCAGTGATTGGTGCAATGCAGCAAGGGGCAGAGCGGGAGGAGGAGAGAGGCAGTCTACAGCTGGCAGGGAGCACACCTCTAAGGTGGCCTTCTCATTACAAGTCTTTTATATGCAAATGTGTTAGACCAAAAAGACTTGAATGGATTTTAAAATATCACCTCATTAAACCTGGCTGCTAATTTCACTGCTCCAAAGCAAGCTAGGTGGCTTTCCTAAAAACAACCACCACCACCGGACTGATTCACTGCAAGCTTTTTCTTGGACAAACACATCCACTGAAGAAACAAAACAAAACAAAAGCAAAGCCCAAACCAACAAGCTGTCCTCTCAATTTATGGCCCTTTTTTACAGTACCTTATATTATTGATGGGACAAGGCTTCACTATTCCTTTTTTTTTATATTTTACTCTTCTTGACATTACCCAGAGAAGAATGTGCAGTGCACAGCCAGTCCCTGCGCCCAGTGGGCAATTTTATATCTCGCTCAGATGCTGGAGTACATATGGTCCCGTGGCGAGTACATCCAATAGACTTTTTCATTCAATGAGGCTATAAATATAACTAAGAGCAAAGTATTGCACATAAGGTAACCATATATCGCTTTAGTGAGGAGTGAAAGATGCCATGGACTTTGGTTGTGTGGATTCATTCTCTTACAGCACATTGATTAAATCGATGTCTTTGTTCTTGGAAAGGTGAATTTCTCCTTGCCCAGTTTTTTTCCAATGGAGAAACTATAAAGCATCAAATGTCTGTTTACAGTGCCTTCTGCCCTGCTGCAACTACGGTCTGGGATGCAGTTAGGACAGGTTTTAATAGGACTTGCCACTTTCTTCTGGTTTCTCCTGGTGATGTTTTAAAAAGAGGTTTCCTGATAAGCACTGTGGCAAATTATTTTGTAACTTTCCAGCGTCGCAGTTTACAGTGGCCACTCTCTCATTACTAACATTGCCATCATGGCCATTTTGCATAATTTGGAGCACTGCTAAGGTCAAGTAAGATCTAGACAAAACTCTATGAGAAAAGCTGTAAATGGGCTTTGTTCAAAACCTTCTGTCAAGTCTACACTTGGGATCCAGAAAAAAAGATCCTGGAAACTGGAAAAAAAATAAAATAAAATAAAAAAATCTGTATTTCTTCCAAGAAAGTTGGAAGTACAGAAATGCAATACTGAAAACCTGCCTACCTTGGCAGTACTTTGGAGTTACCTGAAAGAAGTACCAAATCTTGAGGTCCATTTACATCTTCGTGGCTTGTTGTTATAAAAATCAGCCAGTCTAAGGGCATCATATATTAACAACTCAGCTCAGATTAGGAAGAGTGCTTGAGAGAAGAATCGGAAAATCTAGTCTGTTTCCTAAAATCTACTTAATAAACATTTAAACACCCTAGAACCCACCCTATGTCTACCTAAGCAGAGAATGTCTGAGGAACACATGTGAGGGGCATGTTACACATTACAAGATTTCACAGTCTTGTCCTACATCTGGAGTGTCAGCAACCAAGGTGTCAAAGCAATGGTGGTAGCAGAGCAAAATCAGAAGCAGTAGCTGAGTTGCATTTAAGGAAGCTTTGAGCTGCCTGCGTGCCGCAGCGCAGAGGAGAAGTAATTCCAAGGGGCAAGAAGGGGAGGATGCAGCGGGGGAAGGTGAGCACGTACCCGGGAAGGGCGCAGCGGGACCATCCCCAGCAGCGCTGCCCGGCGCTCTGCACAGCGCTGGCCTCGCGTGGCACCCAGCGCCTCCCACGCTCCTACGCCAGGCGCCTTCCCGGCCCTTTCCACAGCCCCCTCGTTTACCTAAGGGTCTGTTTCCTGTTCCCACAGTTTGCCTTGCAAGCCACATTTAGAAGTTTCATTCCTGAGAAGGCAGTGAAATCAGATTTTGCTTCCAGCTCTCTAATCCATAATCCGCAATATTTGTTATCTACTTTTTCAAGCACCAGCATTTTGGCCATCAAAAAATCTCAAAAATAAACCCAACAACAACAACAAGAAACAACTCTTATATAGCAATCTGGGTTTAGCCAGCAAGCTCTGTCAACTTTAGCTCAGCAGACTTAGTTATCCTGGCTAATTGGATCGATGGTGACAGCTGTAATTACTAGAGATGAGATTGCCCATACTGTAATTACACTTCAATCTTCAGTGTGAGCTGGACTGTAGAATACATACTGCAGATTCTCCCAATTACAAACAGGCTAAGGAGAGCTTGGTACTTCTGTGCTAATCATGTTTGTTATTATATAGAATAAAAAATATGCCACCAGCTGAAAGAATTGTTAATCTGAAGCAGCTTTGCTGATTCAAAGGCATTAATCTACACTGCTTTACCGCTACATGTTTTTTTCAAGATAACCACACTGTAAAAACACAGAAGGCTTTTCTTTTTTTACATCTAAATAGTTGCTAGCTATTCAGCATATTACAACTGGCAGTACTTGCTCTGATATTCATGTACAGAACATTAATAAAATAGCAGTGTTTATAAGAAAAAGCTTTCCCTTCAAAATCATGCATTAAATATAGGAATCATCACTTTTTAAAAATTTATTTTTCTTTTTTTTTTGGTCCTAAAGCATATGCTGTGCCTCTAAAAACTTGTTCAAAGAACAAGGACAAAAATGCAGAAACTATATGGATTTGGCCTTTACTTTATGCTTGCAACACATCAACACTAAATGTAATTCAAAAGAAAAAGAGTTTGTTTCAAGGTAAAAGGATGTAGAAACATTTATTTTCAAAACTAGAGAAACTAGTAAAGATGATGATCTGGACTGCTTCACTGAATACTCAGCCTTCTGTGGTCATGGACCCTTGCGCTGGCTTTTTCTTGGCGATCCAAACAGGGAGGATTATATATTTCTCTAATTAAGCTTAACAATATTATTGTTGATTTGAATCCATGCCTACATACATATATTAAGTTCTTCAGCTTCCCGGGAAGGCCACTTCACCCTGTTTTTATGCAGCTCTTACTCTAATTTTGCTTATTTTTCACTGCTGATTTAGCAACATCCATGATTCATGTTTGGGGGAGAGAGGAAAGAGCCAATATATCTTCTCTTTTCTTTGTCTTTGTTTTTACTCCCAAGGCTCAACTATGCCTGATATATTAAAGACCACGCAAGTTTAATGAAATCCATTTATGATTTTATGAGTGAAATCTGTCCCTGAGCACCACTTAAGCTCACATATGCCATCACAACAGACCTGAAGTGGTATGTTAGTGGTGAAAGGGTCTCGCTCCTGCTCATTGCAGAGGGGTGAACTTGAGTTTCTAGTATTTCCAGGCTCCGTTTTGCGTTCCTGTGGCCACTGCATTCCGCTCAGCAAGTGCCCAGCAGTGGCAACATGGGGAAAGCGAGTGCCACCCGCACCCCTGCACGAAGCCCCTCTGTGACACTGCAGGGGTGTCCGCGGGGCCGCGGAAGGGCCGGAGCTCCGGGAACTCACCTGCTTCCCTGCACCACACACAGCTCCCACCCACAGTCCTGGGGCTCCAAAGATTTGAGGGTAAAGAATTGAGTTTTTATGTCACAAGTAAGACTTTTCTCATCAATTATGTCCCAAAGAAGACAGCAAACAGAGAGGGGTGGTGGTAGAGGTAAGCCTTCTAATTCGCTTCGATCTTAGCTTGAATCCGAATCTATTTAAAACATGACTACACTGTTAGTATAATAACACTTCTCAACACAACTTTCAACTATGTCAAACAGACATTAAAGTCAATGTTTGGATATAATAAATTCGGGGGGGGCGGGGAAGATTTCTAATTACAGCCATTTTCTTCAATTCATTTTTCTGTCTATATATTGCCTTTTTACAGTTTGCATCTAACTATTAAACTCTGTGGAAGATTTCTGAATTAAAATTAGACAATTTATCTTATCAGACACTATTATTGAGCCTCATATGATACAACCCATCGGGTATTCAACTTGTTCAAACTACTTTGAGCTCCACAGGCTAAAGATCAGGCAACTTCTCTAATTACAAACAGCTTCATTCATTATTATTGCCTATTTTGAAAAGTTTGGTTTTGTATTTCAAATGAGTCTATGAAGTTCTGATTAAAAGAAAACACCTAAGTGCACATTCAACCTGAAGCATGCAATTCCCTTGGAGGAAATGGTCCTGCTTACATATTCAAAGGTAAGCATGTGCTTTCTGCTTTGTTGAGCTGCGGCCTCAGACATTTCCAGAGATTTTAATATCACATTTGCAAACCAGATGGTACTGCCTTAGTTTAGTAACAATGGAGCAAAGTGTCCTTCGTTTATACTTTAATCTCAGAAAATGAGATCAAGACATTTTCAGCAACTAGTTGATTGATACTATGTGAAAGCTGAAGAACCTTGTTAATTAGGCAGTCCTGCTGGAGCGTCTGAAGTGCACTGCAACCATAATTAAAATACAACATTACGGTGATGCGTGGAGGCACCTCGCTCCAGAAAGCCCCTCAGGAAGAGGCTCTCCTGATGGTGCGCGGCAGCGGCACAAGGGACCCAGCGGCGCTGCCATGGGATCCCGCAACAGAGGCGAGCGCCTTCTGGTTTCATAAAAGGATTAATCAGGCTGGAAAACCATAGACAAAAAAGTCTTTCTCTACCTAAAGATCTAAGCGTTCAGCAACCACTTTCTACTTTATTTGTTTGGACCCCCAGGTCAAAAACACAAGTGACACAAAGTTGCTTTGCGGACCGCAGAAGGCTCCCGGGAAGCCTCAAGGGAACTGCTTCTTGTCCCGACAGGAATTTGCTGTTGGCTGATGAAGCTCCTGGCCCCTGGCCATGTATCCTCAAGAGGTGCTTACCTTACCATGGCACCATCCGCAAGGAAACTGGAAGGAGAGGGACGGAGGTCAAGTCCGGATAATGACTTGCATTGCAGAGGCTGATTTTGTTGCGCCGGTCGTGAAATTGCTTCATTATGTCTGCAGGGAGAACCGTGGTGGGAACCTCGAGCAAACCGACCTCCTCCTTTGGATAAGTTTTGCACAGCTCCTTTGGAACTTGCTTGGTTTGCAGATCACATTCCTTATTTTGAACTCGCTCAGCAGGCTTAACACAAAGCTCACAGATGGATGCGCTATTTTGATGCGATTAACAGTATATTTAGATATACTCTTATTACACTTTTGGACTCTGTATAGAAATGTTTAGTTTAAAATAGCATTAAGACAATTGATGTTTCCGTAGCTCTAATTACTGTCAAAACTTGTACCCACTTTCTAAGCTCCGGAGGCTGATTTTGGCTTGGGTATTTGCTTTGTCTTTATTCAAAGACATTTGGTGCAACTAGAAATATCCTTTCCGGAGATGGGTAAAAAGTGATGTAAAAACACAATTTCAGTCAAAACTCTGAATATTGGATAAACCAGAATGTATTAAGATAGCTGGGACTGCAAGAAAAAAAAAGTACTGATAAATTTAATTCAGAATGTCTTTTCCTGTGAATGATATCAGTGCCCCTTTAGGTAATATTGTTTCTAATTCATTACATATCAGCACCCAAAACACAGTGTATTCCAAAAACTGAAAAAGCAAAAGAAAAAAAAAAGGAAAAAGAAAAAAGGGAAGCAGGTTAAAACCCTATTATTTATTTTAAAACAGTAAAGAATGTGTCTTAAATTATGCAAAATTACCATATTTTTATTGGTTCTGAGCTTTGGGAGGAAATGTGCATGCAATTATAGTATGTCTTCTGCATCCGTCTGCTGAGTTTATAGTAAGAATAAATCGTGGTTAATCATGTACAGTCTTGTATTTGCTCATAACCACAACAGTGATATGTATGCATGGAGCATCCTGCTGTTTGTTATTGGATTTTTCCTAATTCATATAGTATTTCATGTTTTGCTACTGACGACACAAAGCTTTCAAAGGCTTGCATATATTAAATACAATCACAGCGTTAGAGTGACCAGAGTTCCCAAACCTTTCTGATTATCAGAATGTACATACAGATCAACGCATTTGTTTACACAACTTTGGGGGCTTACATAAATGGTAATGGATTAGGCTCATCTGAAACATGCGCACAAAAATGGAATAGAATGTTCTTATTTACAGTTTGACTTTAGAGGTATTTTCTCTCAATTTTCAGGTGCAGATTTCAGGATTAACCTTGTGTTCAACAAGGAAAATTCCCTTAGGCACTATCTGCTCTGAGGCTGTCTCACCTTTCTGGTTAATTTTTTTCATGCCCTTGCCTTCCCAGTACCTTTTATAATTTTAGTCAGAACAGTCGAAAAGTCTTTCTTTTTCAAAATCAAAACTAAAAAGAAGAATTGAAATTCTCTGCTCATAAAATTATTAGATTAACTCTTGCCTCCGTAATCCTAGAACAAAGCTGATCTGAGATTCTTTGAGTCCAGGGCACACACAGAGCATGCCTATCTGCCAGGTGAGCTCCTCTCGCTCTTGGGTAGGTAATGGGAAGGACACACCAACCTTTCCATGGATGGCAAGACGAGGAGTCCTAGCTTTAATTATTCATTACTTGCCTATGCCCTGGGAGATTAGTGCTCATGACTCAAATTGTCAGCAAGGCTGTCTAGACAAAATGTATTGCTACCACTAATGCTGTTCTATTAAATCACGAACGACTTGCGCTATGCCATATGGTTATGGTCAGTAAGAACGGAACCCTGGATCTGACACGATGCACATTTTGATTTTCATGCTTCTCAGAGTGTATATAAAGAACAACATTATTTAGGTTCCTGTGCCTAAACCTGTGAGAGTAGGGGGAGATGTTGGGTCTCTCTCAGATACTTCAAAGGCGGTTTCCTGCATCTGGAGATACACTCAAAACACAAACTATCTCATTACATGAGATACTAGATGTAGAAATACCAGTTTCCTACTGACTAAATTTGCACTCGTACATTTTTTTTAAGGATATATTTAGATTAAGAATTAATATTCCAATTGGTTGATTTGCAGAGAGTTCTGCATGGTATTTAGATGCTAATTACTGCAAAATTAGAGGGCTAAGGTCAGACACATCCTGCAGTAATGAAGCTCAGAAATACGCAGTGTTAAAACAGCACAATTATTCACAAATACAGCTAGAAGAAGGTTTTTTGGAAAAACTAGCACATATGGATTTCTGCAGTTCAGAGGCCAACCCTTGCTCTTATTAATTATATTTAAGTCAAAGGGAACACGATTTGACCACAGCGACTTCCAAGCGCAGCAAGGCAGATTAGACGCTCGCTCCACACGCGTGCGGTTTTGGCGCTCGCTCCCACTTGCTTCTCCAGGCCAACACCACACGTGCCCGTTCAGAGCTCTCCACTGACGTGCACATAACAGGTCTGCAGGTTTCTTACTCAAATCATCAAGGGGAGATCGCTAGGTAAACAGAGTTGAGGGAGTACCTGCTCAAATAAGCCCACCACTTTTTATATCCTTCCAGGAAATCTGCACAGGGCAGAAGTACCTCTAGGCAAAGGAATGCCAGCATCAGGAGGCAAAACCACCATAAAGCATTCGAGAGCTGGGTGCACAGAGAGGGCACAATCTGTTTTATTACTGCTACATTTTATTATCATCAGAACCTTTTCAAATGCAGGATACTGAAAATGCACAGATTTTTATTTTATACTATAAGTTGCAAGTAGGTAACTTGGGTTCTTTATTAGTTTTGAAACATCTAAAATCTATCCTGCATTAGAAATAGGTGTTTTGTTTCTTTCCCAGGCACAGGCTACCCCAAAGGTAATTCTTTTTACATTGGATGCTGCTGAAATTATTTCTAAATCGGAAAGCGAATGAAATGATGCAGAAAGAGATACCTGTTTTCATCTTTAGCATGGGAAACAGTGCCTGGATGCAAAATAATTAATGAGGTCTGCAGAAAGGAAGGTCTCTTCATGACCACGGCTCACAGAAACCTCACAGAATGGCAAAGCTGCTGGTGTGAGTGGGTGGAATTGCTGCTCAGTGACATGACTGGGATAGGACTAGCATCAATGAAAGAAGAGGCCAGACTCAGGTTTTCCAAAATTCATGTCTCCCTGGACATTTTGAAAATACACATATCTGCGACCAAGTTTTCAACTTTTGATTCATGCCAACTCATCATGAAACAGCCTGTTTTCACGGGTCACCTTCTCCTCTTAACAGATAAGATGCAAAATTAATTCAGGGGCATCTTAAAACATGGAAGCAACCTAAATAAACTCCAAAGTTGCTAAAGAGATTCACCTCCACCTCCACGTTGATGGCAACGTGGATGAGCTGAGCTGCCCTGTGCTCCCCAGCTGCTCCCCGCTTGTGGCTGGTAGATGCCTCGTACTCCTGCTCTCCTGGCACTGCCCTCACAACCTCCCTCTGCCCCACGTTCCCCTGACATTCCCGCTGGTTTGGCCAAGCTCAGGCCAGCTGTGCTCAGGAGGGCCACCCTGGGCTGGCCTCACCGCTCACGCCTGCCTCGGCTTCCCAGAAGACGACTCGTATCTTGCTCCCGGGGAGTGTTCGAGCTGAAAATCCGCCTAAGTTCCAGCGCCTGCCAAGAATAAACGTTTCACAAACAGAAATGTTTCCCCATTGATATCCCACAGCAAGACCGGTGTGAGGCAGGCAGGAGTGTGATGAGCTCGGAGCATAACAGTCCTTTTAAAATCAACACTTAGCCACCAAAACTGGGGCTGCTAGGAGTTATATTGGGCACAGGAGCCCTTTTTAATGGGTAGCTTTGACAAACTTGATTTACGGATTAAAATAACAATGTTATGTTGTTTACAGAATGTAAAATTTGAAGATGAACTGCACCAGCCATAAAACTTCAGTTGCCTTTGTTGCAGCTGTGACTAGCAGCAAAATATCACCATGGCTAAGCAACACAACAATTAATCTCCAAATACAACACGTTCAGAAACCAGGGTCCCTTTCAAAGTGTGTCCAAGGTGTCATGGCATGAGGCCTGTCCTTCAGGCCAGAGCGTGGGGTGGCCCGATGGAAACAGCACAAAGCTCAGACACTTAGCAACGGGGCTAAGACAGCACTTCTGCCTCTGGTGCGATTGAAGCTTCTCAATTCAGTTCCGATAATGGCTGTTACCGGGTCAGTAATTCCTATTCTGGATTGAACTGAGGGAGATCTTCACGTGCTGGGTTTTCCAGTGTACAAGGGCCCTGTGAGGGAGTAGAGCTCAGCCAGGGAGAGGTGGCAGTTCCCATTCTCTACTCTCCTTCCAGAGGTCCCATTCTGCACATGCTGGGCCCACATCAGGCTTGTGCCATTAATGATAACCTTCAGTTCTGCCAAAAATGAAAATCCCAAAAGAAATTCTCTGGGCAAGATGTGCAAATTGAATTCTGTTAATTGTGGCTGTTATGATGATTCTAGCTCATCTGCGCCCCTATTTGGCGACCAGAGGACTCGTGGCCCAGGTTTAAGCACTGCTGAAGTAGCAGAGATGAGGATAATTACTGTCATGGTCTTACACAGTCCAAGCCAGAATAGCGAGAGCTCTGTAGCGAAGTTCCTGCCCCACAAAAATCAATAGCTTGGCTCCCTCCTTAGCCCTGTTCCTATTCACTGAACCATAGCAATGACAAGGGAGCTATTTGCATGTTTAAAGAAGCAGAACTGAATGCACACAGACTCCTTATAATTAGTTTCACAGCATCTGACCGTAAAAACACATAATTTCGGTTCAAATAATATATACTTTAAAAAAAATCCTGAACTGCACCTCCTTGCGTTTTCTGGCAGGAAACGTAGCCCTGCGTGGCTCAAAAGTGCTCCATGCAAAAAGGTAAAACGCCGGGCTGTGGATGAACATATTGCGAGCCTGAGAGCAGCATAATCAATTAGCATCCTACTGGAAACCTGACAGCCTGTCGTGACCCATTAGGAGGTATTCTGTGCTCTCAATATCCATGGCTATGGGGACCATTTACACAGATACCAAGTAAGCTCTTACAAAGCAGAATATGATAAGGTCAGCTCTTTGTTTTATTTCTAAGTGCTTTTCCAAGATGTTTTTCTCTCTGGTGGAATGAACATGGCAGTGCAGCTAAAAATGGCAACGCTGTATTTCAGGTAAGTGGGTTGAAAAGTCAGTCGCGCTGGGAAATGAACTAGTGACCTTTTCAACGAAAGGTAAAGCTCAAGTCGTAAAAGTTTGCATATGAGATGCACTAAATACCTCATTGAGTAATAGCTCAAGAGGGCAATAACAACATAGCCTGCCTAACAGCTCATGCTAATGCAAACATAATGTGCCATGTAAAAAGAGATTAATCAACTTTTCCTTTTGGAAACTGACAGCCTGTTGTGCCCCATTAGGAGGTATTCTGTGCTGTCAAAGCCTATGGCTATAGGGGCCATTTATAAGCCGACAAATTTGGGTGGTTGGTAATACTATGCCAAGACAAGAGTAAAGCCCCAGATGGGTGTCACATTTCTGGTCTATTCCAGCATTCTGCTACTGACATTTCCCTTCCATTCATACTCTTAGTGCACACACATATATGTGCCCGTTGTGAACTGCAGCACCACACACTAACTGCAGCTCAAGCAGAAGTGGTCATTAGTTTGCAGAGCCCTTTCTTTTCTGTTTACAATCTGAGGGCCCTAAGCTCAGTTTTCAGCAAAGCAGCACCTTAAGGAGCACATTCAAACTGTACCCAATTCCTCCACGAAAACAGAGAAAGCAACCCAGTTCTGATTAAAATGTAACATCAGCAACGTGCAAGTCAGATTAAATGACAGTATCGGCCCTCTTCGATGAGGCCAGCCTTGAGTCCCTGCCTCGTCTACTCCATAAAACACTCCTGCACAGAGTAAGTTCTGGTACCTTGCTTCTTCTCTGCTGTGCTTATGGTGGCAGTGCCTTACCTCTCCTTGCTTCACACTGGGACTGCTTTAATAGGAACTCGTTGGATTAAGTAGCTAAACAACCAGCGTAAGTTTTACATTGCAGTTTCACCTGGATATGTTCTGAATTAAAGTACATTTCAGTGAATTAGAGGCTCTTGAGCTAATTGACTTAATGGCTTTATACAGCTCTAGTCTATCAAAAAATACTGGGAGAGTAATCCATCACTGTCCTTCTTCTGGCTCCTAGGGCAGCTGTTTGCAGCAGTGCAAGGCCAGCAGCAGAGGCCAGCGGCTCCGGATGGGAGGCTGTGCCCTCGTTTGAGGGGGGCTACCAGGTAGGTTGCCATGAGCACCTGGGAACTGGAAGCCGCTGGAAGCTGCCCAAGCAAGCCGGCACCCAGCCTTAACTGTAATCACCATTTTTATCCTCCAAACTGTGAATATTTTGATTAAGATCAACATAGAATCATAATGGTTGGACATCATTCACTTCATTAAAAATGTTGGCAAAGACAGTGCATTATCATAGTGCTTTTACTTCTCCTGACAGAAAATTTGTGGACTATTCTGACTGCAACAAACTAGGTGCAAGGCCTCTTAGGATATGTCTTGAAGCCAAGGACATGACCACAGCTCATCTAGATGCTCTTCATCTCCTTTAACACCAGCGCGGGCGCTCCAACAGGAATGTTATAGCAACACTGGGGAGGATTTAACAGTGGGGACAGAGATCCCTAGCCGGGTTTGGAGCCCCTTTGGGGTTTTATCATATCTAGTTAGCTTAACACCAGCTCAGACACATGCATCAGGACTTTCACTGCTGCTCAGGCTTATTTTATTCTAGCAATGACAATTTTGAAAAAAAAATTGAAGCTACACTTCATTGTTGGACATACTATTTAAAAGCAGGCAACACCCCTTATTGTCAGATAAAACTGACTCATGTAAAATCGCTTTTTGTTCTTTTTCTTATACACATTCTTCTTTAATTCTCAGGTATAATACTCAGTACAGTTTATACTAGTGATAAGATCCTCTGTCATGATATTACTAACGTGGGTATAACACAAAAATAATGATGAAAACTTCCTGAATACTGCGATGAACTGAAAACTTAAGTTAGATTGCACTATTCCACCAAACTATTTTTGCCATTAAATATTTTTAGAAGCAGAGAGTCAAACAAATTAGCTGATAGTTAGTTATCAGCAGCAAGATCTTTGAGCAAAACAAATATTTACATCCTTATATGCATACACGAAAGCTACACAAGTACTATCTGAAGCATGATAAAACTATGAAGAGTTTCATCTACAGCAGCTGAAGAGACAGCAGCGTGAATAGTCACGCACGCTTGATGAGTTTGAAGTACCCCTCTTCGTCTTTCTTTTATACCAACTACCCCAAATGATCATTGCAACAGAATTAAGATTCAATAGCAAGCTGCAAGATCTCACACAGTATCAAATACATTTAAATTTAGACCTTTGATAGCAAGCAACAAAGAATTAGATTCATTCATTCTTCATAATTCTTAAAGCTTCTTAATTCTTCTCAGTTCTCTAATACCAAGTACAGTTCTTTACCATTCTCATGGTGTAACTCTGAGTTTAGCTCTCTGAGTGTATCATAGAATCATTACGGTTGGAAAAGACCTTTAGGATCATCGGGTCCAATGCTTGGCTCTACAACCCATGAGTGCTGCAGGTAAAGTCTACCACCTCTCCTCACTAAATCAAAGCCAGGCCTCAACAGCAGGAAGGCAGTAGGAATGCCCCATATTCAAATGCTGAGCCTGCTGCATTTGCAACATCCTGGCCTTGTAAGATGTTACCTTCTCATCAGTCTCATCCTGTTTTCCACCTTTCCCTTTACCAAATCCAGGAGATGTTCTTCATGCTGCCTGGATTCTGCAGGTTGAACAAGCCCAGCTCCCTCTGCCCCTCCTCACACATTGCATGCTCCAGCTCAGTGGCCCTCAGTTGGGCTCGCTGTTGTATCCAGACCCAAAACCCGGCTGCAGTTTTCCAGATGTGGCCTCCAATATGCTGAGTAGAAGGGAAAAATCAGCCCCCTTGCCCTGCTGACCTTCCAAGGCAACCTTAAACCTAAATTAACAATATTCTGAGGGAGGCGACATTGATAAAGTGTTGTTTACAGGGAAACCAAGATTTTTTTTCAGTAATCATATATGTTTCACCCATTATTCTCTTACCTTACCATTTCCCCTGCAAACTTGGATTACTGTGACATCTTGGCAGGACTGTTTTGTGGGCAGTTCTTCCCCAAATCAGCAAAAGCACTGCGGTGAGAAGCAGAAGAGATTGCAATGCACTAACATTTTAAATGTGCTTTTGAAGAGGCCTTTGAGCACAGATGTTCCATAAAACTGTATTTATTATTATAATATTCTGCTGCAGAGTGCAGTTGTTTATTCAGGGGTCTGAATATTGAAGACTCCCTAAATCTAATGATTCCAAGTCTGCCCCACTCAGTGCTCTTCCAGCACTAATAAGAAATAGAAATTTGAAAAATCTCTATGTATCAAGGTATTTTAGAGCACTGTGGAATAAATAATGACTTACAGTGTAAGTGCTGCTAGGAGCAGAAATCTTTCAGGAGTCCCTACAAAATGCAAGCAGTGTCAAAAGAGCTTCCAAGGAAAAACCATCAACAGAGGTAGTACATGGGTTTGGTGCTGAACTCACAGAATGACTTTAATAGCAGATGCCTGCAAATAAACTGGCTTGTAACAGAACTGATACACAGAGGCATCAGCTTTCCTGAGGACACGGTGCAGATACAATTTTAACTCCATACAACTTTTAAAATATTGCTTCTCTGATAGGTCAGTAGATTTTGGACAATGTTATCAGTCCTGAAATTAGTTTGGAGAAAAGAACAATAATTGGAACCTCAGAAATGGACAAAAAAAAAACTGTGATAAAGATATAAATGTCATGATTTTTTTCTTATTTGCTTTTCTCTCTCTCTTTTTTTTTTTTTTAGGTGCAGCAACTCCCTGCTCATGCAACTTCAAAACTGGATTACTAATCTCTCACCCGGGATGCTGTGCTAGAGCAATTTTCTGTAAATCCACCTAAAGATAAGAGATTGCAGAACAGTTAGAAAAAAGAAAAACAGCTTAAAACTATAAGCCGTTCTCATCTGTTGTGTACGCACAACTCTCTTGCCTCACTGTAATAACTTCTGATTTGATCCTGCGAAGCGGAGCGGGTCCTGCAGCCCTCCCGGCCGTGCTGGAGCCTCCCTGGGAAGGAAGCGCGCGAGGCCCGGAGCGCCTCGGCAGCACCCGCGCCCGGAGATGCCCGCTGAACATAGGGCTGCAAACAACCCCATCACAGTAATTATGTACAGCAAGCACAGATGCGAACAGATCACGTTCACAACTATCCTCAGTTCCAAGCCTTGACAGATCTCTATATGAACCTCCTTCTGCGCCCGTTTTTTAATCTCAGCCATTTTACAAAGTCTGTATTTTATATATCCACCACAAATATAGGCTACTTTTGGAGACGTTAAATTCACGTTGTTCTAATTGCAAAGTCCCCGCGCTCCTGTGTGGGAAAGCACTATTCGCTTCCCCTGGTCCGACAACCTGTAGGTTCCCTGTGGGGACTAAAACACTGCTCAAAGTCCCTACCTGCTCCTCCTCCTTTTTGCAGGAAAATATAACCGCAAACTGAACATCAAGCATAATTGATACTATACTATTTTAACAATAAATGCTGGTTAATAGGACTAAATGCTAACCCGTGGCGGGGCTGGGAGCCTCCTCCTGCAGCCAGGGCTGCACGTGCTGCGGTGGAACACGCTGGGAGGAACAGCAAAATGCTACCCATGCGTCCAGCCTCCCCGAGCTGCCCCCGTGCCCGCTCCCAGGACGGTCACGCACCTCAGAGTCGAGGCGGCCAGAGAAATAAATGAAGTTAGTCCAGACAGAGGTGTTTCTAGCTACAGTATAATTTTTACGATAATAGGAGGCGCAGAAGCCAGCAGCCCCCTCGGCAAAGCACCGTCTGGCTCCATGCGCCGCAGCAGCCAACTCTGCTTGGCCAACGCGGGCCTCGCGACGCTGCCCAGGCAGCGCAAAGCCGGCACCACCAGCCTCTGCGCTGACACCGAGCAAGAAACCCTTGACCTGAAGCCACTGTCTCGTTTTGTGAGTGCTATTAAGTTCAGTCTGTTAGAGCCATAGTGGTTTAACTCTCAAGCCACTTCCACTGTATTTTATACCCTTTTAAAAGCAAGAGCACCGTGCCAGGGTGTGTAGTTAGGTAGTGTAAAATCACAGCCTGCATAGTGTCTAATGCCACAGTAGATTACGAGTGGAAGGGAAAGTTAAAGCAGTAATAAAGGCAGGTGCAGCACCATGGATCTCTGCTTCTCCCAGTACATAAACTCATCATATTTTCCCTAAGCAGTTAATCGAGTCCTTGTTCACCAGCCATGGAGCCCATTTCCTTCTGGAACATCAGCAGAGAAAGAAGGTCGCTGTTGCAAGAGTACCAAGGGTGAGTGAGCGATGGCTTCCAAGTGCTCAACGCTCAGCAAATCAAAATATAATTTTACCGGAACAGTTAAAGGCACTTCTTCCCCAACACCTGTTTTCCTGCCAAATTTAAGCTTCCCAGCCCAACCGCTGTGGCTTTTGAGTTGTTCAATAAAAGTCACATGCAATTTTTATAATGGGAAAAGTGACCTTTTTGCCTTACCTCATTCTCAAAAAACAATGTAACATTTCTTGCTCTAGCTTTATTAAAATTAATTTTTAAACGTAATAAAAAAAGGAATCACTGAGGATGGGAAATGTTTGCTCAAAAACTGAAAGGTTCAGAAAGATATAAGCAGCTATAGAAATAACCCCTGAGCAGAAACAGGCAGGTAATTTTCATTATGGCTTTGGCCTCACGAGGTTGCTATTTAAGCTGGCATGCGATTTTAAGCACTTGAGCAATCCCTTAGAACCAAAAAATCAAAAATGCTGTGCTGCAAATTACATGAAAGTATAAGATCTTGCTAACCTGGGACTGCGAACATAAGCCAAATCTGAATCACTTCTATGTTTATGCTTAAAGTTACACATTGATTCAACAGCTTGGAGTAGACACAACCTAATGCTGTTCTCAAATTGCTACAATATTTCGGCCAGTGCTACAGCCATACATAATGCCGTGTACAGTGTGATGTTAATTTTTATGCCTTACAGTAGAATGTGCAGGGAAGTTGAATTACAGTTGCTGTGGGAATCGTAACACTGGAAAACATGCTTAAATCTCAGCTTCAGTGTTCTGCTAACATATCTTTTACATTTAATTTCCTTTAGGAGAAGGAAAAAGAAAAGGAACAACTGGCTCCTGTTGACTTCCCCCGCCAAAGCAGCCGAGATGCCCCAGTGCGGGTGTGGGGCCGCTCCCCACGTTCCTGCTTGCTCTCCTACTGGCTTGGTTCCTAGGGCTGCTACCTGCTGCACAGACACCCCGCTGAGGTCTGCTCTGGGACACCTTGCCAAGACATCACAAAATAATACAGATTAGTGGAAGAAGGGAGCAAGCATACAGCAAATCCGCTAACCTCCACACACACAAGCCCAAGGATGTTCTGGATTCACAGTGCAGACAAGAAGCGATGTGGGGCAAAGTTGTATCAGGCAGCAGCCACGGACGGCTCCAATCCACCCCATGGCTGAATCCCTGCAGACAGGCACTTACAATAAGGTGCAAAATGAAGTAACACAGACAAGCAACACTGCCATTCCCACCGACAGAGCCCTTATCATTCCTCAAGTGATACAGGAACCAGGTGCAATAAAGAGTCTTTACAACTGAAATGTCATTTTGTTGACTACTGACCTGCTGTCTTCTTTGCACTTTGGAAGTGATTTTAAGTGACTTCTGGATCCTCTCTTTTAGTTGCCTTTGCTTTTTTCTTTTTTCTCAGACTTAGCAAATGCCCTTGTTAAACTTGTCCTTTTCTTGAATCCCTAGCATTTTAGAGGAATATTACTAAGATAAGAACCACACTGAGAGGGCAGATGTGGATGTTCCTTTTTTATACATTATATAGAAAAATTATAGTTTCTTCTCCCCACCTCCAAAGGAGATTAAAGTCTATTCAAAGAGTAGAACACTGTGACTGAACTGGGGTGGGGGGGATGGAGGGAGTGGAAAAACACAAAATACTAGGTTGGAAAAAGGGTGGCAATATGTACTGCTAGATTCAGACTCTAAAAGCAGCATTCCCAATCCCTGTTGCTAATGTCAAAGACACTAGCAGAGAAGACTCTTCTGACGAGAGAGTCAGAAACGCAGGAAGCGACAACTCTGGCAAAATTTCATCACATTTTCGTCATTTGGAGTCCATCTCCCCAGGCACCTTCCTGACGCTGTGTTAGAGCAACGCCAGGTGCAGTGGGACGAGCAGGCCCAGGTCAGGACGTCTGCGGCTCCGGGAGGGCTCCGTGATTCCTGCTTTTCCACCTGCTGCCTCCTCAAGGGAACCTGCTCTCTGTGTACACAGATCTTAATACACAGGCACAAACGCTGCCTAAGTCTGCTCCCCCTCTGAACCTGGGCAGATCTCACAGCTTCTCAAATCATACATATGGTTTTTGGAGACAGGTATTTTTTAGTGCTTGCCACCTTCCATTTAGAAGTTTTTCTCCCTGCCCCAAAACAAAACGTATCTTGTTTTGAGGGAAAGACACAGGGAGCTGGGGTGGTCTGCCCCAGAAAGAGCCCGGGCTTGGGGCCAGCCAGCTCTTTCCAATGATCAAGTCCAGGTGGGAAGTGGTTCCTGTGAAGGCTGCGGGACCACCCTTGGGGTGGGAAGGCTTCTCTGGAGCTTGCTTTGGCTGAGGGAAGAAAGGGCGGCGTTTAGGGGTATAAATCGTATTTTGCTGTGTTTGAAGAGCTGTCTGGTTCAGAGGGTGAGGGGGCTGGTCCTGCAGCGTGGGCACCTACATGCGCCCTTGGACCTGCCTGTGCCAGTTCAAAGTCCTGGCTGCAGCAAGCAAGCAGCCAGCCAGCAGCAAAGCAAACCGAAAAAGCAACTCAGCCCCAAGGAACCCACCACGCACACATTAAAAATTGCTGCTAATGCACCGAGAGCAGAAAAATAACAAGTAAGCAATCTTGTGAAATGACTTTTACATTAAAGATCGCTCCTGAACGAGACCTAATGGTAGAAACATCGCTGCAAACTGGTTCCCATTTCCAGCACCCATTTGTGGCCCCATTCTGCCCAATTTCCTGCTCTCTTGATGGCAGAATGGACGGATTCTGCCTCCCAGCACCGTATACGCGCTCACTCCATGGCTGCGAGGCTGAGGTTACTAGTTGCAATGATTATTGCTGCATTATAACAATTTCTCCTTTATCTTTCCTCAGGGGGAGAAAGTACAAAACCAGCGGCCCCATCCACCATGTACCTACTAGAGATAGAAGGAACAGGTATTTTGGTCTCCATGGATGGTTCAAGGTTAGAAAAAATTACCCACTTCTGGCAGATAACAGAATCCTAACTTATCTGCCTTAAACTGGGATTGACTGTCCACTATCTGAGCTGATAGGAGGTACAATATTTCATTGAAAGATAGATGTGTTTGCCTTCCAGTTTTACCACTAGGTAGTAAGTATTATTTTACTGACCTTGAGTCCCATTGGAACAGGAGTTGCTGTAACATGAAAGAATGGGACACCAGGCCATCAGCAGCGTAGCAAGACCCGAAAAGCCTAAAGAAGAACTTCAGCCTCCAGAATGAGACACCTCCCATCCAGATCCTTACACAGCTTTGAGTCACAAACAGCTACTAGAAGATATGATGCAAATCAATATATATCCCCTTTACTCATAAAATGATGGATAACGTAGCAGGTGCCTTGATTTACCTTAATTTGGAAATCGATCTGCTACACTTTTCTGAAAAAAGCACTGATCGATTGCAGATCAAAACAGAGCGCAGGCTGGTGGGAAGCGCCAGCCCCGTCCCCACGGCCGGGACCCCAGGCGCAGGGGAGGTCGCACACGCTGGCACCGCGAGCTCCGGCCCCAGAGTTTGGGATTCTGTGCCTGGAAAACAACGTTTAAAATGTCCTCGGATATGAACGGTGCCTTTCATGGTCAATCTGCATGGGCGCTGCTCCCAGCCTCCTCCATTGCAGTATTATAACAACAGAAGTAATTATTGCTCAGCCTTTCAACAAGCAAATCCCTTAAAGGGCTGGCGAGTGAGGGCGCAGAAGGAAACACATTTCAAAGGACATGAAAAGTATTTCCTATGTGAGGACTCTAAGGGGAAGGCAGCTGTAAGAATGAAGATATTCAGGAAGGAGATCAGTTCTGTTAAAGTACTCAGATACTCTTCCGTGTCTGTGCTCAGAACGGCACTTTACAAAATGTATGCAAACCCAACCGGAGTTAATTCACCTCTTCTCACTCTTGGCTGTTCTTCTCGAGGGCTGGGAGAATACAGCTGCAGCATAAAACAGAGCCTCAACCCTTGAAACAGACGAGGATAATACAACTCCCTTTTAAAATACAGATGGGTTATTTCCACAGATGATTTGCAGATGTAGCGTTTAGCTATTTAAAGACTGGAGGTTTTTTCAGCAATTTTGGAAGACGGTAGAAAATCTTGTTTGTGGCCGGACTTAAGCTGAATTTGTGGAGCTGCTCCATCAGTACCCAGAGCACCCATCACATTTTTTTCCTCCCTCTTTGTTTCAGTCAAGGGTTTCCCTTTTTTCCGCTGTCTTTGCCCTTTCTCGATCTCAGCTCGGCTCTTTTCTGCCCATGTCCATAGCAGCACCCCCGGCAGGCGGCAATGGTGCCGGTGGAGTCGTGCCAGTGGAGGAGCAGCATCCGAGACGTCCAGGGAATGCAGCTCAAGGTCATCCTGTTTTTTCCCCCCTCCCTCTTTGTTTCAGTCAAGGGTTTCCCTTTTTTCCGCTGTCTTTGCCCTTTCTCGATCTCAGCTCGGCTCTTTTCTGCCCATGTCCATAGCAGCACCCCCGGCAGGCGGCAATGGTGCCGGTGGAGTCGTGCCAGTGGAGGAGCAGCATCCGAGACGTCCAGGGAATGCAGCTCAAGGTCATCCTGTTTTTTCCCCTCCAGCACCGTATCTTCTAAGAGGCAGCACCTGCCTGTTCTCTCACTGCTGATAATCCGGGTGAAGCGGGACTCGTTCTGTTCTTGGTTTTATCTAATGTATCGGTGGGAGGCCAATAAAAAACGCCAAGCAATGAAAGTTTATTGCAACATGTACTAACTGGTACAACATTTAATGCAGGACATTTGAGATGCCTCCAAATGCTCCTCAGAGCACTTTAAAAAAAAATCTTTCTGACATTGTGTACAGAAAAGGAAGTGCCTTAAAGGTATTTACTGTTTCTGTGTCTAAGGGAAGTCACAATGTGCCAGGAACTGCCACTTATATAAAGAGTAGATCTCACTGTAAGATTCTTCATACAAATGTATAGTGGAAAAATGGAAAGAAAATGTGATGCAGTTATAATTTTACAAATAAGTTCATTTAAAAATGGCTACATGATGTTAAGCCAAACATTTAAGGAAAAACAACCGGGATCATTAGAATAAGCCTGCCCGTGTGGCTGAATCAAAGACATTGCACATTTGTGTTCTCACCTTTTTTTGTAAAAGCACAAAAATACTTGGAAGAGAAGTAGATGGACTAGGTAAGAAGTGAGTGGATGTTGAAGCCAATATTGGAAGATGGCAGACATAGATGAAAGGACATAGAACAAAAGGAAGAGGGAATTAATACAGAGGAGCTTTGTGGGACACACCGGGAGTGACATGTATACAGAACTATATTACTTAGGCGTAAGCACTAACACATTGCGGGAAGCAGTGAAAAATATAAGGAGTCAAGGGACGGAATGTGCTATCACTCTGAAGCATGGCAGAAAGCCAAAGGATCACCTGAGGTGAAATAGGAAGCAAAGCTTACTGACTGGGCCATTTATTTGCTTCACACACTCAGCCTTTAGCTACAGCCATCCATTCACTGTTGGCATGTGTCTACTGAAAAATTTGTGAATCTCACGGATTAATTATTAAACCCTTCCTTAACCAATCAATGCATGTAATTACCAGTAATGTTACACACATCTACATACAAAAGCAAGCATCCACTATCTTAAACTACTGTTTTTTCTGAGTGTCCAGATAGACAAGTTGTGGGCCTGACACATCCGATAAAGTCCAACTAACCAGATTTCTACCAGATGACACGGAACAACTGTTCTGAGACAGAAGTGGTTTAGCAAGAACACTTAATATGTGTTATTAAATTACTGCAACATCCCCTGTCTGACCAGTCAACTCTGACAAAAATCCTTAATATTGAAAGTAATGTCAACTGCCAGGATATATCAGAGAGACAGAAATCACATCTTGGCTACTTGGGCCTTGGCTTCCCCAGAGATGGAGGACACGGAGAGGAGCCTAGTGGGGATGCATCTGAAGTGGCGCTCCCACCTGCAGGAGATAGCTCTTTCTGTGGAGTATTCCCTTTAAGAGACAAAACAGCGATCAGGCTAAAAACAGTTATCCATAAAAAGACCTGTCCATTTTAGCAGTATTTTTAGGTGGAAAATAGAAATCCACCTGATATTTTCCCAGTTCAAAGTTGAGACTTCTTCAAGCTTATCAGACAAAATTAAACTACAGAGTAGTTATCATCCATGGGCTAAAGAGTCCACTATTTTAGCCACTGCCCGTGCCAAAGCTTTCAGAACAAAAGCAAGTATTATTTCAGGACTAGGAACTTTGACACTTCTGCAGAAAGACAGAAAAGGTAACCCTTAAAAAAAAAAGCATATGAAAAAATTGCAACTAAGCTATGCTATCACAGAAACCAAGCTTCTAAAATGCTGTGACCAAAGGTTGCAAATAATGACAGAGAAGAAAATTGTGAAGTTGCTATGGTAACTACTAACAATTCAGACAGGCTGTTGATATGAGATCTTACTAAATATGTTAAAACAAACATTTTATTTATAATTTAAAAGTCTTCGTCACTTTATCATTAACACAAACTAAAAAGAAATTCAAGATGCACCTTAGCAAAGGCTCCAGAGTTAAGGCTGAGATGATAACTTCCCTTCTACCTCATCACTTTGCACGCTCTGAAACACCTTCAAAGAAACTTTTGTGCTAAAATGCTTGGCCATAGCCTGGAGAAAGGCAGAAGTAAAAACCTTCAGCCTTTTTTTAGGAAAGGGAAAGATGTGAATATCTTGGGTTTTAGCCCCTGACTTCACAGTTCAGTGCAAACACCACATTGTGTGAAGGTCACACTGTGATTGCTGTAAAGAGGTGCAAAAAAGGTGCGAAAAGTCTCAGCATTTACCTTTCTCAGCATTTTGATTCTGGGTGCATGTGCTGCGTCTCCGTAATCCTATTTGGTGCATGTTCTGTCCATGCAGCTGCAGTCTGCACTTCAGCAGTCTCCTTGCTACTCAGACTTGTTTTGTCTTAACTCCTTGAGCCTCATCCCATTCCTTTTCTGATTATCCACATTAAGCGAGTACCATCTTCAGGCTATAGAAACACTTGTTCCATTTTGCTTGTGCTTTCCTTCCAGATGCATTTCTCCACAAGGAAAGTATGCACTCCCGAGACACCAAAATTCAACTTCAATTTCAAAAGCCTTAAGATCCTCACGCCATGTGAAGCCCCATAACCTACCTTCTTTCACGGCCCTGCAGTTTTCTCCCAGACTCACAGTTTCCTTCAAAGTCCCACAGACCAACGTGGCAATCCCAGCCTCACACCAAAACCCCCTCCAAGAAGACCAGCACAGATGGACAGCCCTTTTCCCACCCTGGAGGGCTGTACTACTTGGGAACTCTCCTCTTGCTCTGCAGATTCCTTCACTTCGCAAATAATAACCCTAAATCGGCACTGATCTACTTATGAAATTACTTTTTCCTCTAGAGAAATCCTGTAACAACGTTACAGTGTGGGGACCCACAGCTAACCAGCTGGATGATGCTTATATAACTACCATGAGACACGGGTTGTTTTTACCTCATATTCCAAATAAACTACCTGTAAGTTTATTGGGTTTAGACTGTGAATCATATTTTTCCAAGCAAGATGAATCACTACAGAGTTTGGACTTCTGTTCTGTGAAACAGGCGGTTTTCAAATGTCAGACTGTACTTTGCTCCAGGGCTTCGTGGGACGCGTGTCCGCAGGCCAGGCTGGCCTCGAGGTTCTGCATCCCGCTCTCCTGCGTGTTGCAAGGCCTCTCCTTCTGGATACACACCCGATGGATACATTTCTTTGTGGTGCCACTCACTACCTCAAGATTCAAATAAAATGAGATTTGCAGAGGAGAAACTCCCACGTGGGAGCGCGCTGGACCCACCAGTGCACTGCAGGTCTCCCCACAGAACAGAGCACGTACAAACATGTTCCCAAGCTGCCTGCTCTTTCCTGCATGGTCATTTTAAGGATAGAAACAAGTCCCTTCTCCAGATAAAATTCAGTGATTGCCTATTGCATGCGAAGTTCCTGTTTCCTGGATATATATCACAGCTTGACACGTGCCTGTATGCATGTAACACTTTGCAGGTGCTACTAAGCTGCCTACATTTAAGATTTCTAATTAGCTTATGTAGTAATGGTGATGACAACATGGGAATATGTTTACTGGTGTCCCCTCAGATGCCCTGGAAGCTGAGGAATGCCAGCGGAGGCCTGTCCCAGCGCGGGCGTTTTTCAGCCCAGTCAGCACACATCAATTTAACGTGACGGGGCCGCCAGCCCCCGCGTTCCTGCCAGTCCCCATTAAGAGCCACACGTCCTAGGGCGGGATTTATTGCTGCGTGTGCAGCTTCCCGGCACACGGAGCGGCACCCTCGTAGCCTCCGGGTCTCTGGAAAGAAGCCACAGCGCTGGGATCCGCGCTCAGCGCTCCTCGGCTGTGAAACCCCTCTGCTGCCAGACGAGTCCCTGTCACACTTTCCCTTACGGCAGGGTGAGCATTTCCCTATTTTGATGACTCTGATATCATCAGTGAAACATCAGTATAAACAGAAATATAACCCGGAGATGGCCTTGCTCTTAAAGCTACTGTTCAGCTTTGAAAACTAGGGGCAAGTTGGCTTATCACGGAAAGCATTCGGTGCACGCAACATTTGGTGTGCACCTGTACAGTGACTTACTGCATCCGAAAATCTTCTGCTAGCAAGAGACGCACAAACCATGTTCCAACCCAGAGCTAGTGCCGCGTCACCTCAGGGTATCACATGCATTCAGCGCACTTCACACGCGGGGCACCCATATGGCACAGCCCCAGCTTCCCCCTGCAAATTCAAGTGATAGTTTTGAGAAGAGCTGTTTGCACATGATATTTCAATGCACAGCATTTTTTTTTTCCAGAAAAATAGTACCAAGACTTTCAGCAGCAACAAGCAAAAAGTTGTGCATAAGTGAACAGATATGCAGTTTCTTTTAATATCTCCAAAGGCTCCCCCTAGATTCATAAGCAGAGTGGGAAGAGATTGCTGGTAGCTCTTATTCCTTCATCTCTTCTCACCAATTTTCATTTAGAATCAAACACTTTTGCTGGAGGCAAAAGGTAACTTTTTTGGCTTTAAGTCACAAAATTTCTGTAAATTGTTCTTGCACATGTCTGTGGCTGACATATGAAACTTGCAAACTCTTCTCCTGATTTAGGTTTTATGCTCTACATGGAGCCAGTATAAATGTGAAAAAAGTAGTTTTCCTAGAAGTTCAGAAAGTAATGTATACTGATTGAAAATGAACCCACAGCATCTTAGTTCTCCCTCACTGAATGGTTCATTTCTAGTGTGTACTTTCTAAGAGAAATTGAGAAAGAAATATAACTTCTTCTCTTCATCCCTCGTTTTAAGGCCAAGTGGCAGAGATTTCCTGCTCCCATAATGGCATTCGGTAACAGAAAAAAACTTAGGAAGTTCATTATAAGGCTATGTTTCCAAATGGACTTCACCGCATTTTTAACTACAAAATAGCAGGCCAAATTATCAAAAGAGCTCACCTCCCTTTTGGCACAAGATTAAGGACAGGCTTTTCAAAGCATTTAGCCACTTGAAGTTCGCAGTGTGACACCACCAGCCAGATTTCCAAAAGTTACACTCACTTAAGGGCCTAGACACGAGCTGAACTCTTTTGAAAACTGTTAGTGGTTTTGGACACTTCTAAAATATGTTGTATGGAAGTTCAGCTAACACAGTACTCTGAGTATTTACAATGATTATTTGATAAAATACAACGCTTCCTTCAATTCATCCATGAATATTTTTTTTGCATGTCTCAAAGCTTCTAAGTTTATAACCTTTCCTGTCTGTACTCGTCAGAGCTCTGCTTCAGGAGGGCTCGGACAAGACAGCCCTGCCAGTTCACCAACCGCTGGAGGAGCTTCCCCCACTTCTCCTCCAGATTCGTGAAGAAAGTGAAGATTAGCTCTCCTCACAAACAGTGAATTCCTCTGTTTCCTTGTGAAGACTTTGATGCAACTCTTTGGCTAGAAATCACTTTTATCAGGAAAATTACACTCATTGGAAGTTAAAGATACTGAATGAAATAGAGCAATCTCAGATCAAAGTAGACTTCTCTTAGCTACATAAAAAAATTAAAAAACAAACTAAAGCCACTAACATGAAACAGGCTGAACACATCAAGGACTTAAATGATTAACTTATATTTAGCAATTATTTGGACAACTTACTAAAGCAAGGCTGCACATTATTGACCAGCTTTTCCTATATTAAAGCTTAATACACATGACGAAAGAAATGATGGTTTAAGTAGCAAAGAACCAGCAAAGGAAAAGCATCACCCCTACCCAAAATGACTTGACGGACACAAAACGTGGCTCTGGAAACTGCACGTCCAAAAGCCTCCTGCATGTTAACGCAGCGACCCTGCTGATTCGATGCAAACCAAACTGCAGTCAAGGTAATTGTAATAAACATAATTATATTTTACTGTGATCACAGAACTAAATATTTAGGATTTGACTATGTGCAGTATTAGTCCATTTATAATTAGCTAGACTAGACCAGAATGTTTTCTGTTTCTCCATGATCTATCTGTAGTATCAGGGAGCATTTTGAAGGTAAGCCTATTATTACTTTTTTATCTGTAGACAGTTCATTAATTTATTTTTCCCCCTCCCAATGTGATTTCAGTTTTTTAAAAGACAACATAAGAAAAAAGAGAAGTTTCAAAGTACAGCAACACAAGACCAGAGTAAAATTTCAAACAAGAAATGAGGATTGAGCCACCTGCAATAAAAGAGTTATGTTCACTCTTCATCTCCTTTGGCAGCAGAGATTAGGTTTAGGACGTTAATTCAGCACAGAGTAAAATGGTTTAAAGCCCCCAACCAATTCTAGGTATACAGACACAGAGCTGCAAGTCCTTCAACGAAACCAAGCATAACATATCAAGTTGTGAGCAAGTTCCAGGCCAGCTCTGCATTTTTAACAATACAGCTTGATAGATATGACAGTGCTGGACAAACAATTTATATTTATCACTTGCTGCAGAATGAAGATTATTTGTATTCAGACTCAGTTCTGTCTAGAGCTTAATGTACTCGTGGACCAAATAAAGATATCTTGTTTGCTATCTCATAACATGCAGAAAGAGTGATGGTAATACATCTCTGGTGTTGAATGTGCAAGTCCACAGGGTGTTTAGGATGGCTTATACTGTGCAGTATGTATCAATACATAACACAGAAATGCAATTGTTAATGATAATATTCCAGGGGTATCCATGGTAATGTGCAGAGACTACAGTGCAGAGGAACAGGGGTCTCTCCTGCTCCTCGTCACCCTTCTCAAACCATCCAGACAGTGCTGGATCTTCCTACACATTTAGACAGATTTAGAGTGCCTTACTTTGCAACTGTAAAAATTAAAGGCTTAGGCTTACAAAAAAAGCACAGACCCTGGAACACAGCAACTTGGCAAACTGAGTCCTCTCCCAGCAATTCTGTGGCAATCACCGTGGCAAGCGCAATCATTTTCGAAACACTTGCAAACACATTAACGTTACTTTTTTCTCTCTGTACAGAATTACTCTGCACCTAATAATTCTGGGACACCAATGAGGTCTTTCAAACCATAACTAGAGCACTCCCACAAAACAGTTGGGAAAGCAAGACATCTATAAGCATCAGCCTCCACGCAGAGAAGGAAACACTTCCCTAAACTAACAGTCCAGCAGCAAAAAGACTCTCACAAGACTGGCAGATTTTAATGTTCATTTGGGTTCGCTCGCAGGAGGGTCAACCTGGGCACGTCCTAGGAGATTCCTGTTTTATGGAGGAGCTGCCAGAGAGGAAGGAGGAAAGGAGCTTTGGGGCGGTGCAGACAGAGCGGGCAGAGGAAACCGTGCCCGCCTCGGAGGCAGAGGTGACGCGAAGCCCCTGCCACGCTCCCAGGGACGGCGCTGCGCTCCGCTATCGCTCTGGGGTTTTTGTGCTCTAGGGCAGTGTGGGGATTAAGCCCTACGCCTATTTTAGAGGAACACCAGGAGAACTCAAGAGGTCTGCTCTGCCTTTCCGGGGCTGGGATGGGTACGGCCCCGCTGGGCAAGGAGCCGCCAGCCCGCGCGCCTCGGCAGAGCTGCCGGGCGCCGTGGCGGAGCCCCGGCCTCGCGCCGCCGCAACGCAGACCCCTGTGCCCTTCCTCACGAGACGCAGGGCAACGCTCCGGGCCACAGCAACTAAGATGAAGAATTTGGGAGAAAAGCACAGAACATGACAGGAAAAACAGCAACAACAGAAACACACCACCAGGTAGCTCTATTCAAATGCCCAGGTCTCTTTTTCTCTCTTTAGTAACAACTTGGCAACACTGCTTAACCCTATGTATATTCTGAAATTGTCTAAAATGACAATTCTGAAGACTCCAAAGACAATATTTTGCAGTCAAAAGTAACTTCGATCACACTCAGCTAAAGTGCTCACTCAGTCCTCAGATGTAGCTTGAACCCTTATTTTTGTTCCTCTGCAAGATTCATGTGAGAAGCTACCATAGCCTGAGGTTTTGAAGTTGAAAGATTATAATTTGGCCTTCTGGCATGTATCTTTGTCAGTTTTTTAATCTCTATGTGAAGTCTTTCAGCTTTAGCGAGAGACCAATTGAAGTTCCCTGAAGCATGTATATTCTTTCAACACCATAAAAGAAGTCAGCCATTGTCATTTCCAATCTCCAAGTTTTATTCTCTTTATTCTCAAATTAATTTGGCTTACTAGTTCAATTGCTTGTGTCAGGTTCAAAAAACCAAGAATTAATGTCATCTGCTCCCTCCAGCTATCTACAGGCTGTTGGTCATACGGCCCAATATCTCAAAGTGATACAAATACTCAGCAGAAGCAGACACCTCAAATAGCTTAAGAGATAAAACCCTTTAAATAAGCTTGAGACAGATCTGAATTTATTTAAATGTCTGATTCTAAATGTACTTATGCCTAGAAGTAATGTTTACCATCTGCCTGATTCTGGCTGATGAGGTAATTGTAAATCTATAAATAGCTTAACATATGCTGCACATATTCTGGTCTTAAATATAACAGCCTTTGTGTAAAACAACTGGAAATAATAAGAAATGATATTAGTTGGGGTATTACGCAGGGTAAGTTGAGACAGAAGTATAAAGAGTGTTTGCTTTTGTGCTCCTCCGTGGGCAAAACCAACGGCATCGTTTATGGGCCCAGTTTGAACAAGTTGTCAGAACTTTCCCTGCTTCAGACCTACTGGAAAAGGCATCTGAATTGTAATAAAGCAGTTACAGTCAGAGTGTAATGTATATTGTAAACCAATATGAAAACTGCATTCACAAATAGATTTTACCCTGTGAATGACTAGCACAACATTCCAGCGGATGTTTCCTTTCCTTTTATAGGGTAGAAGACTGGGAAATGATGTACAGGCATAGTGATCATGAAAGCTTAACTTGAAAGAATCATTTTAGAGCTAGATTAGAGGATTCTTGCAACTACTTACCTACAGCCATTGTAAGAGCAGTCAAAAAGCTGCTTCATAATTACTACTAAGAATGCAATTAATACCAATTATCTGTAGAAGGAATTGTAATTGCCCATGTGCATTCACCTAGAATAAAACCAGAAGGAAAGGAACAAAGCACTCCAAAATCCCCCTGCTTTCGGAGTCGCACTCGCAGCGCTCTTCCCGCACAGCGGGGACACCAGCAGATGTAACCAAAGACAGAGCCAAGGCTGGCAAACCTCAGCCATTTTCTTTTCTGACTCTTGGTTCTTAGACTGAAAAGTAGTTACGTCTTCCTCAGGAAGCTCTGTCAGGCAATTGAGAGAGAGCTCCTATTTTCTCTCGCTCGATCCACATTCCCGAACCAGGATTGCCCTAAACATTTCCCAGATACAGCACTGAAAAGCTGACATCAGCACATTCACTCGGGCAGTCACTGCAGCTGCCTGCAATGGCACCCGAGCAGGGCTGAAGAGATGTGGATGGAAAATGGTACGATACCGTATCAGTGAGGAAAGCGAGGCAGGCCTGCACCCTCCCAGCGGCACGGCCAGCTTTGATACAAGGCTTAAAAAAGGATCTGGAGATGTGTTCAGCTACCTACACCTAGAGACTAAAACACTTAGGGGGAAAGCTAAGAGTAGGAGGTAGTCTAAGGCTTCTTACTGAGTGCTGCAGTTACTGAAGAGGATCTTGGCTATGGTGCTGAGAGCTGTAGTTCTGCTCTGGATCACATGTGCAAAGAGACTGTTACTGTGTTTCTTGTGCTGTTAATTAGCCCCTGATGTTTATGTGGGTTTTTAATTCAATTCATCCAGAATTTTTGTTCCCCTTTGTACTTAATGAGGGCTCCTCTGAGGCATTTGTCTCTTGACCTTCAAAACCCTAACCTGGCCCAGGACTCTTCCTAAGTTAGCCATTATCAGCACAAAACTTTTGGAAAGTAGGTGAGAAAAAACAAACCTGCTTCCAGCTGTGTGCAACTATGCCCAAGCAGACATCTTCATACCATATGGGTGGCCAGACTTCAATCAGGCAGAACAGAACCATGTGCAAGAAGGAATTGTCTGAGAAAACTTATCTCCTCCGGAACCATCATTATTTTGAGTGTCTGCTTGTATGATGCAAACCACTTCTGTGCCTTCAGCACCCGTGTGTTGCCAGACACTTGGCTAACCTTGAATCAAAACGTGCCCAGTTCTGTCTGCGACAGACACTGCAGTTGACTCCCTGGTCAGTACACGTGGTACAACAAGGGCAATCACTGCGGGAACAGCAACAGCTGAAGGGAGACAGAGGAAGACACGAGAATGACAGCGAGGAGGCAGCGCTGTGGAGGTGAAGAAAGAAGAGGAAGAGCACGCAGAAAAAGTTACTTTACTGAGAAGGCAAAGATCAACAGTGAGAGAACCAGTACGACAGAAGAACTATAAAGCACTGTATTTTTTTTTAATATTTAAATGAAAAGCATTGTCACCCTATCAGTTAGTACACTTAATTGCTCGTTCTGGAATCGTAAGAAAAAGATACCTATATTAAAAACATGACAGATACTTGCAAAAGGGTTTCATAAATGTGCTAAGTATATTCCCAACACATTCCACATCCTCACTTAGGTGGAGGTGTAAGTTTTGCATTGTCTGACTTGGGAAGTGGGTGGAGGTTGGTGGGAGGTGAAAGTAGGAGGCAAGGTCAGATGCTCCTTCAACAATAAGTGTCAGGAATAATTTAGTTTACAGATTGCAGAATTCGGGCCAGCCAAGGTCAGATTCCCATCATAATTGCACTAAAATGGATTTACTGGGTCTTTTTATTTATTTATTTACTCGTCTAAATATCTGAATCCTTCTATCACTTCCACTAAATATTTTCTTATTTTCTTATAGGGCCAAAGACACCTTCTTTTGCAGGCATGGAGTTCCTTCAGTCATTTTACCTAACTTGCAATTGTGGACAGATTATGGCCTTCATTTTTTTTCCATCCATCAGTAATGCAGCAATTTCTGAAATAAAGACCGAATGGAGCTCATATCAAAAGCAGACTGTGCTTCCTGCCTCTCTAAAGTAATAACATATGGCAGAAAGAAAGGAAGTGATGAAGTCCAAGACAATAAACAGCCAAAACATGTGGAAAACAAAATGTGAAACTGTCCTAATTCCTTTGTGCATCTGTACTGGCTTCTCTGCGATTTAGCCATATCCTCAAGAAACTGAAATATTTATTTCTAACATAGCGGGAGTGTTAGGAGAATCACATTTCTGACCAGGATGCTTTACAGAGCATCATCAAAACCGTTCTTAACCTCCACACTACGTTCAGATTTGGACAGTCTTCCCCTCCGAAGCAGTCTCAAGGAAGTCGTAATAAAACTGAAAGGGTCCCTTTCCCCTCCCACTTGCTCATCCTAGCACACTTTAATCTTGTCAGTAAACCCCAAACTCACCGAGTCTCAGATGCAATGTTAATGGATGCAACATCTATATAAGTCTTAAGGATTTTTATTTACAGCAATTCATGGTATGACAAGCAACTTCAGGAAGATCAGTCAGTTTAAAACACTGCTGGGCTGATGAAATCTATGGGATTGGCCAGGGTAGAGAGAAGGTGAAATCTGGTCATAAATGCCACCATATTTCTGCTTTATGAGACAAACGAGCAGAACTGATGCCTTAGGGTCAGGGAGCAGCTAGGGAAAGGGCTTGCAGGCGGAGCACAATGCCAGAGGCCGATGCCAGGAAAACAAAACAAGCTATTACTGTATTTTATCCTAACCTACTCGTGCCATTGCTTAAATGCCTACACAGCAAACATTTGCTTGTGCCATTGCTTTATCTGTCCCTTGGTAATTACTAAGATAGTTGTTGTTACTGTGTCGATCTAAGGTACGTTGTGAAATGTTTTGAGTTGTCTCACTTATGGCAGAGCAGAAGCCAAAATGACTTGTCTCACTGTCCGCCAGGATCATTGCAGTGATATGTGCTGGAACAGCCTGGGGACGGGAATATTTGTTAACTGCTTTTACAGAACAACGAGTTAGTGTCAAAACCCCAAAGTGGGGGCTGCTCTGCCTTTCTTCTCTAATGTCATGAAAGGAAAGCTATTTAAAAACATGCACATAAATCACAAAAATATTCGCCACCCTCTTCAAATTCCACGCACATTCCCAGCACATATTTCCTTATGCAGTGACACCATTTCTCCTGAAATTATCTTTTAAAACCTCCTTCTCTCACACTTCTCCGATACACATGAATTTTGCTCCCTCTCTAAGGACAATGTGAGTTTGCCCATGAGCACCAGGGCTTAGGGGCAGAATCCTCCGGGCTCCCTCCCGCACCTCCTCGCTAGTGCCAAGGGAGCTGGGCAGGAGGCACAGGGAGCTGCAGGAAGTGCTGTGTGCAGCGATGCGGGAAGCAGAGAAGCGTTACACTTTTGTATCAACAGCTAAATCACACTATGCCATGGATCTACTACTGCCAGTTCCAGCACACCATTTCAGGAACAAAGATAAGCACTTCAAATAACTGTTACCAAAAAGCAGACTGTACGTAATAACTAGTACACAAAAGATGAAGTAAAAACAGGACTTTTGTCATTGAGTTGAATGGGAATAACCTGATAAATGCATTATCTAGTGTTTGCAGTACTTTGGTTTGAATTTAATAGGAAATTGTAAATTTTTCCCTAATGATTTCTCTCTTCTCATTTACCTGAATCTACTCTGAAGCTTGCTTAAGATAAAACGAAGAATTTGCCTGTAACAAATACTGATTAACAAGCTCATTACATTTAATTAACTTAAGTTTTAGTCAAGCCCTTAACTGAAAGATGCTTTCCTTCTGAAGGAATGCAGCAAACACCTCAGGTGTGAAGCTTTATTGTATGATTAAATCAAGGATTCTGTAGTTTTAACATATCTCATAAAACCAACTCTGTGGTCTTCTGGTTTCTGCACGATGCAGAGCTGAACAGCGGTTCAAGCACATACCATACATTTTGGAGAACGGGAAACAGTGGTTTATAGGCCATGGACAGACTCAGATGTGAAACACTGTGCACAGAGGTGGTAGGAACAGACCTGCACTGTAAATTTCAGGAGCTCCAGTGGCTGCAAAATCTCCAACGTCCTTCTCTGGGGCAGTACCCGCATCAGGCTCAACACCCAGCCAGGATAGGGTTTTCCTGCATGCGGATTGCTGCAGGAATGTTATATGGCATTTGCTACTCTACTACAAACCAATCACTGCTGGGAAAAAACAGATTCAAGTTATGCCATTTCTTGCTTCTTACAAGAAATGCTATAACAAGCAGGTGGAATCAAACTTTTAATCCCGCTAGCAGGTGACCTTTTCAAAATTCGGTATTTTTGCTGCCTATCAGTTTTGTCTCTTTCTTCCAAGCTCTGGAGATAGTAATCAAAGATGAATAGGAAAAACCAGAGAATGACTGAATACTGAAAAAGCCAAGGTGCTGAAGATGCCTTTCACACAATATATGCCCTATTACAACCCTGATATCAGCTTTTTAATAGATTAGGTGCAAATATACACATTAGCAATCTAAACAATGTAATAATATCCACAGAGAATAGGTTTCATTGATTAAATCATAAATACAGTATCTTATTATGCTTTGGGGGAAACAGAAATATGAAAAGCAATGTGGGCATTTTTGAATTATAAGAGAAAAGAATATTGGCAAATCTTTCAACAGCTGTTTATCATGAAAAAGAAGTTACAGTTACCATTCCCCAGCCATGCAGACTGAAAAAAAACTCAAAATTGTACATTAATAAATTATAACAATGATGCATGAAGCTAATATAAAACTTTTGAAGGCATTTGCTCAGTCCAGAGGGAGTTGTCAGATTTGCTATTTGTGACTTTAATGTTACTTGGAATTTCTTCTAGGGCATTTAAAACTCCTTTTGTGACTCTTCATCAGCAGTTTTCCGGACAGCAAAGGCCTTGACAATATACATTTTCACTTTCTGCATGGCTGACGGACTTCATATGCTATACCCAATTTAAGGGTACAGTAGTAGATTACATTGCAAGAATATAGAGAGCCATTGCCATTGAGACTGAATCACTGCTGTTTATAGTAATTCTTACTATTTGCTTTTTGACAGCCATTTGTGACTGGAATAAAGGATGATGCTAAGATTATTGTCAAGCTAGTGTAATAGCTAGTAGTGCATGAAGTCTGCAGCAGATGGACTTGAACTTATGAGCTCTCAGATTCTCAATAGCCTCTCAAATGAGCACTGTCCTCCCTGGCCACACGTAATGCAACTGCCTTTGAAGACTCCTTCTTTCAGAAAATGAAATATTATTTCAGCCAGTTTTCTTTGTTCTATTTGCAATGTTTTATAGGGCTTAATTTGAGAGCTAGCTTAGACTTGAGAGAGAACAAATTGATTTTCAGTTGCATGAGGTACACTACATTACAGGTACTTCCAAGCTGAACAATAACAGAAGGACTTGACCTATTCAGACTGCTTCCAAAAGGACCTCCTGCCATTTCAGCTGTAATACAACCACCATGTATCTTTCTTTGGCTAGCCTCACAATTTTCCTCATGACCACCGTTAATTCAAATAGACCTTTTAATCCAATAATTACAAAGCAATGGTAAAAATATGTTAGGCGAACGTTACCCCAGAAGGTACCTTAAAACACAGACTGCTCTTACTGACCTGGATGCTGTTTCGGTTGCTGTGAAAACCACGAAGGACACAGCCAGCTTGTGCTGTCCCACAAATGTCCTCCTCCGGGTTCATCTTGCTCAAGACCCTTTGCGGCAGCGCGTTGCTGCCAGGCCCCAGGTTTACGGCGTGCATAGTGCAGCGCAAACAGACTGCTGCAGGCTTCCCTGTGCAACATGGCACAACTGAAGGACAGATACTTGCTACCACGAGCGTCAGCAATTCTCTGGACCTGATACTCAATCATACACCAACACCCCAGCTTCCCCGGGCAGCCAGTCTAAACGCCGAATGATTAATGTTCCATGGGATGGTTTAAGAGTTTAGCTGGCTGCTACTTTTGCACATATGTAGGATCTTTATATTAGGGTCCATTACTTATAAAATCTTCTGCTCTTTTTTGCATATCATGTTTCTTTCTTTATATTCTAGCATTACAATTTGATCTTTTATTGCAATGTTGCTGTTCAAGATTCTACAGTTAGAAGCTGTGTCAGCACTTTTACTACAAAACCCATTTATGAAGGGTTTATAACATAGCTATAAAGATGCACTCCAGAAGGAAAGGTGGTATATGAAGTCTCTGAGAGAGACATTGTCTTTTTTAAAATCACTTTTTCATAAACAGATCAGTCTTGCTATTTTAAGCTTTTATGAGTGTAAAACAATTCCCAGTTCATAGGCTATTACTTGCATAATATGCCAATCAACTTTTTTTTTTTTTTTTTTTTTTTTGCTTTTTAAATAAAGTGGGCTAACATGTAAATACTATGATTAAAACTATGCTTATGGAGAAAAAGAAAAGGAATTATGCAGCAATAAAGGCAGGCCAATTGCATATTTCTTTATGTGGGTGAGTCGTGTGCCAAGACTGTGCAGCACTTCCCCACTCGAATGGGGGAGTGCAGCCTGGGGTGCCAAGGTGGAGCCTGGAGAATACATTCCCCTGGGATGTTGTGTGTTTTTGCGCAGGCAGCTGCGTGTGTTTCAATTAGAATAGTCTGGCGAGCTTTGGCGAATGCACAAGAGCACCTATTTTAAACTATTTTATCATTGCAAGTGGGCCTTTGTGATCAGACCGCCCAGGCACCTCAGCTAGCTTGGAGTACTTCCACAAAACCGAGTCCTGCTCTTTGAAGAGGCCCTTAGACGCACGCGGTTCCCCAGGATGTGCTGATGAATTCAGAAGGCCCTCTGAATCACCGCATTCGTGCATCCACCTGCAGCCCCAGATTCTCCGTGACGTGATTAGGTGGCAGTTTTGCAAAGTACCCCCGTTACCAGAGGGAGCCACAGAGACGGCCCTGGCTGCGTCTCTGTATGGATGCTACCTGCCCAAATCCGGCTGGGCCCTCAGAAGCAGCCGTGGCGGTGCCCACACCGGGCCCAGAAGCACACTAAAAACGGCACCTGCAAACGCACCAGGCGAGGCACGTGCTTGCCAGCCTGGATCCGACGGGGAGCCGCGTCGGCACAGGCTTCGGCCCAGGCCATGGAGCTTCAGCGCCTTCGGGTGCTTCTCAGCCCGCGTGTGTGCTGCCGTGGCCCCTAGCCCTGGACACCGGCTAGGTAACAGATGTGCTACTGCTGCTGTGCACGGTGCTCAACTTCAGTTCCCTGGCTTCATCTGGATCATGGACCTGAAGTCATTAAAAATGTTAATAGTTGCTGCAAATGAGGCCGACTTGGATTCTGCTCAGGCAGGCGCTACACCAATAACTTTACACATGGGACTTCAGAGAGCTGCCTAAATTATGGTGTGTTATTACAATCTCCAGTAAAGACTGGCACGGAAATCAGGAATGATTTTTTTTTTAAGAAGGCCATGAATTCCAAAGGAATAACTACAGGCAATGGAAAAAATACAATCAGGTTTTACAATGGAGCTAGCCGCACATTAACTCATGATCTACTGTTGTCCTGTTCGTAACTACTGCACACTTAAAAAATTAATACACTACAAGTATGCTCACAGGGCAGAGGAAGCTAGAATTGTCTGTCACACAAAATAGCTGTGATATATTTAAATAACCTCCTAGTAGTCAAACTGGGAAAGGAATCACTGAATGCTAACCCTTTCCTAAATACTTAAGCTGTTAAGGCACTGCATGGCCTGACAAGGGGTGCTATAAATGCTCTGCAATCATTTAAACCCACCCCAAATACGAAATGCAGAGCTGCGCAATCACCTCCCGGTGACCCCTGTTTTTCCCTCCGCTTAGTGAGAAAGGTTTCTGGCAGCGAGGTTGTTGCATGAACTGACAAAAGGGAGTGGAGACAGCGAGCTGTGCTCATTTAAGCCTCTATTCTTCTGTGCCACTCAGCTTCAATCCCGTCCCTGGCAAAGCCACCTCCGTATTCTTTGCCTCTTTTAACCAAGGAAGCAAATCAGGCACCAGACAGGCTAATGGGAACCGAACCTCGGTTCCTGGCCTCCTGCTCAAGCGGCGAAGCCAAAGGGAGAGCCGGGTTTTTGCGTGGGGCTGGAGCTGCGCGCCGCCTCGCTGCCAGGCTGGCCGTGCTGCCCGCCGCGCTCCCTTCCCACCCGGCCCGCGAGCAAGGGATGGGGAATGCCAGCTGCATTACAAAGCCTCCCCAGTCTCCAGGTGGGAATGGCGTTATGGAATGGCCCTCCAGAAGGGGTGCTGGGAGCAGCAACTCCAGGGAGAAGGAGCATCTCCCTCTTCCTTCACTCCCGGTATGTTGAGTCACGTTTCAGGGCTGTTATTTCCACCCCTGCCACTGACCGCCCTTAATTCAAGGCGCTTTTGTCAAGAAAAACCTGAGACAGAGCAGAGGGAGCCAGGGAGGAAGCAGAAAAAGCAACAGCTACTGACTAGAGCCGCTTGAAAGGTTTTCAACAAAACCTGAAGCCACATGAAGCCTCGACTCGGGTTTCACTGCAACCCGAAACTCGGACCAGATTTGCTGAAAGGCTCCCGGAGGACGGCGGCTCCCGCCCGGGCTGGCTGCTGGTTCGGAGGACACGGCGCGCGGCCCGTCCAGCTGGGCCCCGGCCCGCAGCACAGGCCACGAAGGGGAGCGCGGCCTGGCCCGGCCACCCTGACCCTCGCGATAGCTACGGACAGGTGCCATAAGCCACAACCTCCCCTCTTTCTGCTTCCTGCCTGGGGTAATCAATCAATTTAAAGTTTCTTACAGACCATCCTCGTTATTACATTGCCACTGCCTGCACACATATAGGTGCTAGCAAGCAGCAAAACCTCACACAACCTTGAGTACAGGCACAAGCCTTAACCGTCCCACATGGTTGCAGACAGCAAATGCACAGGTGCCCTACAGTCATACAGATCATTTCACTGGATTTATTAATGGGAATATTCAAGGCTACATTTGACTTCTTCCCTTCTTTCCTCTCTCCCCCTGCTTCTCCAGCTTGAGGTTCATTTTGAAGCCCTGGATTCTTTCCTACATCAAAGCAAAACCCAAGGCGGAGGCGCACAGAAACAAAGGCGCCGTTCACCAGACAGCGCTTTGCTGAGAGCTGTGCAGGGCTCACCCACCGACCGCCACCTCGAAGGCACACTGAACACTGCCACTTGCTCCGTACAGCCAGACGTTGCTCTTTCAACACCTCCTGGCAGGACGTTCCGTTTGTGCTGCTGCAATGCTGGAGGCTCCCAGGCCTGCGCAGTCCCATGGGAAGCACCTTCCCGGGTGTGGGACAGCCGTGCCGGCCCAGCAGCAGCCCCGCTGCGAGTGCAGATGCCCTTGCAGGCTAACTGGCCCTGCTAGGGGAAAAACTCGCCGGGATGTAACTGCATGCCCTCAAAACTGACCATCGACATTCAGTATTAACCTTCCCTAGGGTCTACACAAAGGCAGACCAGAAAGAGCTTTCCTGTCCTACCGAGTTCCTACAATGTTTATGATATATTTGGATTAGCTTCCTACTCTTTCTTAAGTATGCACGTCTGCCTTTTTGAGCAGGATTCGGAGAAAGTTCTGGCATGGGAATGCACCTGTGTTTTGCAGGGCATGGAAAGCCATGGTAGACCCAGAACCCATCTTCTCTCCATCTGGCAAAGCAGGAGGCCAGAGACCTTTCCGCCTTATAGTTTTACCAGCTATGCTTTCTTGCTTTAGCCTACAGTTATTAATTATCATTAGAACGACTGTTTACTTTTTTTTTTCCCCAATATTTTGCTAATCTGCCAGCCTGTGTACCAAATATCCAGGCTTCTTAAATTATAGTTGAGTTTACTAGGCTTGTACTTTCCCTTTGCTGTGGTAACCTGCCCTTTATGGCTGAGAGAGATGAAAAGAGGGGATGAGTACTTAAAATGATGCTCATCTCTGCCTCTATATTGCATGAATGGTTTTTCTTCATTCTGGCTAAATTTTTTGGCAATTAAATGCAAGCATCCAGAAATAATAACCTTGCTCTTCCATGAGACTTTCCTTTATCAGCTCAAAATAGCCCATGTTTTTAGCCAAGCTACTTATCTCCGATTTGCAACACTGAATGAAACTAAGAGAAGGGCACATTTTAGCATGCTCAGCTTCTAACAAAATACACGTAATTTAAAACTTATCCTTCTAGAGCTTTACAGAAATCTAACCAGAAGCCAGTTTTGGGATGCAATGTCCAAGCAGTAGCTTCTCATTACAGGGAGCCATTGACTAAAAAGTGCCTTTGAGGACAGTAGTAGAGCAGCCTTTCACTCCTCCAGTATTTTGCAAAACTTGAATGAAGAAGCATCTTGTCAGACAGAAACTTTGGCAGATTAATATCAATACCAGCAAAGGGTCTGGTTCTGATTGCAATGCAGAATAAGCCCATACCAAATGGATTTTTGCTTTTTTGCATTACTGCTGCAATAGTTGAGAACCAAATAATTCTGGGTAGCCCTTAGAAATTTGTTGTGTTTATTACAGTAGATACAGAAACATAAACTTCCTGTTAGACTCAATTTTCTCCACTCTTGCAAACACAAGACAGCATTCAAATCCAAATGATTAGTTTTCTTTTAAAATATGGGCATATTAATTTGGCCTATATGATAATAACTTAATCTTAAGATATGCATATAAGACTACAGAGCATGTAACACCCAAGAAACACGCTGGACTACAGCATGAACCACATTTACACGTGGTGGTTATTTGCACCGAGAAAGGCATTGCTTACCCACGCGTCCTTCGCGGGGCTGCCTGTTATCTGCAGGGATGGGCAGGCTGCCACTGGCTTCGCTGCGCAAGGTCAGTGAGCAAGAAGATAGGAAGCTTATTCAGAATTTACACTTTCATCTGAAGCTACATGCAACAAACAGCTGTGCAAAGCAAAGGGAGGGAATGAGGAGGAGGAAAAAACATTATGTGCAGAAGAAAAAGTAAGCTAAAGAAACAGCTATTTCACAGTTTAATGATTCCAAAATCATCTGAAAGTTTTTAACAAAATCTCCACTCTTCATCGTGTCTATCACAGAACCCCCACTGTCCTTGGGTACGAGCGACTTCCTGAGCTATCACAGCAGACGTTGCTTTGAGGAAGGATTCAGAGAAAAGCATTTGACGTGTTCATTAAACTACAGCATTCCAAACCAAAAGCCTTGGAGGGAAAAACGGAGACAGGTGAGAATGAAGCTGTTCGGCTACGCAAAGTAACTCGTATCATGGAATCGTTAAGGGAAATTCTAAAAGAAACATAAACACAAACAATTTTACATTTCTGCTTCTGTGCGTATCTGAGGAAAAGTTTCCTGGCTCCCGAAAGCTTTAGGCTTATTTCACTATATTCAGCGTTACAGTCCCAGGAGCCCAGCAAGCAAGAACTATGTCTTCATTCCTTAGCAATAAAACCATTCCTGGCCAGAGTGCCAAAGCGAGAGGAGGAGCAGAAGGGCGGCTTGGTTTAACCTTTGCCTCCCTATGGCAGAGGGCCGTGGATGGGAACGCGATCCTCGACCTACCCAAGACACGCACTCACACAGCCAGGCTGCCAGTCCACGTGGTGAGAGCTCGCACAGCTGAAGCAGATTTTGTTCAGCCAATTCATTATGAAATTTCACAGAATTAGAGAATGGTTGAGGTTGGAAGAACCCTTGGGAGATCATCTAGCCTCGACCACCAACTGGTGGCTCCAGCAGCCACCTAGGGCAGGTGCCCCGGGCCCTGTCCTGGCGACTCTGCAGTATCCCTATGGATGGAGACCTTTTATTCTGTACCCAAACTTCTCTTCTGTATCCGTGCCAATGCCACTGAGAGATGTATGTTAACACTAAGGTCTCTTTTTATCTTTTCAGACATACACCCAACTTAACTTGCTCCATATGCATATATAAAAATACATATGTAACCCCAGGTATATACTTTAAGTATTTTTGATTAATCAGATCCTTATATTCACTTAGGATAGTGTTTGAAATTCTAGTTGTACCAGGATCTTCTATGAATTTTTAGAAGCTTTTATATTACACCTCATGCTTGCTCTAGCAGTTTTAAAATAAACCTGGTAAGAATTTGTTTTTTCTTAAGAACAGACTATTGCTTTCTGACCTGTAAAGAAAATGAAGAAATTGTTTGAATCTCTTTAGTGAATACAACACCTACTGAGTAAATATGATATTATATATTGCCTCTCTTTTTTCCTCTCTATATTTGCTAAAAAAAGGACATAAATATCTCACTTATCCTCAATATATACACCTCTTTGTATGTAACAAAGTTGCATTTGAAACACTACAATGGCTAATAAACATTTTAATTATTGATTTCAGCTGAAAAATTCCTGAGGCTGAGTATAAACAAAAGAAATACATATCTGTCTCTTAGCTAATGTTTTTGTTCAAATATAAAGGTGAAGATATAGATCCCAGAAATGGAAAAAGCAATCCACTATTCTCACTCATATTTAGAACTCTATTAGTGGGTTTGTGGAAAAAAATGTCATATACTTCAAAAAAAGCACACTATGAATTAATGTTTATAGATTTTATTGCTTTTTCCACCTCTATTTTTATTCTCCATTCTTTGTAATGGTCTTAAAAACCTTGGAAGTATAATTTTCTCCCTACAGATGCTGTCTTTTTCTATTAAGAAAGTATTGATCCCCTGCATTTTGCCTCTTTTCTTCCCCCCACCCCTTGTTTTGAGCGGACATAAAATTGTTTTGGATATTTTTGTGTTTAACATCAACAGCTTCATTTCACACGGGCCTAATCCAGGGTGTGTAACGGGCACCATGCTGCTGTGCATCACGGAAGGCCCCGGTTCTTTCGCAGCGCAGGCTGCTCCCTGGCCGGCACTTTGGGGTGCCCTCCGGCACGGGCAGCGCTGCCCAGCAGCCCCACGGGGAGCCCCACGGCCTTGCCTTCAGCTCCTGCACAACTCCATGGCAGGGAAGGGCACGGGTCGCCTCGCCAGGGCTACACCAGCTAGAGACGACCTTTCCCGTGCCCAGGCAGGCCTAGCACGCAAGCAAAGAGCACCCAAAAACCAACCAGCGACCCGAAAGCTCAAACCAAACACGCTGCCAATAGTAGATGACAACACTTAAAAATGCATTTTCTCTGATCCTACATGGTCGCTAACGTAATTGATAGCATGCTGTTAACTTTATTTGACCTCCTGATTATCGTATGTGGGATTTGCATTTGGCAAAGAGCTTGCTCTGAAACTCAGCAGGAGCAGCAGGACACTGGCCACAGGTCAGGAGCGCACGGCTCAGAGCCACCAGCACGCTGGGGTCGGGCCAGCTGCGTAGGGCACGTCCACTGGGACAAGGAACCCATAGATAATGATGTGGGATGCTCCCCAAAACTCATATTCTAACATCTGAAGCACATTCCAAGATTAACACTAGAATTCGCAAGAGTTTTCTTGCTTGAAGGTTGCTCTAAGCTTTAGATGCTTCTCCTCATCTCATGTTATTAAGAACACATTAAACTGTTCATTTCCTTTTACAACCTCAAGCCCATACATACTCCAAGTCCATAACCAGAGATCTATTTACCAGATTATAAAAGGGCACACCTCTCTGTTGCAGCACATTTGCCATTTTTATAACTCAGTCTGAGCAGAAGAACAACAGTTGGGAGTTGGAAGACTCCAAAGCCCAGGACGGACTTCTGAGCAGCAGCCAGAACAGCAGCCCCGCTCCAAGCAAGGCTCGAAAGGCAGCGAGTGCGACAGGCGCGGGGACGGGCCCTGCGTGCGGCGGGGGCATCGCCGCGCGGGCCCACGGAGACGGCGGCGCGG
>NW_010579957.1:195837-217683 GCF_000705375.1 Tinamus guttatus
AAAAACCCAGTGTTTTTTGTCGAGAATTTATACAAATTTTTTTTTTTTTTTTTTTTTTTGCTGCTGAAGCAAGTCTCAAGCTGATCTTAATCCTGGGGGACGTATTCTTTCTTTAAAAATAGCTGAAGACACTTATTATTGAACTTCCTGCTTTTGACAGAATTTTATTAAAAGAAATTGATTTTACTAGCTCAGACTATTATATTTTGCTGAAGGATAAAACATCATCCCTCATTTACTTTCTTGATTTTTGGTAGGAATATTTTAACAAATTCAATAAGTTTTTAACTGGAATATCCAGTGCCATAAATGCCATTTCTTTAAAGGGCTATGTTTTTTTATTATTATTATGAGATACCAATATACTTGAAATTCTGGGGAGAAACAAACAAAATAAACTTACTTCTAAAATATTCTTTCAGGAGGATTACGTTTTAACAACCAAACACAACAATATGTTACATTACATTTTGAGCAGAATGTTTACCTTTCACTGAATTTCTTTGCCAGCTGTGTCAGCGCTGACTGTAATAGCTTAAGTATAAAAAAATTAAAAAGAACTGTTTATTTTTTTTAATTGCCATGATCATGCCAAAAAACACAATGTGTGGGCTGCAGGCAGAATGCTGGGAGCAATATTATTCATGTTAAAAACTGTTGCCTGATTTGCTTTCTTTGAAAATTATGATACTATAAATAGGAGCCCAGTGGGATTTGTCAATTGCAAGTTTTGTTTTAAAAGCTGTTCGGATTAAACTTTTGAAAGACTTACAAAACATAAAACCCTTTGGCCTAGATTAGACCTTTATTTTATAAAGCAGAATTTACATATTTGATACAAGTCTACTTCCTATATCTGCAGGTGCTAATTAAAAAAAAAAAAAAACACTATTTACTTGCATTTTAAATTTAGCTTATACTCACTCAATAAGTCAACTGTCTTGACTCACTATTTTGTTCACCATCATAAAAAGTTGTTTTATGAAAATCCTTCCCCAGCAATCAATTTTGGCCAAGTCAGATACTAAATTATACTATTCTATTACAAAAAGATAAAGCCAAGCCAGCGTCCTGACAAGAGCACCACAACCTGTCCTTTATCTCATTTACCAGCCCATTTTCATTTCAGTGACTCTTCTTTTTTCTTTTTTTCATCTGGGGAGCTGATAGTAGGAACTCTTCAAAAAAAATATTATCTGAGTAACAAAGCCACAAGAAGCTACTGCAGAGATTTTATCATGTACTTTTTCTATGATAAATTATACATGACATTCACCATTAGAAAGCTGCTATTTTGACACCTGCAATGGGAAGCAGTGGTAACTACTGGGATGTGCTGATTTTTTTTAACAGCAAACACAGGGAAGGCAACACAGATACAGTGCTAATTTTCACATATGCCAAGGGCTCGTGAAGGAATTAGGCAGCATTCAAAACCTACTGCAATCCCTAGTGCTGCCCAATCAATACTGCACCAATAAGCCATTTTCCCAGGCTCTCCTAGGTACCAGTACAAGCCACCAGTGTCTCGCTGGCTTTTTTGAGCACCTGTTCTACATAGGTGTGTTCCCATAACCCGCCTATTCCTAAAGCACATGTCATTTTGGTGTCCCTCCAGAGGCACGAGGCCAAGGGCCAGAGGGCCACACACTCACTGTCCAGCTCTTCCTTGGGAAATGGGGGGGTTGCAAACGAAGCACGTAGCATTGCCAGAAACTTGGCAAAAGCACCTTGGTTCCTGCCCCCACACCCTCATGCAACCCCCTGACCGTGGGCTGCGCGACCTCCGCGTTTACTTAACCCCAGGACCTTGCGGCTTGGTTGACTTTGAGAGCTCCCCAAGGAGCAGCGCTGGAAACAAAAGAGGAGGCAGAAAGCGGGAGACAAAAAAGATAAGAGAAGAGGAGAGAGGCACCTTTCTTTCAACACCACAACAGCAAGTTCTAACGAGTGCAGTATTTTCCTTTTTAACATCGACTACACGATGACGTGTGCCACACCGCTGTCCCCAGCTAAGGACACTGGCTGCCCTGACCTGAAGCTTTTCTATCAAAGCTGTACTTCAGTAGGAACAAAAGCTCAGGCCCAAGTATTAGGTTAGTAGAAGAAAAATAAATAAATAAATAAGGAAGCATAAAGCGGTGATAATTATTTCCCATCCTTCATAAAAATTCAATCAAAATATGAAAACCTGGGCTTACCCTACATGAGCCATGAAAAAGCAATTAAGAATGTGACACCAAAGCTTTCATATTTGCTCAGGAGAACAGACCCTGCTCCAAGGATAAAATGATAACTCGTGTCCTATCTAGGCAAGAGGTCAGTCCAGTGACCTTCTGGAGTGGGAACTTTCAATTACGGCAGATTTGCTGCACCGCACAGACGGGTTTGGTGATAGAGGCCGGATCAATGCAGCACATTTCATCAGCGATGACAATGACTTAATCAATCTGAGTCGCTCACTGGATAGCAACGAGGTTGGGGAGTTAGCACCAAAACTGAATGATTGCAACTTTCATTGTCACAATTACCTAGGCGCTCCCCATTTTGTTCTTTTTCTTTAAATGCTAATTTGAAACTATGAAAAAATAATGTTAAGTAGCAATTTCCTAGAAGGGGTTTTGTCACATCTATTCAGAATTACATTCTGCATGTCAAATTGGAACCTGATGTTCAATAATCTGTTTCTGACACTTCTGTGTAATAAAAGTGAAGATCCTTCTTTGCTCAAGGATGTCTATGACACTTTTGACACCTCTCTCCCAGAATTGCAGCAGCCCAGATGTTCTCTGCATTAAGGAGAGCATCGCCACAGCTGCACTTCAGGGGGAGAAGATATTGGGCTCTAGGCAAACATAGCAAAGGGCATCTTTCCTCTTCTTAACTGAGAAGCAATTTTTTTGAGAGTGCAACCTTTTGATTTGCACCAAGTTAAAGACTCAGAGGGACTCTACAGACAAGGGACACATTGAATTTTTCTGACTTTCATTTCAGTGCAACTCAGAGCTATCATTGAGCACCTGTTTCCACTTTTGTATGGAAAAATATTCCTTACCAGGGTACAGCCAGCATAGCATTGCTGTATCTGCTGGACATCTACTCCGGAAAAAAGACTGAAAAAGGGGGAAACTTGGACTCACAAGGGTGCAAGACCCAGCCATTCCTGGCTCATTTGGGCTTCTCAGGACTTGAATCCAGGCACGTATCTACACGAGCCTCTTTCCACAGCAGTGAGAGCTGAAGGAGCCTTGTCCCCACTCTGTGGCTCTGCAGCCCAGGATCCCCCATGCCAGGTGTGCTAGCACAAGTGTTCAGCGGGCCACAGGAGGTACGTTCTGGGGTGAAAAACAACACGATTTTTTTCTGCATTGTCCTCCTCATTTCTGCCCCTGTACTGCCCCCCCACGCAAAGAGATAGTTGTGGGACTGAACTCTTTTTCCTGCATTATTTTAAATGCAGGAAAAATGCACTCTGTTAACAGAGGCCACACAAACAGCCATCCAGCTCACAAGGGCGTAGAGCAGGGGGTGGCTTTAGGGCACCCCCAAAAGAAAAGCTCCCGGAACAGCAGTCCCTGGCTGGCTCAAGCCACGCTGCACTCTGCGGTGGGCACCCGAGTCGGGGTCCTTCCCTTCATCCTGCTGCTCTTCAGCTCCATCTCCTGGACTCACCGACTGCTCTGTGCGAGCACGGCCGGGCGATCCACCTGCCCCTGCCACACGCTGCCGCTGCCACCGCAGCTAGCACAGCCACACACCCCAAACGCATTCCAGATGTTCCATTTGGAAATTTCAGTTTAGGGATCTGCTTTTAAATACTTAAGACAGACATACTCTTCCTGACAGTTGCCTTTTTTTTTTTTTCCTTCTTTACAAAAGCCTCCATCATGATGACCACTATGTTTAGAACACTTAAACAGTTTTTTTTTTTTTAAAAACCTTTTTACATGCTCTCAAAGTTTAAGGTAGTCACACCACTTTCACTTAAAAACATTGAAGAACAGAATCTTTTTTTTTTTTTTCTCTTTTCTGCTACGCCTTTTTTACCATCTCAAGGTTGCTCTACGAGTGGCACAGGGGTTTCTAACCAGTGCCCCATTGGGACTGCTTTTTGCCTGACTCCTCTTTGTGGCTGCGTAGGGAGCCCATGGGTGCGAGGTGCCCACTCGCTGCTGCCTCATGGCTGAGGCAGGAACAGCAACAGCCAAAGAGCAGGAGAAGCAGTGAGAAAAAGTAGTATTTCAGGGTGTTGCCAGGACAGAGTAGGGCTGTTCCTGTAAAGGGCTCAGCATCTGGGAAGCCGGATGAATATCTGTACGGCTATTTTTTTTCATCATGTTGTCATGCCACCTCTAACCCATGCCAGCTCGAACAAGGGCACCATTAGCACGACAAAGGGTGCATCACAAACAGCAGTGTCCTTTGCTCTACGCAGTTGCCAACTGCTCCATGGCACCTGGGACACCAGGGTGCTCTGCAGCCCTCCTCGCTGCTGCCCCCGCGGGGACACGGCCTGCAGGCCGGCCAGCCACCACCGGGCCCAAAGCGCGCACCCTGTGCTCCATGTGAGGGTTCCTACCTCCAGGCGGGACAACGCCACAAGGCCACCAGGAACGATGCTGCTGTAGCTATGCCTGCCCTGCCTCTGCTGCCTTTCGGGCTGTACTCCCACGTGAGGGTGGCACTGTCACAGCCAGGTGCTGTTGGACACAGAGTTAAGGCAGTGATTACTATAGAAAACAAGAAACACAAGGACAAATTTAACAGAAAGGCCTGCAGTCATCCCTTTACAGGGTAGTGCCTCCCATTGGACCCGGGAGCTGTGATGGGAGACAGGAGCTCAGAATTACACAGATCCGTTATCCTCTACGGTGCAGGAGGACAAGCTCGTTAGGGACCAGGGCTTCATTAGGCAGCAATAACCACCTTCTTGTCAGGCTGCTATTTATTTCTTATCTTGGATCACACCACCTATCTTCTCTCCCACATCCCAATCGCAGTCTGGTACCACACCTCACTGCTCGGGGTGACGGAGGGCAGGGCTTGCTTTAAGAATTCTAAGTTGCAGCAATACCAGAGCCAGATTTGCTAAACAAGGCCCAGTGCTCTCCCCACACGCGTGCCCTCAGCTCCCCTCGGCCGTGCGGGAAGGGGCCGCTCTCCGCAGGCCCGCGGTGCCAAGCGGCGCCCCCGCGCGGCCCCGAGCGCCGCAGCCGGCCCGAGCGCCAATTCAGTATTAGCTCAAAACGTGACTGTTTTGGACACGCTGGAGGGAATAGGGAAAAGAGACAGCACCACATTGAATTTACAATGTAAATCAAATAGTACAATGACACCACAAACAATTAAAAATATTATTTTAAAATGTGATTGTTTGGGACATGCTGGAGGGTATGGGGAAAAGACAGGCATTACTTTGTTCTATGGATCCTTTTTATAGATCCTTTTTCTTTCAGGGTTTGTTTTTGAAGGCTAAAAGGATTAATGTTTAATCTATCACTATAATGACATATAGTATTTACAAAGAATAGAAAGAGTTCAAAAACAATGATATCTTTAAGAGTTCTACATTATTCTTAGGCTTCCAAAAAGAAGCACTCAGATATAATTGCTTACCGCAGACTTCAAAAGATTTGATACACCAGCAGCTGCAGCAAAGACACGGCTTTTTCTACCTTAATTAATGCTTTCTTCTAATAGGTTCTACAAGATATAAACATGAATAGAGATCAGATGGGGAGCCAGATTTTATATTTTACCTACACTACTCTGAAAACAAGGTAATAATTATAGAAATGGCTGAAGCTTGCGTGGTGGTTTGTTTGTGTAAGTGAAGTACTCCCCCAGTGTTTCTCTTCTCCAAGTTCAATGATTAACTCCACTTAAAACCTTATCCTTGTGCGTCTGTTGACAAAATCCTCTGCAACATGAAAGATTTAATAGCAACACTTGGCATAAAAATATTTTGGCAAAATGAATCAAGTATCACATCAAACACAGTTGAAAGGCAAACTTCCCAGCCAGCAGAACAGTTTTATCAAAGTCCAAATTCTGATGTTCCTTTATTGTGGTAAAATCAAAATTACTGTTAGCTTACACAACCACTTTGGTCAAGGTGAAAGCTTTTTAGATATTGTTGTTATTTGTCCTGTTTGGTGGGTTTTAGTACACACACATGTTGTGACAGCAACACTCTTGTTTCCTTGCTGGAAACTATAAAAGATTACTGTCCCATTTCACAAAATTTAAAACTGCTCTGGTGAATATATGGTTTTCATCTAGAGGGGAAAAAAAAAAAATTCACACCTCATTTATTTAGAAACTCTCTGCCTTATCGCTGCTCTCACTATTTAAAGTGCTGCCTTCCTCTATTTATGCCAACTTTCTTCTTCATCCATTACACTTTTAAAGAAATTTAAAGAAAGTTCACAAGAAACCTTTATGCTGATGTTATTCTTGCAAAACATACTGAATGGATCTGAAAACATTCAAGTTGCCAAACTTTGTGGAACTGGAGTCTAAATATGGCTTCTTTATTCATATAAATAGAGATTATTGATTCCAGAGATTATTTTTTGGGGGGAGAATTATTCTAATGAGAGTGGTGAAAAAAATCTGAATACTTAACTTCCATTCTCAGACAATTTGAGGACTTGTAAATTAAGCACACCACTTAATGACCCCTTCACAAAGGCTCTGTTGCTCTACGGCTTTCACTGGGAGAAGCTGTGACAGGCACCCAGCCCAGCCCGGCACGGCCAGAGACTCTCCCCGCATAAGGGAACCAGTGCAAACCCTGAGAGTTGAGAAAAGCTTCTCAACAACCTGGCTGAAGCTTAGAGCCCCACGTGTCACTTCACTATTTACACTAGGCTAAAACGTGACAGCAAGGCCAGGCCAGCACTGCGCCCCGCGCAGCGCCCTGAAGAGCCCACGCTCGTTCAACGCTCTCATCCTGCAAACGCGCAACATGCTCTCCTCTGCGCCACTGAACAGCCCCCCAGAAGTCAAGTAAAAGAAAACCAAATCGATGGCAAGAGAAAATTTGCTTTTAGTCACCTGCAACCTAAAATTCCCCGAGCCCAGCTGCAAGTCTCGTGTGGCTCCAAGGCCTGGCTCACCACACGTACCTGCCCCAGGTCGAGGGCTTTGCAGCTCAACCGTGGCCATGGAGGTAGCAAGTGCCACGTCCAAGGCACATTACCATGAGGGCACATGGGAGCCCGTCACCTCTGTCACCTGGGGTGCCCGGCCTGCACCCTCTACGCTGGCCAGGCCAGTTCGCTCCGTACCATTCTGTAGGTTAAAATTATTCCTACCCAGTCCATGCTCTAATGAAAATAAAAAGACAGGCCAACAGAACTATGCTATTAAGCTAAGAATATGCAGCTAAGCTTAGAAAATGAAACCTTCTGAAAACACAGACTAGAGGGCAAAAGCTTTGTCCAGGTTTTCAGCCACAAAACTACAGTTTGGGTGGTGGAAGGACGAAGCTGCCGCTGCCAGAGGCGGCGCAGCGCCAAATCTGCCCCATCTAAGCTAACAGGTCTGCATGACCTAAATGAAATACCACCTCTTGAGTAAAATGTTTGCACGTTAGATAAAAATATCAGCACACTGCAAATCTCCAGCTACCTCAGGCAGGACAGAACAGTGCTGCCAACTGCAGTGTTAAGGGAGAGAGAGACACGAGCTTGGCTTAGGTGAGAAAGTTCTTCCTGCAGCATCGCACCTTCTTTTCCCCATGTGAATCATCTGTGTATTTTCAGTACCTGTGCTAGTCCATACGCGACCGCAGTTTTTCATACAGATGTAAGCAGCATCACAGTGTCACCTCCAAAACAATTTACCAGAGCTGTTCCATTCTTTGCCAGAGAGGATTGTTTCCATTCGAGTTTTGTTTTAGCACTACTGCTCAAGTCCTCAAACTGAGTTCTGAGGCACAACTGTGCTATTGAAGACTTACTATTTTCACTAGAGTTGGACTATTCTGCTCTTTGATTATCATAAAATCTTGTATTCTGAACCTGTCTTCAGACAGTTATGTGAATTATTTGTGTAGCTGTTAGGTAGATTTATGCTTTTCATCTTAGCCTGTACTTCTCTCTTGAGCATTCATATAAATTATTTTGAATGTGTTTAGGAGCTAAACATCCAATTGTATTATGTTAATATTACAAGATATCTATATTCACACATCACAAAAGGATGCGCTATAGTTTACTTAATATTTTGTATTATTATATAAATGAGTCTTCATGGCAATGCATTAGCTCCTTTTCCCCTTGGTGTTTTAACTTTAAGATTGTACTGAAATCCCGTTGATGCAATAATTGAGGTTAAGCATGTGCGTAAGTGCTGTTTGAGATGGGCCCCTATTCCCCAACGTGTAGTTCATCTCTGATAGATGATGGAAAATTACTTTACTCTTTGCTCATTAATACAAATACATTTTACACTCTCTTTGCACTAGCTAGGTGCCACAAAACCATTTTTATGATTGTTACTTACAGACATTCACATTTCAGTAATATTCCACAAAACTGTATCTGGAATGACATCTGAAAACGCAGTAATTCACGCTTTAAATACTATTTGGGGGGAAATAAGTATTTCTAACTTTAAAGTGTACTTTAATGCGCACAGTAGGACTAAGTTAAGATTAGGCACTAAAGTTTAGCTCTATTTTCCAGCCTTTGAGCGTCATTGCACTGACTTATTATTCTGTTAACATAGTTTGTACATAGAGTATTTGGTAAAAGGTTTGCGAATAAATGATTCTTATCTCCTTTTTAAGGAGAAATCAGATCCACTACCGGAGAGAAGAGACATCAAGCTAAAATTACATGAAGTCATAATCCTCTATTGAGACATCACACAATGACATTGTTAACATTAGTATGCAATATTTATTATAAATAAAAGAGGCTATTGAGGCTTTCAACCCATAAGAAGCTCTGGGTAGATGACTTCATTGTAGGAACACAGTGGAATTATAATGAGGATAAAAGATTTATTTATACATAAATATGTTCTCATTAGTAATTCTGCACTAGCATGTAACAGATACAACAGCATTCAGATTTTTTCTTTAACTGTTGTTTGTACTTTGACAAAGATGATTTAGTACAAAAAGGAATTAAAAAAAGTTAATGAGTTTATTGTACTATGCATTAATTCTCATGAACTAAGAATTATCATACTTTTATGGGATACAATAAGATCCCATCACCCCATAACACAGAGATCCAGTGGGCCATTAACATGGATCTTAGTAAAAAGGGGAGTTGTTTTGGAAGCGTATCTTCCTGCACGTGTACTATACTCATGAAGCACCATATTTCACTAAGATATTTCACTAATAATTGGATTATGGTACAAAAAGAGTAACTCTGTATATATCATACAGAGAATATTCTCTGTGTAACAAGAACTCATCATACAACTACTGCTTAACAAAAAAAATCACAGTAAAAATAAATGCCACGGCACCTTTTTTTTTTTTTTTTTAAAAAAAAATCTCAGAGGAAAGAGCTTCATCAGGTATTCATTTCTCATCTTGGGAATTACACTGACACGGTTCAGCTCCTTCTAAAACTGCATTTAAGTTGATTACATGTAAGCGGACTGATAAGAAAATCTTATTCATATTGAAAAGTGAATCATTTAATTTAGAATCACTGAGATCCGTTGCAAAAGACCTTACCAACAATATTGAGAGACCATCAGAAGAACTCTACTCCACCTCCAAACGTGGATGAAAAACACTTATATTCCTGCTAATTTCGGCTGTTCATTTTCAGCAATAAAACTGCAACAGGTTTTTATTGAAAAAATGAAGCTGACCCTCAAGAAAAATACTGCTTTCAGCAGTTAACAGCAACAAAATTGAATGTGCCTTTTCTTCAGTTTTTGCTTCTATGGAATATTACGTATTCTGTTGAAAGCAGGATTTCAAGAAAAAAGTTTCAAGTTGAAAAGCCATTTACCATTTAAAAAGAAAAGGGGAGACTTCCACCCAAATCAGTTGAAAGGAAGTGGCTTTACCGAAAGCTTCCAACACAGCTGACACAGGCTGTGTTCATGTTCCATGTTTCCTCCTGTGACCATACTTACGAACTGACGGCCCCTCTCAAGAGAGGAATCCCTCCTCTAGAGCTGTACATCTCTCTTGCTATATAATGGCACAGAAAACACAGAGACTGTATTAATTTACTGTAACAGCAAAAAACCCCGTTTGATTTAAACCCTAGTACGCTGGTGTAACCGGGTCTAAATTTACTGGACTTTTGAGGAAATTATAACCCAGGACACCCGCCTCAAACGCGCCTGCTATGCTGTGCATCCATCTCAGGGGAGCACCTGAAGGAAGCAGGAAGATGAACTGCACAGTCTAGGTGAAATCCTTCCCATTTTTAAAGACTGGTTTGCATACGCAACTGTATGCAAGTACACGGTACGTATTTCCAGACGTACTTGAGATTCAGCAAATGAGCTTTGGCATGTGAAGCGACAAATTATTTTTTAAGTATTTCCAAGTTTATCATTTCAGCTGGTTTGTGCTAAGGATGCCCAGCACATCCAGGCTCGGCAGCCCCTGCCTGCTCCGTCTTCCCCAGGCTGCCCCTTAGAGCTCCTGCTCATGCCCCAGTCCAGCCCAGCAGCCATTAAAGGCAGGGGAAAGGTTCCCACTGAGCTCAGTGGAAGCCGGATCAATACAGATGTTAAATTCAGTTATTGGACAAATATTATTTTTCTCCGATTTATGCATTTGTCAGGCACAAAAATAACCCAGTTCTGTTTGGGCACTGGGTTTTAATCTAGCTGGTATGTTTGCAATCTGACAAAACAGATATCTCTCTTTGCAGGGAGTGCATATACATTTCCCTGTCTATCTCAAAAAGTCTCAGAAAGCTATTCAGGACTCAGTGCACGTTCTTTCCTGTTCACAACTCATTTTCCTTTTTTTTTTTTTTTTGGGGTGTGTGACAACCTAGGCAATAATTCACAGCTCACTGGGTATCCTAAATAACCCCCTTTATATTTACATGGTAGGCATTCCCCCATTACCCAGCAGGGTTTGGCTGTATTGGCAGGCAGTTATTAGGCATTCTTAAGTCTTTGGAGCTTTAACATACCCTTCCCTAGTATCTTTGAAAACATCCTGTACAGTTACCATACCAGAAAATATATAGCAAATCCTGACAATTTAAGAAAAACACAAACTGTGTCATTTTGTAATTTTTTAAGTGGTTCCTTCTTTGGGTGCCATCCAGACTCCCACATGAAGTCTTTAAGACTCTGAATGCTTTCACCCAACGGAGGAGCAGAGCTATGGTTCTTTCTTCTGCTGGAAATTAAAGGAGCCACTTGAGTTTCTTTGCTGCAACTTTTAAAGTGTGTATTTGCTCACTGAATCCAGCATCACCGAGAAGTCAGGTGGGGGAACAAAGCAAAAACACTCCCAGCTACTTAAGAATGAAAAGAAGTCTAGTTCAGAAAAGACCTAGAATGAAGATGGCAAAATGCACTATGAGAAAGCAGCCTAGTCCAATTCGGTGCACGTCCCTAAGATGATGTGACCTGGGCAGGAAATAAGGGCCAAAGGGAGCGCACCGCTGCTCTGGCCCAGGACAGGCGCGGGCCGTAGGGGAGCCTCTCTGCAGCCTGTTGTGTGGGAGCGCCAGGGCTCCCACAGCTCTCCCATGCGCAGGACCCGCCGCGACGCGTCCACCCACAGCCCCACACCGTGAGGTAACGGCACCTCTGGAAGCCACCACCGAGCGCTGAACTGCAACAGGGAAACTTGGCAGGGAGATACAAAGAGGAACACGGAGCGCTGGGTGCCTAGGGGCGTTACAGAGGCTCGGCACGCGCAGCGCTACCTGCGCCCGAGGCCGCGCGCTGCCAGGCGGCCGGAGCACTTGGCATCCCGTGAGCCTCCAATTTCCACAAATAACCTCATTTGGTTTGTTATCAAACCGATAAATACTTCAGACCAATACACAACAAATACTTACAACAGCACAATAAATCAATAAAAAAAATCTCATGGATTGGTTTGTTTTTGAGTAAAAAAGAAGGCAGACAGCTTTTTGTTTTACAATTACATGCTTCTTTACCAGAAGAATGGTATAAGTTTCCCTAGTGAGAACAAGGACCTTCATTAAATGTTCCATATGTGTCATATATCATGTTTTCAAATATCTCCAGATTCAAGGAGTGAAGAGGCAGAACCAGAATAATTAGAGAACTCCAGGTAATTTTTATAGTAGGAGCCATTTACGACAATTGAGAAGTCATAACAGAATATGAGAAGGAAGCAAAGTTAATTTGCCACATCTTTGCTGACTTCAACAAATAAGCAAAAGTAGTTTAAAATCTCCAGTAAGCAGAACCTGTAAGCACTTGAACATGCATTTCCCTTGTTCACAAAGCTCAGCTAATGCAACACAGCACCACAAAACAGCTCACGTGCACAATTTTAGTGAACAGAAGAGACCGCAAAACCAAAGATTGCTTGGGGCTTTCTTTAATCAAAGGGAGTAACTTATATTTCTTGATATGATTTTTCTTATCACATCTTTAAGTTTCTGCAATCTTCTCTTTCATTTTCAAAGTTTCTTTTAGAGGGCAATATCTCAATATCATTTGATTTCCTTTGATAACAGTGTTTCTCGTAAACTGATTGTTTGCTTAAAGTTCAAGCTAATAAAAGTAACATCCTATTAAAAGGAATCCTGCATGCAGAACAGTATTTTAGGATGCTAACTGCTCATGTTACTAGTCATCCATGAAGCATATGCTGAAAACACTCTAAAGTGTTCAGAAATGCCTCTCTAAGTCATAAATCTTTTACAGGTACAATTATATAGGAACAGCAATAGAAAAAGCACATTCAACATCTGGAGTCAGATGCGTTTACTGAAGTAAAATTGCAAAATTAAATTTAGATGAACTTAATTAAAAAAAGGGGATCCAATTTAATATGGACATTCATCAAGTTCTCATTGAAAGATTTTCTTGCCTCAAGAAAATATAATAAACTGAACACAAAACCCATATAAAGGCTGAAATGAAGTGTGAAGCCATGGTCAAATACAGAAACGCAATCAGAAGTAAGTCTCTCTTTTAACTCCCGTTTTAACACACATACACACGTATTTTTATTTTAAATGTGCAGAATATTGAATTATATTTTGATCCAATAACAATGGAAGAACTGAATTGGTCATCCATACACCCTGACAGTCCTTAACCCTTATGAAACATCTGCTATGCATTTACTGAAAGCAGCAACACGGAACAGGGTGCACGGGTGTTTCTGTATGTACACATGGTTGTCAACTATTACTACCCAAGACTAGGGAACTTCGTCTAAATGCAGTTATATTTGCTAGTGCTTAAATGTTTGTTTCCTGAATTTAAGTGATACTTGGGTTGCTCCTACTGAAGTTAATGGGAGCTTTATCACAGGACTAGGCCTTTGATGACTTGTAATGGATTTTCATTTGCCTTAGTTAAGAAGCAACAAATGAGGGTCTTCTGCCTTCCTTTCCTAGATCATTAGTGTCTTGTTTTCAGGGGAAAAAGGTCTAGCAGTTCAGTAGCAGGGACTTCCAGTGTTTACAGACTCTGTCTATCGTCACAAACAACATTATTGACTTTCAGCTCTCCAGGTTACCGTGCATTCAGAATTCAGCGTTGTTAAAAAATATTGAAAAAAAAAATTATTTGGATCATATTATTTCCCTGCAAAATTGCCTTGACATTCATTGCTTTGTACCTTGACTACACAATCAAGTAATATGATAATTATGATGTAGTCTTGCACAAGGAGCAATACCAGAGCAGTATACTCTGGGAGAGATACCATCCTTTATTAGGGGCATATTCCCACTGTACTTAAGTTAGCCAGTAATAACAACACGTAATCTCTCTTCAGATTCATGATAACACATTATCATGTTTTTTTTTTTTTTTTTTTTTTAAGGAAAGCGTATGATGGGAGCTACAGAGCTACTGTAGTTGAGCCTGCCTTTGAATTGAAGCAGAGGTTTCATTCAACTATCAGATTAATGAGAATAAACTGCTAGGAAAATGCTGAATACGAACAGTGTTTCCACATCAGAAGAGCCCCAGATTTTGGGTTGTAATCAAATTTAAAACACATCTGTCAGTAGCCTGGAATGGGCTTAAAGAGCAAAGGCAGAGCCATGCTCTGGGCAGGGGGGTTGTTTCCCATGCAGACACTTAGGCCGTTTTCTTCCCCAGTGCTGCTTTTTGGACTGCCTTACTCCAAGACGTAGGGACTCAATCACAGGGTCAACTCTAGCCTGGGTGCCAGGATTGCCTAAGCACTGTCTGCACTGACACGGTGCCCACGCGCTCACTGCTGCGTGTGAAAACAGCACTCCACACATCCGATGGGGGATGAACAAGTGAGTAGCAGAAGTGTCGAAAAGCAGCATCTCCCAGGACTGGTCCCAGGAAAACACATTATGCAGCGTTCTACTGAAATGGAATAATCCGATAAACATTTCTTAATGATACCCAAAGAGGGATGTGAGAGTTGATCTATATAATATATATATATATATATATATATATGGGTTTTTTTTTGTTTTGTTTCTAAAAAGTGTTGCACAAATTAGGGTATTATTTAGTAACTATTCCTTCTGTGGCCATCTGCTTCAGGGACAAGGGCTATTAAGATGAATTAAGTATATTTGCTAAGAATTAGATAACCTGCGAGTGAACAACATGGGGGGGGAATATCTGTCGTGAGTATTTGGAAAATGGTGATTATGCGCCACATTAAGGTTTCTACTTCTGCCAGCATTTTATATGTTGAGCAACCACTGAAATAAATAAAAATACTTAATGCAAGTAGTTGGCATAAAAGTGAGAATCAGTTTGACCAAAATATTGTCACACACAATATTAAAATCTAAGAACTAGATCCCTCCTAACCCCAAAAGCTGAACATTTCCACAGCGCATGATTTTCTCCTATAGTTTAAGAATTATCTCACATGATCCAGTCACAGTTTTCTAGAAAACATATTCCAACTTGAAACATAGCTATGGTGGGACTCAGCTGTTCCCTCCTCCTTTTCACTATTACAGTGGACAATATATCTTTGCAAAAGAAATTTTAAGCTTACAAATGCAACAGTATCTGAGAATCTGACTCAAGGTTTGGACAGTCAGATAAATTACCACAAGCTCAGCATTAGAGGGGGAAATTATTTGCAATTTTGCAACTTAGTTGCTGAGTTTGCTACAAAAGGAAATTATTAAAATTTGCTTTTTGCGTATTCTACCTCCTTGTTAGATACTGTCTACTGTCCTTTTATAAATGGTTGTGTTCTTCAAAATGTACAATGTCAAACCTCTCAAGAGGAGTCACCTTAGTAGAGAGGAAAACAACAATGGTCTTTATGGGATTACTCTGATGAAAATTGCTCGGAATGAATGTCCTTAGCTCCATCTCTTGTGGATCAGTAAGTTCTTACACCTCAGCATCCTTGTAATGGTCAAGGAGAGAGAGTTCATTTTTCATATGGATTCATTTTTAGTACAACTTGACAGAAAACAGTAATATTCTAACGTTCTTTACTATGACATCTTTAGATCTTACCACTGAGAGCAAATGTGAAGATCCTTAAATTGCTGGCATCAGTGTTCCTGTAGAGGCTGGCACAAATTCAGATGGGTGATCCTGCCAAAAGTCAGAGAAAAATATTCATCAGACAGATGATTATTTTTAATCACACTTTCGCAGTACCCCTGGAAGCCTTGCTTTTTACATGCAGGTTTACTGCAGCTTTAACGATAAGACCACGAGAATAGATCTGAATGCAACACACCTGCACGCTGACTTTTCGAGTGACTGTGAACCTGAATATTGATTCCCACAGGGTACTTTCTATAGGAAAACTGTTCTTTCATGAAGGCAATGCAACAGATTCTACCAGGAAAAATAACACTGTATTGCATGATTAGCTTTAATAAACTGCATTAGAAAGATGGAGGATGGAAAAACAAACAAACAAAAATGCACACAAGTGGCCAACCCTAGATTAATGGAGTATACACTCATACACTGTTCATTTTCATTCCAGATCAAAGATGTTTTGAAGTTCAAATAAATTTGCCTACTAATAGTTTTAGTACGAGATTATCTCTTTTAGCATCTAAAAAATAACATTCAGAGCTGGCATTTAACAGCTTATTTGTATTGCAGCACTTCAGGGATAGCAAACTTGTGATTTCTACCATATGTGGAACATTTCTTTCATCATACTATTCAAATTTTTACACAAAAAAAGCATTACCAAGAGAAATTCTTGCAAGAGGATTACTTTGCTATCTATAATTATAATTATTTTTTGCCACAATCAGTTCTAATTATCTTTAATTAATGTATATTATATTGTACATATAAATATGTATATGTATAAATTTATTTCACCGAGCTTTACACGGTTGATTTCTCAAGTTATTTACATTACTTATGTTTAGAAGAGCTATCTTAGTGAAAGGAAGAAAAAAAAAAAAAAAAAAAAAAAAAGAGGATTTGATGACAAAAAAATAGAGGCAGGTGGAGCAGTGCGCTAGGGTCAGACCAGTTTTATTAACTTTGCACTACTCAAACGCAAGTTGCCTCTCTGCAATAACAGACGATCTAAAAAGCTCCAAAATCTACAGAGCAATTCAAAACTGGGAAAAAACTGCAAGGAGCAGAAGTGGAGCTCCAGATGAGTACTGAACGCCTCTACAGCCCTTCCACTTTTCCTCAAGCTCTTAATGAAAATATTGCCATTTTCACTTTATAGCAACAAATCCCTTACTGAGAGGTTTTCAAAGGCATGCAAGAGAACTGGGTGTCTAATTCCCTCAGGCAGTTTTGAAAAGTGCACGATTAATATATAATATAGCTCCTTATGCATCAAACCATTTCCCAGTGTACTTCACATTAATCTTTAATCTAGACACTTTAATCTTCAAATCTTCATACAATAATCTTCAATGAAAGGATCTTCCTGGGAGTTTACAGTGTATTTAACACAATTTTAAAACTACTAGTACACATTGCTCTAGCTTTTAATATCCAGAAAACGCTTTATAAATTAGATCAACTACAACCTGGCCAAGGTTTCTGTATTTTTAATATCTTCGGAGGGAGATTACAACAAAGGGTGCTGCAGGGAATGACTCTGCTGCTTAAGCATCAGTTTGCAACACTAAATCACCCCAGACCCATTAGCAGATTCCAAGTTTCTCCTGTGCTTCACATTTTCCAAGGTAAGGACTAGAACGGCTGCAACATTATTGGGGAAAACAGCGTATCTTACAGCATGCACTGCTCTGTCTTGGCAGCTCTCCGTGTGCACATCTGGCCATGGACATAGTTTCCATATCTGTGTTCTCGCCAACAATATTAACTGTTAGAACAGTGTGCCAGGCCCATTCTGAGGGATATAGCCATGACTTCAGCTGCCCCTGGCCTTTCCTGTTCCCTTCAGTGCTGTTTATTTTACCACAGCACCTCCAAGGCCTAGTCGTGGTCCAGGACCTCACTGCAAGAGCCCCTGTCCAAATGCACAGTGGAAAGAAACCTTTAAGAACTTATACAACAGATTTAGGACACAAGGCACCAGCTCAGCACGGGGTAAGAGAGAAAAAGAAGGCACCATCAGTCATTATGACAGGCAGTGGTTTTTTGTAGGCATCCTGGCAAAGGATTTTGAAGAGGGATTTCAAGAACTGGTTTTGCAGAAGTGCCTGAAGAGTTTTGAAGGGAGAAAGCAGGAAGGTGCTGGCTGGAGAGGCAAAGCTGAGGTGGAAATGAGCTCCATGACTCCAACTGAGCCTGGAGCTGTTTTCATACTGAGTAAGCAGTGACACAGAGAGGAGAAGGGGAAAATAAGCTGCCTGAGAGAGTGAAGGGAAAGTTGCATCTCATATATAAGTGATATGGTCAAAACAGGATATGGCTGAAGAAATGAAGCTAGGAAAAGGGGCTTTCTGAAAGCACTATTTCACCTGGGTAAGATTATCTTTGTCAAGATTTGAGAAACAAAATTTACAGTAGGAGAAATCCAAGAGGCAAGGGGGATGGCCTGGAAAGCCTACATATCAGGCTTCAGACGTCAGCTGGATTTGAGGTGGTAAAGAGAAATCTCAGTTGACTGCGATGCTCAAGTTTTTAGTCTAGGTGATAAATGAGATGGTAAAGATGTTTATAGCCACTGTGAGAAAGAGTAATGGAGAGGACTTCTAGAGGAGGGGTGAGGACCCACGTTCTAACCATTTGACTGAAGATACCACTTCAGTATTTACACAGGCAAAGACTGAGACTTCAGTTTGGGTAGAACAAGGCAGGCTTGAAGCAGACAGATACACCACACTTTTTAAGCAACCTCATTAACATGGTAGTTGAATCTGTGCTTGCCAATTTATCCTCCTAGATAAATTAGGAAGGAGGAAAAGACAAGAGTCAAAACCTGATTTCGCTATAAATTCTCACAGCTGGAGAAGGCATAAGGCACATTCACCAGAGGGTGCACAATGCAAAGGATGGAGTCATGGAAGCCCAAAGAAGAGAGGATGACAATAAGCATATCAAGGTAGAGTATAGCCTGAAAAACCTGTTAGGTTGAAGTGGTCAAGGCAGATTGCTGATCCTCTGATTGGACTGCAGAAAGGTATCAGAGGCTGCTTTGAGCATTTTCCATTGAGTGCAAAGGATAGAAATTAGACAGGAGCAACTGTGAAGTATCATTACAAGGTTACATGGGGTAAGACATGGGAAATCAAAGCATGACTGAAATGCGAGGGGGAGAAAGGAAGAGGGTGACTTAAGAGAAAAAGGAAAAAGAATAGAATGGGTCTCCCAGATAAATTGGAAAAGCAGGGGAAGACAGTGGATGGAGAATTCCATAATTTGCTGGAGGCCAGGGAGCTCTTTCAGGAAGGAAGCAGTAAGTGGAAAGAGGACTGATGAAGATCCTCTCATATCCATCAGTTTTCACTAGGAAGAAACTATCAAAAACCTTTTCAGAGTAAGAAACTGTGGTAGGAAAAGAAGGTTTAAGGAACAGGTCAAAGGTGGCCAAGAGGAGATGAAGATTGTGGGTGTAGATCTCAGTTACAGCTGCCGGGCGTTTGACTGAATGGAGAGTTTCCTCTCAGCTAACAGAAGAATAGAAAGAATAACTGCAGTGGAGCAAGTCAGCTTGGTCACAGGATTTCTGCCAGAAATGCTTTGTTGCATGAAACAACAAGCAGAGGAAGCATCTATAAGAACTGTGGTCACGATGGCGTTGAGAGATTCACAGCGGAGGCCGAGTCTGAACTCGATCAGTTCAGGAACATCGCTTCCTTTGTGCGAGGAGACCACGGGGAGGAGGGACAAGAAACTCACTGGACATTTGCCACCCGTGCTAGACCGAGCCATAAGTGGGTCTTTATTTAAGAGTCTCATGGTATCTGTAACAGATGAAAAGAATTTGACATGTGGATGAGTTTAATTTACCATGGAGCTACAGCACTACAAAAATGATTGCAAAACCAGACAAGGTCCCTGAATATCTGGTTTACATTCAGATCCCTGAACTAGCTAAAAAGACAGGCATATTTAGCCCCAGAATACTTTTTAAACTTTGAAAACTTCTATGATTTGTACTTCAATGGAAAATGCATGAAATATTTCATATTCATGGGGTATAACTGTATTTCAGAGGGAAGACAGGAATACTTGATGACTTGGGCTGAAATCTTCCATTTTCTTCATGGTAAGGTCCATTTTAGGGCTATACAGATGTGTGCTTGCAATCTTACCACACTTTTGGTAACACGGAAGGATTTCAGCACATGTATGATAGTTTTGAACAGAGGTAACAGCCCCTCCAAGCTTTGGCTGATGTATGGCTGATACAGCGTCCGAGGAAAGAGGATGCTATGACTTATACAAGGCAACTTTACAGTCCAGGGAAGAAGGAGCGAGCTTGGGGATATTAGGAATACTTATGCTCCAGAAAGCTTAGTGAAAGTAAGTCATTTTAAGACACTGAGAATGGATTTTTGGACAAAGATATGATATTTTCTTATTAATGATTAGAAATGTAATGCTGTTTTGGCAGAGCCAGGAATTGCAACTAACACAGTGAGAATAAGGAGGGGAAAAAATGTTAGTGAAAAGCTTTTTAAGCACAATCTTCACAAGTGACATCCAAGTGTGCATTCAGATGGGAACAAATAGTTGAAAGGACAGAAAGGACAGTTCGCTGAAGATGAAATTTGTACCACAAAACAGAAGCGCCTGTGATGCCACCTTGGACTTCAGCTCATGCGGTTCTCTGTCACAGGTAACAGTATCAAGCACAACAAAGAGAAAGGGCTTAAAAAGAGATACATTATTCTTGACTAAATATTGACAAGTACTTTCAAAAATTTAGAGATGAGAAACAGCAGCAAATGGTTAAAGAGCTAACACTACAATGTGCTGATGGAGGATTCATAACAATGCTTAATTTTACATCTTAATGTAATCAACTTGTCTGAACAGGTTACCATAAAATACTCATTAATTTGCACATATATTAGATTAATGTGAATAAAATACTTGTGTGACACAAGGGGGAAAACAACAACAACAAAAAAACCATAAGCTCCAAATATAGCATTTTAGAATGGAGTTTCTAGCCGCTTTTCCTCTCCTTTATGAATCTAGACTTCACCTCTTTGCATTTAATGAATTTTTCCAAAATAATAATAATTATGTTTTTTCCTCTTTAAATGTATACGCATGCTAAGAAGCTGCATCTGCCTATCTACCTTGACATAAAAATTGATGGCCACGCTTCCTAAGAGCGAACACAGCGCAGTAGAGCGACGCCTGCTAGAACATCTGAAAGTGGTGTAATACACTGGAAAACTATTGCTTGTGTTATTTGCTAGAAATAATGGAAATCCAATATTGAATTGGTTGCATAACTCGCCTATCAGAAAGTTGCATACAGCAGAGAAAAGCTGCATTTTAAAGTTCCATGTGGGATTGGGGGGAGATGAGAAGTGAGTTATGTTTAACACTGAACTGCTCTTAATGCTGTGAAATATATGGAAGCAAGGTTAATTGAAAACCTAAAGCAATATAAAAGTAACTTCTGCCTTTAACAGAAATACATATGGTGCATAAAGCTCCACTGAGCCTAGGTGGATAAGGGAACATTTTCAATGCACATTAACTGAAGAAATGCAGAAGCAGGAGCAGATAATAGGTAGCCCTAAACTGGAATAACCTGAAGCCTGGCACAGGCATAGGAAGTCACCACCATGGAAACAGGTCCCAGAGGACTTTTTCTTCCTACCCAGAGAGGAAGCAGTGCTTCCGTGCCCATTAGATGAAGTATTTTATTGACTACAGCTCTCATAGCCCTTGGGAGAAGGGGGCCTTCCAGGGCGAGAGCTTCAAGAAGAACCCGAGATCCCCGTTAATCCCCACGTCCCCAGGGTTCGTCCTGCAGGCAGCGGCTGCTCTGCTGCCAGCGCCGCTCCGGTCGAGGAGCCGAGGGTTGGGCTCGGTCTGCCAAGGCCCCCTTCCTTACCTAGGACATCCATTTACTAGGCTGGGGTCGCTCACGCTCTCTAAGGATCGTAGGAACCGCGGCACCAACTCGCTACACACCACCTGCTTACGTTCTTGGCACTTGTGCCCCATGCTTTTCTCAAAAGCTAATTCAGTACAAGCCTGAATATCTACCTACGTATGCGTGCGTGTGCACTGCCGCATACTGTGGCCGCAGCATCTGGTTCCTCTGCTGCGGGCGGCAGCGGGGAC
>NW_010579957.1:217721-232572 GCF_000705375.1 Tinamus guttatus
ACAGCATCCTTAACCATCATCTCTACCCAGCTCCTAGTCCTAAAGGAGGCAGCTGAGATCTTCCCCCTAACAACTACTCGAATTCCACTTGACTCAGACACCAATGAGTTACAACCCTAGAAGGACCTAAAGGCACCAAAGCAGAAAAAACTCTCCCAAAGTAAAATGCGTAATAAGGTGCCTCAGAGCATCAAAATCAGTGACTTTAACTTTGAAGGGGTGGGCCACAACACGCTCTGAAAAAATGTTTAGAGACTTAATTGCAAAGGGTATGCTGATTAACACAAAGGCTGAAAAACCCTGTAACAGCAACACATGACACTTTTTACGAACAGGTATTACTCACTTGTGGAAGAGCTCTGTGTAATTATTTATCATTTCAAGTGACAGTTAATAGAACAGCTTTTCTTTTATCACCTCTGCATCAACATGCCCTTAACTTTTACAGCAATATTATGCTTTCCTACTTTTGTGCCTAATAGGAAATCACATCTTTTTATTTTCCTTCTGAATCAAGAACCTTCCTTAGAGCACACTAACATACAAAGGCATGACCACTTGAAAAGACGCATGTGAAAAATAATGCCTGTATTTCATTAGCTGCACCATGGCCAAATTAATTGCATGTCTACCACGCAATCATTTATGCACAACTGTATGTGTGCGACTTGCTAACAGTTTTGGAAATCTCGCTTGGACCAATTTGGACTTGGACTTTGATTTTTCTTGCCACCAATTTTAAAAACTTGCTAACAGTTTTGGAAACTCTCGCTTGAACCAATGGTGTGTTTGCTGTATTTTGATTTTTCTTGCCACCAATTTTAAAAGAACTACCACAATCTTTTGATTTTGTTGCTTAATAGCATCACGCTACTCTTAATCGGGATCTGAAATATTTATACAGGCAAGGATTCAGCACCTTTCAAAACTCATTTCGTGAGCTGGAATATCTCTGTATTAAAGCCACTTCTTCTTCCTTTCAGGAGAGTCTGACCACATAAATAACTTAATCACATTCAAAATAACTCAATTGAACAGAAATTGTTTAGTTAAGAGCTAGAGATGAAATAACGAAAGGCAAAACTGAGCATTTAAACTTGATTTCATCTAGTCATAGCCTGCAAAACGAGGTACTGGCAGGCTACAAACCTTGGCGTTACAGTTACAACCCGCTGGACCTGGGAGCTCACGGGCTTGAGGCATCTGAGTTTTGCAAGACAGGAGCACGAGCCTGAATCACTGAAGGCAACGGGACAGAACATCTGTGCCAGCAGGAGCAGATTCCTGGGGCTCTGTGTCTGTCCTGCAGAGTGCTGGCCCTCAGCCCCGCAGAGCGGTGCTTTGCTGCGGGCCCAGCTCTTGCTCCGATCTCCTTCCAAGCCTGGCTCTAGACCAAAAGGCTCTTCTTTTTGGCACAGATAAGTATCAGTGTCAATAAGTATTTAGGCCTTCACTTCATTCCTAATAAAATTAAAATTCTACTTCATAGCTTGGAAATGAAATGTTATATCAATAAAAATTTATTTTTCATCTTTACTCTGCACACTTAGTTATTTCAAAGGCATATTTAGGTATTTACTCCATATCAGAAGACTCCCTTTGAAAATGCTTTTGGATGAATGCTATCCTTTTCCATGGAGATTTGGCTAAACACTTTTGTTACAGCAATTTTGTTTAGCATGGTAATGCAGTCGCTGTCCCAGGAGGCTCATCCTGCCCGCTAGTCCTACCTGCCTAGTTGTATTAGGGCAGCCTGCCCAGATAGCAACGCACAGAAACGGTGACGCAGAGAAGAGCAATCATCTGCCAGAAGCAGCCTCAAAAAAAAACCCCAAACTTGTTTTTAACTTCCATATAAATACTGAATGCCACCACCATGCTACGACAGTGCTTCATTTCAGAAACCAGTGGGCATAAGCTGCATTGCTCATTCACTTAAAACAAATAGTTAGGAGACTCCAGGAGCAATTTCCATTTCCTGGACAAAGCAAAGAACATGACCATTTTTCAGAGGAAAGGTGAAAGCATAGTGATCAAGCTGTGAACTGAATAAATATAGAGTCCATGGAGTGATTTACTATTCTTACTGCAGCCAGCCAGCAACAAAGTCAATCTCTTTTGTGGAGGCCGTGATTAGCGAGTGCAGTTGACCTATGGTACCTCCCGACTTCAATCCAATGGTCTGCACATTAAGCTCGAGAGTGAACTTGCAGAACAACACGTTTATTCCTTCTGATGCCATTCCAGGTTTTTCAAAGATCTCATTTACAACGACCTTTCGTGAAGGGCTGTATTTAATTAAGAGGTAGATGAAAATAATAATTACTAGCAAAATCATAACAGAAGCCAAGTTTGCAAGTTTTTGTCTTCTTCTATAGAATACATTGATAAAATTGTCACAAGAGTCTAAAAAAGAAAGAAAGTCTTGCTAAAATGGTCTTGTAAACAGTGTCCCAGATTTTCTGTCCCTGAAATATTTTGGGCATTAAACTACTATTCATTTTAATAGCTGGGCATTCAGATCCCTTCTGCAGCTTCCTCATGGAAGTTCTTTCCACAGTTCAGTTCTTTTATTTAAGGATTAAAGGTAACTGACAGGCTCTGGAGGCACTGGGAATCCACAGGCTTCACATCTGCTGCCATATCACCTCCAGCTCTGGGGCTGATTAGCACCGTAACATGTTACATCCCGTAGCCTCCCATGTGTGACAGGTGCCTTCTGAGCACCATTAAAGGCATCATCTCTTAAATTAACCCTCTAAAGGACACACAACAGAGCAACAGATACACACAGGAAAGGTAGGAGAACAGCAGAGAAATACCAAGACCCGACAGTAGTGGCTACTGCCCAACAAAAAGCAGCTTTAACAGCTGCTACGTGGTAATCTTGCACATATGTTTTAAGGAGAACTGACTGAGCACCCTGAAACCAATTCTAACTAGATTTTTTCTAGCCATTTGAGGCCTGGCTGGGAAACTTGAACAGATCAATGAAAACAATGGTTTCATATCCAAGGTTACTTGTTTTAAGGAAGAAGTCTTGTCCTTTTAAATATTGTAAAATATTGCTAGTGTTATTAAATTGTACTATACTTGATCAATGTAATTACAGTAACAAATGAAGAACATTGTTGTACATCAAGGCTCCACTGTAGTAAACAAAACTAATGACGTGATTTTTATGCTGCTTCATTAGTGCATTTAAGTGTATTCCAACTGTCAAATACATTGGTACTCAAGTTATATTTTAAGAACCAAATTCATACATCTCTGGAGCAAAACTCTTAGGTTTTCATTCAGTTTTTATATGCATCTTGACCCAGTGACCAAATGACCAAAATAGACCTCAGCTTTGCTTCAGGAACCGGGGGCATAAAGAACTTCCACATTGACAATACTCCCAAGACAAAGCTAAGCTAGACCCCAAGACCTGGCATATTTGCAAGCATAATTTACCATGAACAGCCCTTCCCCAAAGAGGGGGATTACTTACCCCCAGGCTGGGGACACGCAACAAGACTATAAACAGCAAGCACTGTGCAAGGCACCTTTCTTACCAACAGACAACATAGTTCATGGCAACTGTACAGAAAGAGGCCAGTCTTGGGAAGAAAAAAAAAAAACAGTTCATGGCAATTGTACAGAAGGAGGCCAGTCTTGGAAAAAAAAAAATGACGTGAAGAGACACACAGAGTTCTAAAACTCTGCTGACGCACATATTTTGCTCTAAATAATAGCTTTTATCTTGTCTTATCTCTATACATTTTCAAATCTACTCCCAAAAAAAATCTTTGAACTATTTGCTATTTAAATTCAGCATGAAAAGTACATCTCTATCCTAATCTGCTCTTCTTAAATCAAACTTCTTCAGAACCAAAACTTTAATATAGCAGCTAAAACTGCTATTTTAGTAATCTCAATATAAAAAATACTGCACTAAAATCATTAAGAGTATTTTTAATTTTTGAAGCCTTTATTCACTTCAGGTCAGTTATATAAATTTTAATCCATCCGTTTCCAACACAGACACAAGCATTGTTGTCGCTTGGAGAATGCTGAAGGCTATTTACTTATGTAAATCTTGATTATGTCCTACCCAGAGGAACAGAGGTATGTGACATTTGCAAGCCCATGAAAATGGAGAGGCAAACGCCAGCCTGGGAAACTTGAAAAAACCAAGGCTGGCCACATCTCACCTTGCCCATTGCTGGAAGACCAGCTGTGCACCCAAACCTCGGCAGCGGGACGGCAGCAGGATGCTCTCGGACACATCTAATAGCTACGTGGAACAGCACAGCACTTTCTGCACAGGGCCAGGCTGCCGTACACGGATACCACGGGGTGTTCACGGAGCGCAAGCGTCCTGGCCTGCCCCGTTGAACCGAGGCTTCCTACATGCAGCATCGCTTCTCCCCGTCTGCCTCTGCGAAAGCACATTCACCTCCTGTATCCAACAGGAGAGCAAATACAACTACTACTCATTTGCTGCATGCCTTTACAATAGGTAAAGGAAATGTGTACTTTCCAAAAGTCTTCATAAAATATTTTAGCCAGCAATTTTCAGATTTATTACTTCTTCTTAATTCTTTATTTAAAGACCTATTTTTAAAGTAATCCACCTAATTAATTACTGATAGAATTAATAAAAATATATACCCGCCTAAAACTTCAGTGGGACTTTTTGCACAATTTTTGATATCGTACATGAAATCTGGTCTTACAAATTCAGTAGAAAAAAATTCTGCTGGAAAATAAGGGAGAAAGAACAAATCAGCTGCCACAGAATGCAGAAAGAACATGTTTTAAAAATGCCAGTAAGTTACTAACCTATTGTAATTTGGAAGTAGACAAACGGTGAAGGAGCAGCAGACTGTGTATGGTACGGCTGCTCTAATTGTGTATTTCATCTGGGATGCCATCAGCTGCTTCCCTTGTGAAGAATATTCTTTTTCTGTCCAATGAAATTACAATGAATGACTACAGGGCTGTGAGAAGCCAAGTGGTTCATAAAAGCTTCAAATATCCATACTTTATCAGCTAGGATTTTATTGCAAGGCTGATTCCATGAATTTTGGAGATTTTTCAGAATGCATATGACAAAAATCAGTACAGGACACAGATACCTACATCTAAAATATAAGCCTACAAATTCTCATTTAGCTGCCAGTTCACTTGGAAAACACCTAAATTTTACAGGTTTTAAATTTCCCTTGGTGCCTATGGTTCTGCAGCTTCAATATGCAGCTAATCCTTCGTTCAGGAAGGCAAAGCAGTCTAGGTCTCTGCCTAGCTCCTCCTTAAGCTTGAAAAATTGGGAGAAATTTTCTAGGCTGGTTTCATGCCTAGAGCTGATTTTTTTCTGAAAGTGTGAATCAAATAGTTAGCCTTTTCTTAAACTGACATCAGGGAAAACACATTGCTTCAATAGGTCACAACAGAAACACATTTTCAATTGTTTAAGTGAGGGCTCTGGTGCAGGGAACACAAGATTTCAGCCATGCGGAAGCACGTACCTTTTGTTGCTTCTAAGAAAATGTAAATTTGGCTACAAGAGAAGTCTGAAAGATCTTATTTGCATAAGAATATGGGAGGCTTATTAGCCTTGGGCAAATAGCTTAAAAACGCATACACTGAGCGTACCTTGAAAGGACTTCAAAGGGGCCTGGGTGACCCTGGGTGCCAGGTCAGGGCAGTGCTCACAGCCAGTGTCAAAAGGCAAAAGAGCAGGATCCAAGTGTGCAGGAGGTGAGGAGAAGCGGAGGAGCGGGATATGGCAACCTCTGCTTGCACACCTCCTACCTTTCGAGTGCTTCATCTTGCAATCCTAATTTTCTTCTGCTGTTTGTATTTCAAAGGAATGTAATAAATATTACAAAATATCAGCTATGAAAATGAGTATTGCTGATTTAGATGCGTTATTCCCGAGTGAAAACTGTTTATGCTTAGTCAACATAAGTGATATTCAGTCTCAGTAAAGACCACTGTGGGAGGCTGAGGCGACTGCTTTCAAAATATGCCTTCGCCAACTGAGACAGGTTTTCCTCTTCAAGGGGAAGAATTCCACTGTTGATAAGTCCTAATTCAACAAGAGTGTGAAAAAGAACCAAAGAAACGTTTGGAAGATGGAAAACGTCTGAGGGCTCAAATATTTCAAGAGATCCATCTGTTAAACTTATCCAAAGAACTATTGGGGAGTAGCATTTAGGACAGAATGCTCATTCTGAATGTCTCCTTTAATATAAAGGAAAACAGAAATAACAAGAACGAATGTCTGGAAGCTTAAAGAATAAAGTTTGAAGTTAACAGCACAGTTCCTTTTTTTCTTAAATTGAGGATTAACCTTTACAGAGTGTAAGGAGGAGTGGTGAGCTGACTAGCAGATTAGGCTGGGCATGGCCTGAAATTTGTTTTAGTTGAATAAAGTTATTAAAACTCACGCAGCTGTAACCATGGAAAATACTGTGTTGTGATATAGGCGGTTTGATCAGATTATCCAGCTTGAATTAAACCTCCTGCCTCGAATGAAGCTGCAACGAGCTGCAAGTGCAAGACCAGGGCTCAGGATTTGGCCCTGACCAGGGCATGTGAATCTTGGAAATGATTTTGCCTGGTATATTTTCTCTCTTATATTAAACAAATACATAAACCTATGTTTAAACCTAACGTTTCCCAATGGACATATTCAGCACTTGTTTTAAGGGCATTAGCTCTTACTAAGGTTTTGACCATTAACAGACATGATTCCATTTCCCTTTCTCATTAAGGGAACCCAGAAGCTTTTTTGCTATTGCAAATAATATATGGCAGATGGGACAATGCTATCAGGTTCTTCTGGGAGGACAGAAGCTCTTTCAGATACTTCCTGATTAGTTTAAGTATCCTTTGAGGGACACTAGTAATGTAATTTCATCATTTTAAATACTGGAACAGGGAAGAAGGAAAAAAAAAAAAAGCTATCATTAGTGAACTGAAAGGTATTCTAGCACCTACTACTGATGCCTAATATCATATCTCTTCTTCCTCCACTCCTTTTCCAAAGATTAACCTTACTTTAAAAGGGTAACAAATTCAAATGTAAGTGCTAATTTTTTTATCCATTGACATTAATTTTGTAAAATATTTAAATATGCACTTAATAAATCAGCTTGTTTATATGATTCAAAGTCCTACACAGCAAATTTTAATCAGGTTTATCTACACAAAATACATAAATTAAAGGATTCAAGATGCTTTGGTAAGAGGCTAATGGTAAAGTTAAGTATTTCCATCAAAGTTTGCTCTATAAACCTTTCATTTTTCACGCAAACTGATTGGAAGCACATGCAGGCTGGGATTTCCCTCCCCAGCACAGATGAGAATTGCACATGTTGCATCTGCAGCACGCAACTGCTAGCACTAATGTGAGCTCAGGGCCAGCTGAGGGAGATCTGCTCATCTAATTAACTCTCCAGTGCCTACAGAGCTACTACAAGCCTATAACTCATGAACAACTCTGTAATATTTTTAAAAATCATTTATTAATTATAGGATTATATATTATTGAGCTGCTAGGAAGGGGAATCATGTATACAGAAATGCTCTTGAGTACTTGTTTATATAATGGCCATACCCCCAGTCTGCAGGTTTTACTCCCTGTTTCTAATTGCTTCACTATTACAACTCCATAGTCTGAAAAAAATCATAAAAGTTGGGCATTTTCTATAGAGAAGTTACCCCCTTCAGGGGGAAGATCAGCACTGCAAAGAGAGGCCTCAAATCCCACATGGGTGCTGCACAGGTGCAAATTTCACTCTTGTGACTACAACTGCCCTCAGCTTCTGCACCTGGCTGCTGCAGGGAAGCACAAGCAGAGAACCCAGCTGGTCCAAGTGCTGGAAGTTGCCATCAACATGTCTTGCAAGCCACCCCCAGTGCCAGTTCCTGAGGGACAAACGCGGTTCTTTAACAGCGCCAGGATCCAGTACCTGGACTCAGGCAGAGTGAATGACCAAGCACTGCAGCCAGTATGACGGAGCCACTCTTCCTGGAACCTGCAGCTCCCCTAGCCAGGCAGCAGCTGTGTGTGATCCCTTACTCCTAATAGGTTCATCATTGCAAGAATTTCCTTACGACATCCATGTTCCTCTTGTGCGTTTCAAACGAAATCATAACATGCAAACACCCAATACTGTAAGCAAACACCAAGGATGCACTATTTTGATGCAAACATGGAATATTTTAAATCTTCAAAGGTAGGATAATAAAAATTTCTTCCAATTACTACCCAGAACATAGGAACTTGTACCTCCAGCATCATATATTAACTGTTATTAAAAACAAACCATGTTTCTCTCCACCCCCAAACTGAACATCTCTTTTCCCTGCTTAAATATTTAAAAGGAGCTGTTACTCTTTCGTCATGCTCTTGTCCTGTATACTGTGATTCTGTCAGTAAATACAGCAGGTGAATCTGTTAAATGAAAAACAAAACAAAAACAAACAAAAAACACCATAAAGCTACATTGCAGCAATCGCTCCATCTTTCCTGTCAATGTCACAGCTACCAAAATCTGCACATTTAGAAATGCAGCAGCAAATTCATTGCTCTTGGTCCACAAGGGAGACTTTAGGACAGCTGTGCTAGGGGAAGTGGAGAGAGAGGGCACACAAGGTTGGGGAAGCACCATGAATTCCTCTGTCAAGAATGAATCTGCTAGCTCACAACCTGCAACTCTGCCACCAGAGATGAGACTAAGCTGGAAGAGCAGCACAAAACCAGGTTTCTGAGTGGGGAATGTCTGAGAGTGTTGTGATTTCTCATTTCTGCAGGCTAACATGTGGCATATGATTGCAGTGATGAATTAACTCATCCAGAGTCTATGCTAGCTCACAATTTTGTGCCAGTGGAGGTTACTGCTTCAGAGCAGGAGCTGAGGTGACAGCTCCCAGCACTGCAGTGTGCACCAGCCATCAGCAGTGATTTGGGACTGAGACATGGCAGTAGGATCAGAGGGTGAAGGAAAGAAACCTTCCCCTGGCAGAGGAGCACTTCAGAAGGATCCCTATCTGAAGACCCATCTGCTCTTTACCTTCTCTGATAAAGATTTCTAGGCAGTATCGATAGAGGGTATGCCAAGAGCAGACGAGGCTTTCCAGGAGCTAATAAGCCTGGGCTTGGCCTATAGGCTCCCAAGAAACCATTGGGGAGTTCTGGTGTTGTGGGTGATGCCTCCTGTCCCATAGATAGATGGGCTGCTCCAAGGATATTCATTTCTCCCAAGATGCTTACAGTATGACCATCTCAAAAGGACAACACCTGTGACTATGCTACCCTAATACTACCCTAAGCCTAATGAGCGTTACAAAGAGAAAAAGAAACTAGACAAACTGGGTGTTTTAAAATCAATGATGATTTTTCTAAAAGAACTTTTGCCTCCCAAAATTAAATATAGATCTCTATATCTATCAGAGTGCTTACGTTTTCCAAGATCTGATGCAGACAGTGAAAGATTGGACCTAGGAGACAAGGGAGAGCCACCAGCACAGAGGAGCCACGCTGAGGCCCTGAGCGTGCCCCTCGGGATGCTGCTGGCCAGGCACCAAGAGAAGAACCACATACACACTACTAAAGGTGCATGCATACTGTCAAACACTTGAAAGCAGAAACAGAGTGCTAAATAAACTAAGGTCTCCTAAGCCTTTATTTTCTATGTTTTCTAGTATAGCATGAAGCATTTTAATGAATATCCAAACGTTATGCAGCGTCTGTCAGAATTAATGCATTGCATTATATGATGTATAGCTTCATGCTTCTTCTAACCTTATTTATTAGCAGAGTTGCAAATCTCTCAGTCATTGGTACAAATTAATTGAACTCTGCTGTGAATGTATTAACACATCTAAGACTCTAATAAAGAAATCCATTAACCCTTACCTATCTTTAGTTTGGGATCAATTCTCACTTTGGACTAAACACAACTCAGGAATTCATCACCTATTCTGCATTTACAGAAAAATCGGCTTTCTTGAAATAAATGCTGACTATATGAAATTATTACTCTCTCTACTTAAAAGCTTCAAAAATAATCTTTCTTCTTTCACCAAATCTGAAGTATAATCAGAAAATAATTATATTCTAGCTGAGTTGTAAATTAAATCAGAATTGCTAAACATGAACTGCTATCATAGACTAGATCATTAGTTATACCTAACTCCTCACTGACAATTGTCTTTAAAACCATCCAGAGGATCTGAATGCATTTAGAAAGCGCTTTGCTGATATCCAACCTAATTTTTCTTTGATAAAAGAGACTGTTTCTTTCTTATAGTTGTGAACAACTAAAGTTGACGTGGAAAAAAACTGATTTTTTTTTTTTTTTTTGATTTCCACTGGCCTAGACTAAACTGTAACCCAGTACAATTCCTCCTGGAATTCCTTGTTTCTCTCTTCGTTTCTCTCTCAGTGTTTGTTTCTCTCTTTCCTGTTTTTTTTTTTTTTTTCTTTTTTTCTTTCAAGTAACATTACACTACTGACTGATGATTTAATTTTGTGACAGCAGACTTTTGTACCATATAGCTTCTTCACTAGTCCTGTTTTTTCTGTGTTGGACACCTCCTCTAATAGGGTTGTTAGGGTCTCCTATCATTTTTGTTGTTTCCTTTTATCAAGGTAAGTTTTAATACCAACAAAAGTGTTTATATACATTATCATTAAAATCCTTTCAAAAGAAAAGAGGAAAACATTCTCATGTGCACTGAGATGCAGATACACATGATGCAGCTAACTGCTTATTGGTAGTTGTGTTAAGACAGGTGCAGTCATGACAGCTCCTTCATTCCATACATCACTACATTTCATTAATTACTCTACCATTGAGTTTAAAATCTTCTGTGAGACCTTCTGAAAAGGCACCTAATCTTGACCACTCATCAAGACGTGGAAAAGCTCAACACAAAGTGTTGTGCAAGGTTAACCAGCGCCACAGCTCAGTTTGTTGGCTTTCTCATTGGAATTTATTTTGTTTCAATTTCCACCTGATGATTTTCCATACAATCCTGCCTCCTAGACAAGAGCTATACAAAATAAGGAAGGGTCTTGCTCACAGAAAAACAACAGCTTAAGAGCTTCATTTCTCTTTTCAGCACCTTCCTATTTATCAGTACCACTTGAGAATAAGCACCTCTAAACTGTAGAACATCCAAGCAGCAGAAACACAATGTTTAGGAATTGTTTGTACCTAAATGGTGGCTAATACTTTCCTTGCTTATAAAGACTAGTCATTTGCTTCATGTAATCAAGGCACATTATCCTGCATCCTTCTCGTCACAGAAAACACATAAGAAATGAGCACTGGCAATCTCCTCTGTGCCATTTTGTTAATGCTCTTTCCACCCTTAACAGGTCAAAACCTCAGCTAGGATGCGTTCTGTCCTTAATTTACCCTATTTATTTTTTTGTGAGTGTAACAATGATATCCTCTCTACTGATAGGTCTACAATTCCACTTTTTTCCCCATTTTGTTACTTCTGGTCAATATACTTTACAATCATTTTTTACCTCATTGTGATTTTGTTCCCCATTTCTTACTCATTTCGTATCATTCCAGTCTTCAGTTTAGACCCCAGTCAGAACTCCCTTTAAGTCAAAACTCATTTGTAAAGGAGGGCTTCTTGGCTACCAGATTCATTCTTCCCAAGTCAGTCCTGGGTTAAACTTTCATTTTTATCTCCCTCACAAATTCACCATAATAAACTCTTAGCAAAGGTTTTCATTGACGAGGAGTTTTTGTAAGACAACAACTGCCTAACTGAGTAATATGTGATAGCAGAAGCTGCCAAGTCTCGTAATTAATACTTTAATAAAAAATATGAGTTTGACATTTCAAATGCACAGTCATGTGTTTCAATTAAGGGATCACATAAATAGAGGGAAATCACATTAAATGAACCAATACCTTTGTTTCTGGAATTCTCCTGGCACTATTTATGCTGAAAAGCACATACAAACGATAAAGTTATAAACCTACTTTCCCAGCATGTAGGACAAATTACAGTGCAAAAACCTATACCTGACAACGTGCATAGGAACCTGCAGGTGCAGCAGTCCACAGAGCTTTTGTAAATTGATTATTTCACACGCACAAGCATACTCTAACATGCACACGTACTCCTACATGAATGGACTTTAAACCTGAAAAGCTTGCAGACTTGTGATTCAAGCTTCATAACATATAATCTTTAATCCTTCGCATACATTATAGCAGTAAGCACCGAGTATTATTTCATGTCTAAATTTTAGAATCATTACATTTGTTCAAACTTCAAATGTCAGTAGCCAACATTATATTGAATTCAGCTTTTGTATTTCAAATTGAACACATGCTATGTTCTAATTCAGTGTTTTAAAATAAATCATTTACTTTCTAACTTTTCTTCCTCTATCATCAGAGTAATTTAACACATGTCGTTTCCTGTGTAGCCATCCAATTCACACATCAGCAGGTGGTACAGAATTCTTCCTCATTTTTTTCATTTTACTGTATAGCATTTTGTGTGTCTATATATGACCCGTCCTATTTAAAAAGCAGCAGCAGAGTGGCACCGTAGAAGAACGCCAGCTTCAACAGCCCGTATTTCAGCACTTCTAATGACTCTTGCCTGCATACCTTTTAGTGACTGTTACACTTAAAACTGTTACTGAAAGATTTAGCATGTGTTCCATATTAATACATTCAAAGGGCTCCTACTGATAACACCGAGTCAAAACAGTACCAATCAGTTCATCTACAGCTACTTAATAGGAATGGCAGAAAGACTTCATCTCTTGCACAGTCCCTGGATGGTAAATACAGGTATGTGCTTTTGCACGTTCTCCTCAGGCCTTTTAGAGCTTTTCTAGCTTTTACTCAAGCTACTTGACCCTCTGCAAATGTTTACTTTCGCCAACATTTTGACAAACTTTAAAATTATTTGTTTTCATTTCACTTGTGTCCTCCATCTTCTCAGCCAATGGGACAAAGTGGAAAGAATGCACATACATGTGGGTATGAGGACAGTACAACGAGCGTGACTACAATCAACTCAAAAACACAATTTTACCAACTTCACCAGAAAGCCCAGATCATTTAAAAAAACCAACCAACCAAACAAAAAAAAACCCCAAAGCTCACAATACTACCAGAGATATTTGGGAAAAAATACCAAAAAAAAAAAAAAGAACTAAAAAAAGTCTAGCAAACCAGAACATTACTGCCAATTATCACTGGAGTCAGAAGCAAACGTGCAGGGAATCAGTCTTGTGTTTCTGTATTATTTAAAAACAATATCAAGCTACACAGAGTAGAATAATAGCTTTACATATCTCAAATGAAGGCTTTGGTTTTTCAGATTAACATTTTTGTTTCCTACAGTAGTAATTTTAGGAAACACTAGGAGTTGCCTAGAAAGCTTAGTATAATCTATAAACGCTTATTCATAGCACCGCTGGGTGGACACTGTGTTGGAGCCAGCTCTGATGTTCAGCATTTCCGCTGTGAAACAAGTTTGACATTTCTGTCTGTCTCTTCCTCTCCGCCTCTTTTTTAAAGGACAAGTCAATTTGTAACAGAGATTACAGCTGTTTGCAACCAACTGTGCTCAGGATCAAACTGAATTAATGATATTCAAATAAAGGTAGCAGCAAAGTAAAGAGCAGCAAAAAGAGAATAAAGATCGATACAAAAACGAGTATCTGAATTACTAAGGCACATGAAAAGAACATCTTAGCCAACCAAAGCTTCTCTGCCTTTTCTAATTGCCTACTACTAACTCCTAGTATTGCAAGCGAGTTGATCAGCTGTTAAATAGTCACCTCTTTTTTAAACAATAAATAAATAAATAAATAAAACTTCTATCTTCTGTGTTTGGCTTGAAGCTAATGTTATCTAGTCTTTTAGAAAATGATGCTGGATCCCCCTTTCAAGCCACATCAGTTTTTATCTCTGCAGCACTTTGTTGTTATCCTGCTCGGCTGTATCTCGCGTTTCACACGCGCAGACGTTATCAGGGATCCAGCGTCACTTCGGGAACAACAGGCTTGCTGCATCTCCCACCTCGCTCAGGACGAAAGCTTGCTTGCAACCTAAACACGGCTGAGGGCCTAAGCTGCTCCCACGGACACCTGTAAAACCTACAGTTATTCCAATGTTCATGAATCATATGAGAGTATTTATAATACAGGTCAATTCTTTGAAGTTCGTTTTCCTGTCAGCTCTTTGGGTATAAGCACTGAATTCCTTTGCACTGCTTAGCTCCTAGCAGCGGTGCAAGAAGAGCTGCCAGGCAAGCTGTGGCCCTGGGTGCCCATCTGTGCCAGGCAGAGTGTTGCCCTGACCACGCCGGGGGCGGTTTGCAAGGCGCCGTGCTGCGGACGAGCCCTCGGCCTTCCTCGAGGCCTTGCTGGCAGCAGGGGCAGCACAAGCCGTGTCCCAGCTCCTCCTGGTCACCCGCAGACGGGAAGTGAGCCCAGGGCAGCCCAGGGACTGCTCCAGTTGTTCTCACAATACATCAGTGCAAAGAGAAAGAAAATAAAACCGCTGCTGGAAGTGGAGACATGTCACTGAAGCTGAAGTCCCCATGTTAGACAAAACAACAAACACACACAACCACAACACACCCACGAGGAATGGAGATTTTTTTCTCTCCTGTCCTGATTCCCTGCAAAACATTTCAAGTCACTAAGTCGGAGGCTGAACCCCAAAAGTGACCATTTCCACTTCTAGACTAGCAGGCCACTGTTCCTCTCTGCTGCAGAGAATGAAGCTGACACCTCTGTCTCCTCCCCCTAAGTGATGCCTGCAGCCTCTTCTCCTCTGTTCAGATGCCCCGAGTTAAC
>NW_010579960.1:0-19943 GCF_000705375.1 Tinamus guttatus
ATTCTGGGGGACTCGTATCCCTCCCCAGACTGGGGCTCCTTGTTGGCCGTAGGTAAAAATAGGAAGAACAATGTAGGTAAGAGTGAAAGGTGCCAGAATTTTGTAAGTGGTTGTGCTGCAAAGAGAAAAAGAAGCTAAATGGTTGCACAGAATGTGTGTACACTCCCTGAAATACTGCTGTCACTGTTGATGCTTGAATCAGTGATATTTCAAAAAAGAGAAGCAAGATCCTCTGAGAAGGTCAAGGCATGCAAAGATAGTCAGTGCTCTCCTTCTCCAAAGTGTCTTGGTGAAAGTTGGTATGGGAAGAGAATGGAAAATAAGAAGGGACCTGGCAAGAACCTGAAGATACTAAAAGGCCACAGGCACTAAAATTTCCCAAACTTTATAGTGAATGGAGACCAAGTGTCTGAAAGCTGAATTGCTATTTTTTTCAGTCCGCTACTTCATTTTTAAACAAAGGACTTATAGACTAACATCCATTTTAAAATCATTTCATTAATATTCATTATAATAAAGTAAGCATCTAAAAAACATTTTTTATTAATATGACATATTTGTGTTTGAATATTTTCTTTCCTATTAGCTGGTGACAAACTGTGAAATTTACCATTTGTGCCATGACCAGCCTGAGAACCTCCTCATCTTTCTTCCTGATTTACAGCTTCCAGAAAGAGGACAGATTAGCTGCTGAGTTGTGATTTATCCCCTGACTGACCCTGCTCTGGCAAGTTTGCTTTGTTTCAAGGCTTTTTATTTTGTGTGTGAGGTTTTTTGGGAAAGCTGCTAAGAAGATGTAACTTTAAACTCTTATAGCTCTAGTAGTTCTATCACAATTTCTCACTGTGGGGCAAGCAGTGCTTTGGAAGCATGCAGTGCCTGCAAAATTAATAATAACAACTATTATTTTTATTTGCATTGTAACAACTTAGAAATCCTATCTAAATATTGGAGCCCTGTTGTGCTAGGCACTGTACATATTTAATTAACCAGATGTCAGAGTCATTCTTTATGCAGGGAGGCCATAGGTGGATGCAGGAGACTAGAGAAATTCAAGGTAACGGAGGGATGATACTGGCTTGTGTAGAGCAGTAGTTATAGAACACCTATTGACTGAAGGGTGGCAGCTTTCATGGTTAAAAGCAGAGGCTTGTCACACCTGAAGCTGCAAAAAAAGAACCAAGCAACAGTAGTATCCTTCTGTTTGCATCCTTTGGGAGAAGGAGGGCTGAGGAGGGTGCTGGGGAATAAGTACATCTTTGCATATCGAGCCTGTTTTGGTCAACAGCCAGAGCAATGCACAGCATGGCTCTGCCCCCGCGTGCTCCAGTACTTGAGGCAATGGGAAGATTTGACCCGGATGGATTGTTTCTTTTCCTAGCATGGGCACCCAGGTGATTTACTTTACAGCTTTCCTCCTCCTTTGTCACTTTTCCACCCTCTTTCCTATGAGGGGGATACTAAGGCTTTGAACCTAGGGAGTCTTATGGCAGATCAGGGCCTGGTCTTTGAATGGGGTTAAAACTTCAACCACTTCCTTCTAGGATGTGAATAGAGGTGCAGTATTAGGAGTGAATTGTAATTTTAACTCAGATGTTTCTGCTAAGTTCTGAAAACTATTACTTTGAGGGAAGAAGCAGGTCATTGCTTTTGATTAAATTTTGAAAGGCATGATCTCTGTGCAAATTTCATGATTTCTTGCATTTCAGATTAATTCATCCCTATGAATACCTTTCCCTTCAGTGTCTTGGAGTTTCACAGACACAGTTTTGTGACCATTTACATAATTATCTAAATGGGCCACTCTTTGTCATCCATCATGCTTTTCCCCTCAGGACACCTTGATTTTTCTCTGCAATCTTTTGAAGTCCAGCCCATGATTTCTGGGCTGTAGGTATTAGCTTGATTAACTTCAAAGCGACGCGCCACCGACCACCGTGGGAGCCTGTGCGCTGGCCTCCAGCGGATGCTGTGATTGTCAATGGGTTTCAGTAGCTGTGCTGTAGGGATCTTTTTTTTTCCAGAGCAGTGGCAAAATAATTAAAGATGAAGGTTAAGCAATGTCATTTAAAAATACGTTCACTTGCTTTCCTTAAGTGTTTGCTGCAGCTGTAAATGCTGGGATGGAGAGAGGTGTGCAATTCCAAGCTATTTTTCATGTCAGTAGTTCACTGTTTTGTTATCCCAGGAGAACATGGAGATATGGCAGAATTACAGCCCAATCCCTTTCCCAGGACTTGGGGAATTTGAAATAACATGAGACATGGAATGATACTGTCTCATCATTTTGCTGATCTTAAACTTGACTGATGTTTTACCAACATCTCTGTTTCTATTTTCCTTGTAGTACTAAGGATCCAAATGTCACCGAAACATTTCCTTAAAAAAAAAAATATATCAAATTATAAATTCTGTTGTGTCTAGTCACTTGTGTGAACTGTATCCTGTTTTGGTTATGTGATGCAGTTATATTTCTTTTTTGGTAGATTTCTTCTTTCTTCTTTTCAAAAAGAGATTGAAAGATATTATGTAGTTGCAGTAGTAGATAAAGAATTATTTAGTCATGAAGCGGTATGTGTGAAAGATTTCTTGATATTTCATGATGTTGGCTAAAGATTTGTAGGGAAGATGATGTTTCTTGTTAGCGGCTTTCTTAGTATGGTGTTTGATATTGCATAGGTATTGTATCTTTTCTTAATAACCCTGTTTTTGATTTTTATATGTGACTGACAGAAGCCCAAATGTAGGTTCTCTTAAACATGATGAAATTGAAAATTACATATGTACACACTGGGAAAAAGGTTGGTTGTCCTGAGGTGATTTATCTAAAGACCATATGAGAGATACATGAAGACAAAGTTTAAGGACAATATTTAGGTTTCCAAAGAACTACCCCTATGCTATATACAAGAAACTACAAGCTTGTTGACATCATCATATTTAGAGCACACTAGCTCTCTATAAAGATATAGTGGTGCAAGATGTGCAAAATGGTTGCTTAACAACCTGATGTTGTCGAAGGATCGATTCCTTAGCAATCGGTGGAATCCACGTTGTTATTTGGGCACAATAACAATTGGAAATGGATGTGGTATTCCAACTACCTCAAGACTTGCCTAGCCTAAGATTATAGCAGTTCAGATGATCAAGAGACTCACATCTAACTTGTTCATATCATAAGTTAGTAATCTATTTCAGATACATTGATGATATAGATGCTGCATGTTTGCATTTCTCTTAATCTTCTGTTTACTAGTTTGATGCATCTGAGTTGACTGTAAGATCTTAAAAATGCTTTATTTAGCTGTTGCAAAGTGATTTAATGCATTGCAGCTTCACAGAGAATCTTTTGTTAAAATAAGGTTGTATGTAGCATATGTGATACCGCTGTGACATATAGAGTGAAAGGAAAAATAGGGAATCAAGAATACAGACCGATGGGATCACTTGCACGTCAGTCCAGAAGCAAGACTAACCATGAAACACTTGGATTAATGCTGAACAGTGCTTATTATTTGATAACAGTTTACAAAACTTCTTTCTTTAAAATAGTTCACAGCAGGGCAGCTTCATTTAAATCGCCAGTTTTAATCATGATTTAAGTCAGCAGGCAGGAAACCTGAATTTAAATAATTAATTTTAATCTGCACTTAATTATTTTTCTAAAGAAATCTTCATTCCTGTTAGTGGGGGTAAACAATTACAACATGGTGATTTGCAGCCAACTGAATTCTTACAGTAGTTTTTTTTTTTTTTTTTTTCCCAGACAAGGAGGCTATATTACACCTGTATTGTGTATATATATTTAAAGAATTATAACACTGTTTACTCAATTTTATGATTGATATCCTCTGCTTGAGGATACTGTTACCAAGGATTATTTTGGATTTTTTAATTTTTTTCCAAGAAGCACATGTCTGTACAGGGGAGAGAGAGAGAGAGAGAGAGAGAAAATCAATATCTTAGTACACTTAAATAGAACAAAATTAAATGAGATGGATGCTTTGTTTTGAAAGTATATTTATAAAAACTTAATTTTCATCTGTTTTGTTCAAGGAACATACTATAAATATTAGTTGCAGTGAATTGTTAGCTCAGTATGCATTGGATATTCAACAGTATTTAGGAACTTAAATGGGATACAGTTTCACTTTTAGCTATTATCTACATAGTTTAGAAATGCAACTGGGCATCCAGATCTTCAGATATCTAGACAATTTTGTATGTCTTGGGGTGTTTTAGAATTAGAATGCTTTTCTCACTTTTTTGATTCATAGATAGGAAGAGAGGATCATCTCTAAATTTTTAACTTAGTTTGGCTTCTTTACATGAACTTATCCAAATGCAGAAAATTTTAATGCCATTTTGAATAAATTCAAACTTTAAGAATAAATATTAGATTAAATTTTGATTTCAATATCTTTGTAAATAAAGGTTAAACTGTGATTATGGAAAAAAAATTGAGATGTCAAGAAAACAAGGAGGAACAAAGCAAGAGCAAACAAGAAAACAGCTCCATTTCTCCATTACTCATGGAAGCTATTGAACTGACATACTGAAAACCTTCTGAGGAGCCATTAGACCGTATTATATCAATGGTCTCTGAACTAAGGACTATTAAAAGCCTTTTATATAGTTACTTACAAAAAGTCATTGTGGACAATCTGATGGGAAGTATGCTTCATGAAAATACCGCCATCATGGATTAAGGAGTAAGTATACTGAAGATTCTATGACTATTTATCTAATCTGTAATGAAAGAGGTATCTGAATGTGTATCATCTACTGCAGATAACTTGGAAAAACTTTATGCCTGCTTATCAGTCAATACTGAATTAGTAACCTCTAAAGGGAGGAACTAAAGGGAGTTTAAAACGACGTTCACTACAGCTCACACATGCTCTATCCACGAGGGTATTGCAAGCAGAGCCAAGGGAAAATCTGTTCCAGGCAGATTCCAGGCTGAGTTAGGTTCTAGCTGTGCCGTGATGTTGGTGAAATGCTTGGATTTGTGCTTTCTGGGTGGCTTCAGAAGAGAATGGAGTTTCTCTCGGAGCGAATCACTGCAGAGAACTTCTCCGGCTTGCTGCCATCATCAGCAACGTCCTCTGTCTAGGAATAAGCTCATTCCTCCACAGTCTTTTTCTTGGCTGAAAGGAAGTGGCTCTTAAACATTTCTACTTGTGGATTAATGCTCCTACCACAGATTTCAAATGATCCCCTCATAACTTGATCCTTTTCCTGTGCTACTTGCTAACTAGGACTGCTTGGGGTTATTGAGCAAAACAATGCACTGCAAAAAGGCTTTGATTCTGCCTCCTTGTAAAGGTAGCTTTGTAAGAAGCAAGTCCAAGTAGTTCTCATTTGAACGGTGGTGTGAAGCAGGGACAAGAGCAGATCTGATTTCTCAGCTGTGAGACCCTAGGAATGATCTTGACTGTCATGCCAGATGACAATTCATGAAGCGATGCTGTCACCCTTTGAGGCAGCGTAATAGAGTTCCTATGAATTTCTGTTTTCTTCCTGTGCCACTTGTCTTTTTAGCTATTAAATAGGGTTAAAGGCCCTCTTGTCACTGTTATTAATACAGAGAAGATACGCAAAGGAAGTTTTTGGAGTTTTTGACCTTGTATTCCTTGGGAAGTTTCTCGCAGTGTAAGAATTAGAAGTGAAGTTGAAAGCCATGGGGAAGAAAATGGAGGCAGAGAGAAGGGTAGATGCTCCATAGCCCTTTTTCAGGAAAGAGGAACTTAAGGCAGATTACATATGTAATCAGCTCTTTGGGTGGCACTTCGGAAGATACAAGGAAGAAAATCTAGGTCTAAAATAGAGACCTGCAACCTCCCCACAGATCATGTTAAAAAAACTAAAATCTAAATCCCTCTTTAATCCTTGATGTTAGGAAGTGGCTGTTTGTTTCTGCAGTTAAGTGATTCCAGTTGCTCCCAGGAATTCTCTCTTTTAGGCTTCCTTACTCAGGGAACCAAAGTGTTTCTTCAGGACTATTACCACTATCTCCTGTAGATCTAATCAACATAAACCTTGAGCCCAGCAGGCAGGTGCCAGGGTAGCAGTTTGTTTAAAAGGTAAGTACATGTGAGTTGTGGGAAGTTCAGAATTAGTAATGCAAGTCTTCTGTCATTTTTTATCATTGGTCCCTGCAGGGAGGCTCTGATTAAATGGATATTCAACTCTGCATTAATGTGCACCCAATTTTAATTTGCATATAATTAACAGCACAAAAACTATAGTGTTATTATTTGCTGTTGGAAAGCTGATCTCCAGTAACAAGCTACATTCAATTGTTAAAATATGATATGAATGACTTAGATAATATGTCTTCCTCTTTCTTTTTCTTGTAGTGTGTTAATTTCAGCTTCAATTTTGCTCAGTATAAAACACAACATGCGAATCATTTCCTAAACCAAATTACATCATATATTGTATTGTCTTCTAAAACCTTAATGTAAGAATAATAATCCTGTAGATCTAGTGACCTTGAAATGTCCTATGTTTTGTTGCTGAAAGACATGTTTAAGTCAGGCATATGAGAGAGGAGGAAAAAAAAAAAAAAAAAAAAACCCTAACCTAGAGATGTGGTTTGGAGCTTGGAGAGCCTTAGTGCAGTTTGTATCTCTCTTGCCTCTGGGATGTGACTAAGAGCAAGTTTGTTCTCTCAGGAACCTTAGTTTTCCTTCCCACTGTTGTAAGCCTTGTCACTTTAGACTTTTCAACCACAGTAGGATAAGGAAAAAAAACTGAGTCAGAATATAGGTACATAGTAACATTTGGTTAGGCTGAGTTATTCATGAGTATTTTATGATCAGAAAAGCAGGTACAAAGCGTTTTTAGTAAAGCAACAGCCATATAAATGGTGTATAATGGGACTGAATCACACGACTGAAGCTGATGGCTTTCACAGTTGTACTGGGAGGCTGTAGCTGATAGTGGTACTGTGGCGTGGTCCAAGTCTAACTGCACTGGCTGTTCTAAGCATCTGCAACACTCTCCAGAATTTTATTTTTAAGCAAGTGAAACCTTCATCTGAGCTGCTTACTGACTGAGGTACCCATGCTATCTTCCTTTCTTTGGCATTTGTTCGTTGAATCTGAAGGTGCTGAGGACCTTTCCTTGGCCCATGTGTGCCAGGGAAGGCAGTGGCTGCGTTGGGCATGGGTAGCAGCAGATGTGTCATCGTTAACTATGACCTGGCTGGTGTGGTCATAGTTAACTCCGTGGGAGAGGTGTTAGGGCTAAATGATACTATGATGTTATTCCTGCTCAGACGACACCAGCCTAACACAGATTATCAGGAGATGGAAGTAAGCAAGCTATAAATTAACATTTACTTTCTGTTAGCAGCAGCGTGAGCGCATTGCGCTTTGCCAGGCGGGCTTCGTCAGTGAAGCAATATGGATGAGCTTAACTAAGGAAGCAAGTTTCCAACTTGTTGAGAGCAAGTGACAGAGCAGACCCCAGCGGAGTTTCAGGACTTTCCTCTAAGCTCTTAGGCTGAATGTATTTGCCAAAGGTGGGAATGTTTCAGGTGTGAAGCCCTTGAAATAGAGGTAGCTTATCACCAGCAGAGTGTCATTGGGGGTAACAATTTCAAGCGAAGCACTAAGGCTCAGACTTTTCCAAGAATTTAGGCACTTAGTTGATTTTTAAGTGCTTTTAGTATTACTGATTTGAAATCAGGAGGAATGACTCTAGGGTCAAGTCATGCTTTTAATGCTGTTGCTTCTTTGACTTTGTTGGATTTATTTATTTTTTATTTTTATTTTTTTCTTCTAAACCAAACAGTACATGGTTGTTTATGATAAAGGGAGGGCTAGGCCCTGATCTAAGGCAATGCTCCAATTTTTTAGGGTGATACAGGATTTTCAGAAAAGGCTTAAGTGGTTTAGGAACAGAAGAATTCCTAACTGCAACTGTGTTCCTTGATCCGCTGGGTACCCTATGACAATACTACTGATATTTGTTATATTTTTCCTCATAACATTTTTATATGTACTTTTATGTTTGATAGGAATGTATCAAAGCTTTACTTGTGTTGGTAGTATATACATAAACTGCAGTTGCCTACCAGAGGTGCAAACTCATTTGGATCAACTGTCTGCAGCTGTTTTGGGGTGAAAGAAAAATGTATTTAGATTAAGAAATGAGTAGAAGGCAAATACTGCAGATATGGTATGCCTAGGACTTTGAGGTGCATGGGATAAAACCAACATCATGTAACCCCAGAAAATCAAAGGCTCTGAAAATCTGCAAGTACAATATAACTAATTTTCAAGATCTAACTGTGGGAAAACATTTTTCCAATATTCACTCTTGTAATTTAGTAGATGTAAGCTTTTACATGGTTGTTGTTGCCAAGGTAACCACTTCCTTGATATCCATGTGTTCAGCATATGGGTATCACTTGATCTCTTAGCTCTTAGAGGCAATATCATGGCACTGCATTTGGGAAATGATTTTTTTTTTAAGTGTATAAAACCCCTTAACATCAAGAAGATTCATTAAATGATCTCACTTGAGAGGCTTAAATTATTCTTTTTGGATCCTTTTATGTGAAAGCTCTGAATGTGACTGAGTCCTTGTAATCTCTTCAAACTCATGTAGGACAGAAGTAAACTTAAAAAGTAAACAAGTCACAGTCAATATTTTATTTCACGTGTATATCTATATTATGAATTTTATACACACGTGCAAGCACATACAAAAATCTCTTTATTTGTGTATGCAGCATGGAATGACAAAAAGAAGCCTACAGATCTCTTGATACCTTGATCTTAATAGTTGGTATATTTTTGTCCCAAGTTCTACTAACTTCCCAAGTAGTTGGACCCTCTTTGGATTGGGTCATTTGAGCCTTTTGTCTCAAACAGAAGGGTATGCATGAGGAATATCATTGTACTGTAGTGCCTTTAGAGAAACAAAATGTTTAAGATGGGTTGTTGTGTAGCTTGTATTGTGCATAACAAAACATGAGGGTTTCTGCCAGTTGTGATATTTGTCAATTCACTCCAGTGTGTCAATTGAATTCATGTGTAGATACCAACAGGACTAAAAAATGTCATCTACATGGGCATATTGGATGCCTCAGTTGAAATACCCAGGGTGTTACCTTTTAGAGAAGCTGAGCAGCTACAGCTCTCATGGGCTTAGGACAGAGAGTATGACAGGACAGCTCTTGGAGTTTGTCCTTCGGAGTCTTACAAGTCACAAGTTAACCCTGAAAAAATTGCTAAATACAAAGACAGCCATTGTGAGCTGTCTTCTTACTCTCACGGGTACAAAGTGTAAATAAATATCTGAAAGACAAACAAGAAAACAGAACTTGTGCAAACACAATTGGGAAAATATTTCAAAAGAAAATCTTGAATAAAACTAGTCATATCTTTGTCCTAGTTTTGTTCCTTTCAAATTCTGACTTTCTGGAATGTACTTTTTTAGTCCTTTTTGCCTCTTATTTTTAACTTGGAGCTTAACATAAGTTTGAGCTGATGACTGATGGAGACAAAAGTATCTTAACTGATTTGGTAGTCATCAGATTCTTTGAGTAAGGCCTGAGTAAAAATATCATCAAGTTTATCTCAGTGGCTGAAGTATCAAACTTACTGCATTTGAAAGGCTACCTGTGCTCATTTTGAGACCTCACTCTGAATGCGTGCTGTCCTTGAATTCTAAAATTTTGAACCTAACCCGAAGAATATCGAAATAAATTAGAAGTTTTCTCGCTGGTTCATATTTCTATATACTTTTCTTGGCACTTTCTGTTCCAAGAACTCCTCTGCAAGTACAAGTTTTATTAACTTATGTTTTCAGGCAAACAGCTGGCTTGATATGATGATATCAAGCAAATGACTTGTAGAAAATCCTGTCTTGATTAACCCACCAGATAAAGTTCAGCTTTTTATGACTTAATGCTATAGTGCTTTACAGCTGCCGAAATTTTATATCAATTACTTCAGACATTTTTTTCTTCTCTTTTAAAGAATAAATTGTCAAGTCAGTGGATGCTGTCTTGTCATGAGGCTTATTCAAAGATCATCCACCTACACCAAAGCTCTACCCAGAGGTGGAACTGTCATCTATAAGCACATAAGGGAAAAAGTGATCATTCTTTCATGAGTGTAAGTAAAAATATGCCCTAGCTGTTTTAACTATGAGATGAAGAAAGATTTGAACTTTTTTTCTCTTATTTTCTGTGTATGGAAGATGGTTTTTGGTTTGTAATTTTAAGCCTCTAAAATTAAAACATAAACTCTAGAAGTAGCATCTCTGATGGTTTTACTTCTCTGTTTATTTTGCTCTGCGCATTAGTGGACCTCCCCACCCCGCCTTGTAGGCTCTGAGCTTTCTCTTGATGATTCCTTACCCCTCTTTATGGGCTCTCCTTATTCTGTGAGTAAAGGTACACATTTATATTTGATGCTTTTCACACTTCATTTTTAGGCTGATTTTAATTTTTTATCTTAAATATACAGTACCTATTTGAGCTTATTCTTTTTAAAGCTTTGTCATTATTTAGTTTTTCTGATTGAAGTACCCTTGTTATGTATTTAGTAACTGCTGAAATATTTAGGTATTAGGATTGACAATATGTCTATACTTGATTTCAAGTTAACTAAATATGAACATGGGTCTATTGGTAACCTCTCTGATCAGTCATTTGCTGTCACAATTTCAAGCATTTCAGTTTTCAGGTACTTGAACAAGTCAAATGACATACCCTGCTTCGGAGCATGAGTTTAAGGTGTGTCAAGTACAGGAATCTTTAAAGAAACCGTTCTTGTGCATTATGTCAGGGAGAGAGTGCCTTGGCTTTCAGGGTGCTTGGTGCAGACTGCGCCAGCAGGAGCCTGTATTGTTGGAGTCGTATCAATTCTGCCTGCTTTTGGGTAACGTTCAGCCTTTCAGTCCCATGTGACATCATGTCCCTTCATGTCCCAAGAACCCTATATCCCTGATATACAGTCACTTCAAAGTGACAGGGTTGTATCTCAGCCTACCCGAGTGATCTTTCTGCAGAATCATGTTGACAGGGTTGATATATACCAAAGGTATGGCACGTGCACTTGTGTGCACAGGTCCTGCTTGGGTGGTTTTGGAGGTCTGCCCTAGTCAGCGGGAGACAAGTATGGCATAGTAATCCTTAGGAGAAAGCAGATTGTGAAGCGAATTGTCTTACTGACAAAGCCCAAGTTTCCTCTGGGAGAAACCTTGTTGCAGTGTCCGTATAAGACAACCTTGGAGGTGCCTGTGAGTTGTGGAAGGCCAGAATGCCAGATTATTACCGCTGACACATCCTTGCATAGTGATGTGGATACTCAATGCATTTCAAAGCCTTGTCCTAAGAGTTACTTGGTTTTTTTGGAATGCTCTTGGTTGTTACAGTTATTTGTGTGACTGGTGGCCTCACATCTTCTTTTCACTACTGACCTCTGTACTCTTCTTTCTTGAAGAGTAGTTGAAGGGCTAGGTTCAGTCTTCAGAGAATAACAATAAGACTCAAAGTAAAGAAATTGCATAAGAAAGCACTATCACTTTCTGATTATAACTCAAAAATTATTAATTTTCATCAAAGATGATACTGCCTCTAAACTTGATCAGTGGTAACTGAGTAAACAGAGCTTCTTATGACCTTCTGATCCTTCGGATGGAAAGGTTGATGTTTCAGCCTTTCTCTAATAGGAATGCTATTTGCTTAGCATACTGAAAGAATCAAGCTGTCTTGAGATCTAAAGCATTAATGAAAGGAAAAATGTGGATTTGAAAAAGCATTTTATGATGCTTCAAATTCTTCTGCTGTCTTGGCATTCTTTCTGGACTTCTAGTATAATCTGCATTGCCACTTTTAGCTGCTTGCCACTTGAAGGTAATAATTTGCAGTGGGCAAGTCCTCTTGAGTGAATCTGCCATGTCAACATGGTGCTTGCATTGGAAAATGTTTCCTTCTAGCTGTCAGTTTTGTTACCAAGTGCTACTGTGCACTGATGTTAATTAGTAATGAGTGGGGGCTGATTTAAAGTCCAGGTGCTGTGCAATTTAAGAAGCATCAGTTCCCTGCAGTGAAGTAATTACTCCCTGGAGTGTTTTCGTGTCCTTATCCTGCCTGAATTTGAGTCAAGCAAAATGTACACATATTCCTGCTTTTTACCTAATGGGAAAATTTTGGATTTTGTTGTTTCGTTGCAACACTAGAAAGGAAGGTGAAACTTTTCTTTGTGGTGTTATGAAGCACTTAAAGGTGTTGATTTCTAAATTCCATTTGGTTTTCTTGGACATGGCCTGCAGACATATTATGACTTATTTTTTCTGCTTTCTCTAAAGGAGTTGCAGGTCTCTCAAGCATTGCTATCCCCAACTGTGTTAATTAGCAGTGGTGCTTCAGATCAGTTAGTAGCACATGAGTCTGTCTGGATGAGCAAACCCAAGTCTAGGTACTTATCCTGACTGTCCACCTGATGTCAGGTACTGCCCGTGGCTCTTTATGCCCTCGAAGGGAGTCAAAGATACAAAGACATTTTGGTTTTGCATACTTTTTTTTCAACAATGCAAAGATTCACATAATGAAATAAAAGTAGAAAGTCAAGTAAAGAGTTTATGGTAATCTCTTTATCTGCTGTTTATTTCAAAATCTATTCTATTAATTTTCTAGTCAAGAGCAACACAATTGTACTGCATTTGAAATACACGTGGTCACTCAGCTTGTGACTGAATTGAATGAAAATCTCTCTTGGTCAACTGATGAAGGTGGTGACTGGAGTTCTCTGGCATACCAGGCTGTTGTGGTGCAACATATTCAGCTGTAGGTGTCGTTTTGCCCTCCGGAGTTAATGCCCCAGCAGCAGACGTGACAAAAGGAGATGGGTTCATCTACTTGTTTTTCTTTCTATCTGGCATATACTTCTAAACCGGAGTTTTGTTGATGGAGGAAAGTTGAAGAAAGCTCAGGTCGATTTGGGCAATGGAGAGATCCTGTGTGCTTGAATGGGTTTGGTTCTTTCCCCGAATAGGTTAATTAAACTTGGCTTTGTTAATTATGTTCATCGGAGGCAGAAAGCTGAGAAAATTCTAATCCCAAGTTGTTCTGCATCTTGGCTCTGAGGTCCGCAACCTCTTGCAGAGGGGCAGGGTGGACAGATGAGGGCGATAGTGTCAAACTCCTTTAGTTAGGATGGCTGGGAGGTGTCTGTCATCGTGAGCATTAGATGTCTGTGAGACTCCTGTAGTTTATCCTAAAGGTTTCTCATCTTATTACAATCTAAGAATGGAAACCAGAGCAGTGAAATGCTCAGAAACGTTTCCAGTGAGCGGAAACGCGACTCAGGGAATTGAAAGAAGTATCATTTTTTTGATTGGCTGTTTTGCTTTCAAGGATTTCAGAGCTAAATTATTTTTTGTTTCCAGGGTAAACTTGAATTTCTCAGAACCCTCTTTTGTTGCGAATTTTCTGATGACCAGCAATATGTTGCAAGGAGAACAATAATTTTGTTTTCTGCCAATGCTATTCCCAAGTTGATGTTAATAGGTTCTTTACGCTTGGAAGTCGTGCTGTGAGGACTCAGCACTAAGAAGATCACCTGGTAGGAAATTTATGAAGAATAATCCCAGCTTTAACAAAAAGGAAAGTGATGGCAACTTTTTTCCCCCTCTATATCTTGTTGCTATCTTTAGTTTTAAGCAAGCCTTAGGATTCATATTTGTGCAAACTTTGATGTAGAAATGAGCCAATGCTTCCTGAAGCAGCTGCTCCTTTGCTTTGCTTGACCTCTATTAGTTCAGCTCTTACAGTAGATTGAGGAACTATTTTCACACCTTTTCTCTATGCTTCGTTCATCAGGTGTTGGGCAGCTTCTTGGCTTGCGCTGTTGCTATCCAGAACTTGCAGAAATTCTCTTATCACCAAGTAGTGCATCTCCTGAAATTGGATAAAGTCCATGTGATCTTGCATGACTGTATTAAAATATATTCTGCCTGCAGTAGTTACTCTGAGATATATTTAAAAGTGAAAAGTTTTGGCACAGTTAAGAGAATGAGAAACATATTCTGGCCACAGATTCTTTTGTAAAGAGGATACTCAGGGAGGCATAGGGTATATCCTGTGAAGGAAAGAGGAATAGAGCAAGATTGTACTGGTGTACTGCCATTATACCAGGAATTGGACAAGTAAATAATTACTTAATACTATCAGTAATACAGAATGAGCATCTGGACTAATAAATTCATATATGAATGGATTGATCTAAAAGTTGTTCAGATGAAGGAGGTTTTTCAGTTGTCTGTGGGCTCTCTGCTGCCTGATTTCCAGGGCATAATGTGTGATAGCAGAAATCCTTCTCCTGGGAAATCCTAGACCTCATTAGCACGGTATTTAGGTAATTATGATTTTATCATTTTGATTACCTAAAAATAATAGCTGAATATTAACTTAAAAGTAACATGATGTGAAATGAAGAGTCTTCAGTCTATGTATAAATATATAACCCCTGGTACCAAGCTGCCTCTCCTTCCCTGCCATCTCACCATTGAGAAGTCCCCTAAGTTTCTGAGAGGTTCCTGCACAGCTCTAACTTACCATGCTGCAAAGCAGCTTAGGGCAGAACTTCAGCAGGGCTAAATGGATTACGGAAACATTTCAGAAGCAAATTACTGAACGTATTGCCCTTCTCTTTTAATCTTTCTTTCTCCTAGTTAATATATTAACAGACTGATTTCAGACATTTATAAACATTTTGCTCTGTATTTTTGTGGATTAATTCTAGCATGAGGTTAAAGGGTAAAGTGTTTATGTTGAGTAGCCATTTGAGTGTTTTCCTTTTAACTGGTACTCTAGTCCTTTGCACAGGAAATCTACTCCAGATGTTTGAAGTGGTAGGCTGTCTTTTCTTTTTCTTTTACCACTGGGAACCTGGAAATCAGCAGACTTATAGTGCTTGAGTAGTAGAAGAATCATGTAATTTCAGTGTTAGGAAGAGTATTTCAAGATGACCGTAGATGTGCTTGTGTAGTGAATCTCTGCAGTGAGAATATTCATGAAATTTTACATTTTCACCAGGACTGTGAAAATAAATAAGTAAAAACAGTGTTTGAGAGAAGTGCAGTGTTTGAAATACTGTCAGATGAGATTTGGGTAAAAAGAGATCTCTGCTTTTTCAGCTCCTGTAAGGAGTGATTATCATTTTTCTTTTGGCTTGGCTATGGTGTCAGCCAACACTTTAAAAAAAAAATGTAGGGGGAGTTTCTGTAATTGCAAACTGAGATTACAACAGCGTTCAAGCAAATTTAAGTGTAACTTGACAGCAAGGCAGCTGAATAGAATATGAAAATGGCTGCCATGATCTGATTTTTACTGTGTTTTGGTCTTTTTATAGAAGTTTTTCTTTCAAATCAAGCTTTAAGCTGTTCATGTTATAAACTGTAAAATTTCCAAATCACTAATTATAGAGTCCACTAGTAATTAAGTGGTGTTTCAGATTGGATTTAGAATATATATTTTCTATCTTCCATTGCTTATCTGTTAAGAAGTAATGCATCTTATTATATTTTATTGAGTTAGTCCATTTATTTTCGTTTAATTCATGTAACTGGGTATTTTCAGCTTGGATAAGAGAAACTATGTGGTTTTAGTACAAATACACTCTACATTTAGCACTGGTATCTGTGGGATTAGAAGAAGTATTATGAGCTCAACAACAAAAATAATGACTTCATGATTTCATTCTTTTTATTTCCCTCTTCACCAACAGTTTCCCTTTAAATGCACTGCAGCCTAAGCATCTCATGTATTAATTGAAGAGGCTAGGTTGGTACCTGCTCACTTCATTAACAGCTGTTACTAATTAGAAGAGCTTAGTCATTAAGGAACCTGCTGGGGTTTGAGGAGAATAGTTTATATCTTTTCATGGCGTTTAAGCACACAACATGCCCGTGCGCGGAGGAGCTTCGTCCAGGGCTGAGCGACGTTGGAGCGCGCGTGGCGGCCGCGCTCGCGGCTCGGGGCTGGCCGGGAGCAGCTCTCGGAGCTCTGCCTGTGCCCCAGCCCAAGGGCAGTGCGTGACCGGCACGGCCGGCGCTGCGGGAGGTCTCTGGGCTACGCACCTCAGTGCCTGGGAGATGGGCAGCGGGAGGCTTCCTAAGGGATCTGCAGACTGTTCTTGTGAGGGTGCCGGGGGCTGTCTGGGATCCACGAGGCCGGGCTCGCTTGCTGTGTGCTCTTTGCAAGGGGTGCGTTGCTTTCCTTTGCCTCATTCATTATTTTTGCTCTGTGGAGTGGAACCGCTTTCTCACCTTCCTCAGCCCGGCTGCTGCTTCCCACAGGTATTGCTGTGCTTGAAGTGCCCGTTCCCAGAGCACGCTGTTCTCATAAATCCCAGTATTAATTCCAGAAGCTGGGAGGCTTTTTAGCCTGTGTCTGTTGTGCTCCTGTACAAGCCCTGATTGTGAGCTGCCCTGTGAGGTGTTTGAGGACAGCAGTTTTGATTAGTTTCTCTGCTGGTGAGAGATGCAAGAGGAAGCTTTCCTGCTCCCTCTCCCCTTGAGCAGCTGTGTAAGACAAGTCACACACTGTTGCTCTGACTTCAAGATTAATGGTAGTCTCTTGTGAGCTTACCTCTTCTAATGGCATCTTATTTTAATGTGCCAGGTGAGTTACAGTAGTGGGACAGTGCTCACAGTTTTGCATTTGGGCTTGTCAGATTTATCTGGCTGTGTTGGACTTGCATTTTAGGGACACCCTTAATGTATGCTGCTCTGCAGCTCCTCACTGATGCGCTGTGTGTTATTCCTTAAGTTGCTTCCTTGATTTCTTCCTTAAGACAGTTTTATTGCATTAGATGCTGCCTGTAAGTTATTCAAATAGAAAGTAACCAAGCATCTTAGGTTTTCTTTAAAAAAAAAAAAAAAAAACTGAACCAAAAAAGAAACTATCTGAGTTTGGTGAACTGGGTGGAGGATAATTCACGTTCTTTGAGACAGAGGCGGTGCTAATGTATCCATTCTATTCGTTATTCATGACCAAAAACAAACAAAAATAAAACAATCCAAAAAATCCCTCAAATTAACTGGAAGTCATCTAGTGCCTGAGCTCTTCCAGTAAGAAAATAAATAAAAAAGGAGGAATAAACATAGCAGGAATATGGCACCAATGTGAACAAGAGTTGGCTACAGATTTTCCCCTGAGCTTCAGTTGAAGGGACATGTATCAATGGATATGCCTGCAGATAGGATGGGTGAGAGGCAGAAGTAGAGTCACTTATTCCAGTGGTCATTCAGAGTTTCCTTCAGCTCTTGGGGACTGGGAATCCACAATGTTAACCTACAGATGTTTGATGCAGAGGTTTTTGAGGAGTCACCATCCCGGTCCTTGGGGAACATCTCATGTAGAACACCCACTTGTTGGAAGCAGTTCTGTTCCAAAGCCAACCTCTTCCCTCCCTCTAATTATTTCTTGGTTGTAACTTTACCAGCCCCAAAAGTGTATGATGTTGGGCAGACTTGCTTTTTAGCACTATCCAGAAAGTGTCTGAGCTGCAGGAGAGGCAGAAAAAACTTCACTACTGCACTGTCAGCACCTCGCCTGTAATAACAACCCAAACCACCATTCACTTCTGTTGGGTGGCCCAACTTTTGGAGGAAGAACTTGTGAGAGCCCCTGCTAACATGTGGCTGATGACAGCCAGGTGCTGTGCGGGGAGAGCTCGTAAAAATGCACCTTGGTGTGGAAGAACAGAGGAAACAAAGTAGCAATGAAAGCAAGAAGAGGTGATAAAATGGGAACTAGAACAAAAGAAGCATTTCTTACATGGGATGTGTCCTTTGTAGAAAGTATCCTTCCAACTCATGGTTTCATTTTGTTTGCCTTGGTTACCCAGGTTGTCTCAGGTGGAGCACATTTGCAGAAGGTCACAGCTGGGTGGTGGAGAGGACTCCTGTTTCAAGAAGGTTTGGGTAGGTGAAAGGCAAATGCAAACTGAGGTTTGTTTATAACTGGAAAATTGAACTGTTATACTCTTTGGACAGTGTCCCCCTGCCATGTTCTCAAAAACACTTTCTGGCTGAAGGGATTGGTGTTTCTAAGTGTTTTGGCTTTAATGGGAGAATACACGGGCTTTTAAAACTTGTGAAATTGCTCTTTTGGGAAGTAAGTTGTGGTAGTGTAGCAAAACCCTCAGGATAATGGAATTTACCAATGGTGAGGGGAAAATAGGTGCTTGTTCCCACTTGTTAGTGTTCCCAAGTGAGCTCTGTGTCACGGGAAGCTGCTTCCCCTTCTCTCTGACCGCAGAGCTCTGGTCAGTCCCTGATGCAGGAGGGACAGGTAGTTCCTGGACTAAAACAAGTCTCCTCTTCACCTGGGAGACCAGCCCTGTGTTCCTGCCTTCCACAGCTCAATCCTCAGGGGTTTCCCACCTTTCTATGTCCAGTAGTGGCTTGCTGCAAACCACGTGTTGGCCATTTTGGTGGGGTGCCTTGACATGAGCTACTTCTGTAGGTGTTAGATGGTTGTGAGCATTATTTTAGTAAGGACTGGTTTCATTTGCTTTTGAGCCTGCCTGTCAGCTTGTTTAAAAAGTGGACTAGAAAAAGGAACTAAATTACCTAAACTGTTTTGTTCCTTTTCACTCTTTTTGCTTCCCCATCTTAAATATTACTAGGAGGGAAAGGCAGAGTTGACATTACAAAGCATGCTGCCTGCATATTCAAAAAAAAAAAAAAAAAAGCCACCTTGGACAAAACTCTCAACAGCAAGTCAAGCTTGATCCTTACCAGGAGAAGTAGTTTCCCTCACATTTTTACACCCAGTGTCAACATAGCAGGAGCTCAAGTTAGTGTAGTGGGTAAGAATGAGGCACTTTAGACAGACAAGAGGTTTTTCCTATGCTGTACAGCACTTTAAAATGCTAAATACTTCCAAATATGGAAGTACTTATCTTTTCGTATCTGCCATATCTTCATTTAAAAAAAAAAAAAAAGCCACAGAATTCATATTGGATTCCTGAAAGTGTTTGCTTTTATATTAATACATCTTCAGGGAAAACACATAATTTTTCTGATTGATTTATAATTTGACACCTGCTTCTTAAGAAAATATTTAATGTTTAAAAACAGTGTTAAGCTGTCATCAGTCATTTGTGTTAGATGGTGTCATGATATAGCAGCAGATCCATCACTGCCGCTCAGTAATTCCATTAACGTTTCAGGTCAATAGATAGTAGGGAATTTGGACACACGCATGCTAACAAGACATTGTTTCTGATATTTCTTCCTTCCTGTTCCTTTTAAGGACACTAAAAACAACTTGGGAGATGTAATATTGCTAATCTTCCTGCTTGTTCAGAATTTTAGAAAGGAAATTAATGCTACTAAAAAGTGTAAGATTCAAAGAACTGTACACCAAATGATAAGACTGAATCATAACAGGTAAAGGGGTATCAGAATTGCAAAATTCCATTTTACCACTTGACAAATACCCCACATATGACGTGTCCTCAAGTGATGCTCTCGGTGGGGAGCAGGAGGTTCCGGGGCCTCTCCCGCCGGCCGTGTTGCAGCCGGCACCACCGCACCTCGCCCGGCCCCTTTGGCCAGGGGTGTCTCTGTGCACCTCTCAGCTGCTCAGGCTCAGCTCGCTCACGTTCCAGCCCCAGTAAGCAGTGAGCAGAAATTTTTGCGCCGTTGCTGAGACCTGTAGTAATTGCTATTGAGTGCTACAGCTATTACTTTTCACCTAAGTAATGCTCAAGTAGTGCCTGTTACACATATAAGAGACTTGAGTTTTTTCAGGCATCAGAATTATCGGATTCAAGATACTGAACTTAGAATGAGAAAATCAGTTAAACAGTGGATGTATACTTAAAAATCAAATGCTGCTGTAGAGCTTTGGAGTGTTCCATATGTTGCTACCTGCTGACAGGCACATGTGGATTTCAAATTTT
>NW_010579960.1:19957-56822 GCF_000705375.1 Tinamus guttatus
AGCAGGGAGAACTGATAATCAAGAGACAGAGGTGATGAGGGTGAGTGTGGTATGTATTATAGTGCCTAACTAGTGTATGATCTTAATCCTTCATACTGGTTTCTTGCTCTTTGCTTGAATTTAGCATACAATTCAGGGAACTTGTGGGATGTGGAGTTTGCATATTGCCTGTCTGTGTTTTGTACTTAATAGACTTGAAAAACTACTTGTATCTTGGAAAGCTGAAGATCAGTTGAAATATTAATTTAAATGTTGAAAATGATTTCAATATTTATGACTCCAAAATTATTCACTAAGCATAGCAATTTTCAACTGGAAAGGCCAAATTCAGCCTGACTCTAAAGAGGAATGGGCATAGTGGCAAAGTTCCTGCTTTATCACAGGAGTAGATGGTATAATCTGATAATTATATTTCTTCTAGTTGTCTTACCTGATGTCTGTTTGTTTTACTATCATTTTAGCATTATGGTATTATCATTACATATAGTAGAAGGTTAACATCTCTTTGTGGAAAGTTTCATAACGGAAAAGCATTTTTGCTAAAGAAACTGCTTATTCGAGGAGAGCAATAATAGTTTTGATATAATGAAACTTCCATTGGCGATATCTATTACACGAGCACTGGGACAATCTGTAGTAAATTTTGAACAATTCCCTCAAGTTTTATAGAAGTTTCTTGAAATTTTCCTTTTATGATGTTATTAAAACCATACAACTGGGATTAATTGGTCTCATAGTTAATTACCTACTCCCTGGTGTGCTACTAATAGTGGAACACGACCTTTCTATGAGTGGACTAAATGTTAACGATGATGGTTGAGGGGACAAAAGTGGGTGTCTTATTTCTGTACTGTTTTCCTTTTATATTGATCAAGAAGCAGCATCAGCAAGAGTTGACAGACAAACTTTGTATTTGTCAAATAACTTGGGCACAGGAATATTATATTTTTGACTGCAAATATGTGGAGAAGTAGTAGAGGAGACAATTGATCTAACTTAGAAACAGAATGTTCTTGGAGAAAAAAAAAGAAAATTATAATATCTTGTTGATCCTCAAATCAGAAGCATCTGCCTCAGGCCATGTCATTTGAAAATACATCTCACTTGTAGTGATCATCTGTTCCGAAAGCTGTCATTTTGATAGTCAACTCGTTCTTTTTTGGGAGCTGGTAAAAATAGCTGTAGCATCTGAGGTCACAGAAACTATGCTGATTTGAATCAGTTGAGAATAGACCTAGAGATTTTTTTTTTTTTTAATCTGTGAAGTGAGCAAAGTTTTCCAAATTCAGAAAATGAAGGTTTGAAACTTTAGGCTCTGTATTTTATGCTGTCTTCTATTTGGACAAAATTAAGTAAAAATAAAATATACTGTTAGTCTACTTTTTTTCCCCAGGCTTGATGGATCAGGCTTGCAAGCTAAAAAAACAAATGGCAGCTTAAATACGCACTAAACATCCCTGCAGCTGAAAGCAAGCCTGTGTTACTGACTATATCGCTGCAATTTCTATGTAGGAATAGGCTAGAGGACAGAAAGCTGGGGTGAACGCAGTACAGTTGTGTTCTATTAACTGCACCAAGGGATCGCCTTAACTCACTTTTTAAAGGAATGATTACTTTAAAAATGCTCCGTACCCTAAAGATCACACTAAGTACATTGAGTAAATGTAAATCACTAGCGTGAACTGTTGAGCTGCATGGGGAGGAAAAGAGAAAAGATGCAGTCTGATATCATGCCAAATGTTTATCTTCACAGCAAACTTGATCAAGTCTTTGGTCTTGACAGAAATATCTTTAACAGTCAGAGCCTTGTGAATAGCAATTTATTCTACAGGAGAGCTGCAGGTTTTTCAAACTTTACTGGAGTTCTTGTTCTAAGAAGATTGGCTTTAAATAATACAGAGCTTCCCAGGTTTTCACAACATTGTGAATCTACTATCTAAAATTGTATTTTTCTAGGTTTAAAAAAAGCAATGTTTCTGGATTTAGCTGAGCAGTGGTCAAATTCTAATTAATCCATTAAAAATGACTGGGATAATCCTGATTTCAAATGTCTGTTTTGATTATGTAATGAGCCTGCACTGTTTAACTCAAAAGTGAAGCATTTTTTTATTGATACCTTTTGCATTTATGTCTCTAGGACAAGTTTATGCAATTCTTGCAAGTAAATGATTGTAATAGAATGAAATAGTCTTTTTAGAGGCTTATAAGTTATTTTGTTAAGATGCAAACGTAAGTTCTCTTGGAGATGCATAGGAGCTGATATTGCATCAGTTTACAAAGTTACACCAGTCAGTGCTAGTCCAATCTAAATTATTTGAACATAAGTGGTACCAGTGTGTGAAGACCATCACCCATGTACTTGGTATAAAAACATCATGGGATCCTCACCTTGCCAAACATGAAGTCAAGAGGGGCGATGAAGTTTGTTCTTAGATACAAATGGTTAAAGATTCCTGGGAGATGATTTCTCTGTATTCTTTAGATAGGTTTTCATTTCTGAGGTATTTACTGAAATAAGCTAGGAATGAAATACCACCTGCTCTGAGCAGATGGTAAATTTGTGGGACTTTATTAGATGCTGAAGTTTGATCAGTGTTCTGTGCGTACAGGGATCGAGATCATCACTTCTACTCCCCGTCTCCTTCCTTCAGCATAAATATTGCACAGGGGTTCAGGAACTGATGGAGCAGAGAGAGTGCTCACCACATTCTCTGGATTTCTTTACTGAGTCTACTCAGTAACAGAGCAGCACTGCTATCAGCCTCCATAGTCCGTGTCTGTGCTACGTGTGTTGCAAAATTCTGGATAAAAGATTTGTTCTGCCTAGTTTCATTTATGTCAAAACTTAGCCACCTCATACTGGTTTTGACTAAAGGGTGTTTAGCCAGTGTATTTTGTCTCTGACAGTAGCTGCAACTCTGTGTCCTAGGATGAGTGAAAGCATGGTGTGCATATATGGTACTTCCCCTAATACTTCCAACTCATCCAACTGTTGTTAGGCCTGGAGACTTCCACTGGATGTTACTTCTGTGTATTTAGTAACTCAGTGATGTTTCTTCTCTGAATTTGTTTGATCTTCCCTTTATTTGGATCTCCCTGGCTCTTGTCTAGGGGTTGCAATTACTACTGCCCAGATTTCAGGCATTTTAACAGTTTTAAGTAAAAGCTTACTCCTCATTATGAACCATTCAACTGTTTCATCCCTGAATTTCTCTTGATTTCTTGGGTGAATGTCAGATGCTCCTGGGAATTTGTTACTGTTGGTGTTTTCTTTTGTTATTGCTTTAATTTCAGAAACATCCTTTAGATTCCTCCAAAAAGAAAGATTACAGTATGGGAATCTCACTGTTATTTTTCATGACAAGCACTGCCTCAGGCAATTTAGTTAGCTTTTTATGATTACTGTGTATTCTTTGAGAAGATTTATGTTCTAATCATCGTTTGACTGACAAATTATTTTATACTATTTGTCTTATTACAGATGACTTTATACTATTAGTACTCTTACAGATTATGTGATAATATTCATGTTTCTTTTTTGAAGAGATGAGCAGTTCTGAATCTTTGATAGATTTTCCTCAAACTTTTTCTGGCCTACCTTGTTTTTAGTTTAATAGAGTAATTTAGTTTAATAGAGTAATAATTTCCATTACCTTTCTGGTTAGCCATGTTTCTTAATTTTAGACTTGTGCTTATACCATGCTGTCCTGAAGTAGCCATCGTACTGCTTGTACTTGATTCTTTTAGTCATTCCTTTTAGCTTATTTTAAGATTTATTTTGCATAGATGTGTGTTTTTTTTTTTAGTACAATAGTGGATTTTTTAAAGGTTTTATTGGTCTTGTCAGGATGGAGCATCTTCATATTAATACCTTCTGATAGCATGACTCTTTGTAAGATTTAGAACCAGATTCTGCATGTTATTCTGTTGCAATTTAAGGGTATATCTCTTCTTGTGGGATAGCTAACTAGCTGCTAACTAGCTGCTTCATGAAACATTTATTGATAAAACCTAAGAATTTTGTCTGAGGATTTTGTCCTAATATGCCATTTATCTAATGTATACTTGCATGGTTCCTCAATGTGTTGCATTTAGCTTGGTTAGTGCAAGACACAATATTACGACCTTACTGTTTAGGCATGGCTGAATCCACAGGGCATTTGTGGCAGTTGTGCAGATACCTGGTTTGAACTTTTGGTTAACAGTGAATGTTTGTGACGTGACATGGAACATTTTGATCTGTCCTTTTGTCTCGTGGTGTAGTGTGTTAGTCTGTTACAGACTGGGTGTTGATACCCTTTTGGGAAGTTAGTGCTTCTGCATGTCACTGTGTGGGCCTTGTTTGTTTGTTTGCTTTTCCTTTTGAAACATGGTGTTAGGGAATTCAGTTAGGAATAAAGGCAGTAATGCAGTAAGGCCATTTAGATATAATTTGACTGTTAGACGGTTATCCTGGTACTCATATATGAATTGATAAATAAATTATTTTTTTATTGGAAGGCACGTAAGGGTGGATATATAATTCATTTCAAATCCTTTCAAGACATGATCCTTTCTTTCTTTTTATCTTAAAGAAACTCCTTAGATCCTCATAATGGAAGTAAAATCACCTCATGGTGATTCCTCTCCCTCCCCGCCTTTTTTCCCTAAGCATGATGTTATGAAGTTGCTAATCCAGTCTTTTATCTTATGTTCACAATTATAATGTCAAGTTTGAATAATCTGCCTTTATCTTCATGGTGGCAGCTATGTCAAAACTTCAAAAGGGACAGTCTTACCAGTATCTAAAGACTCTTCTTGATTACTGTACCTTGAGCAAAATGTATCAAGCAGGATGAGGAAAATGATACTTCTGACAGCCTTGTAAAAATATCTGTGATGAAGTAGAAGATTAAGTACCTTAACAGTGCATTTAACTGAGATCAAGATCATTCTAATCAGTGTGCAAGTTAATCTCTGGAAGTTGCACACTTAAGGAAAAACACACGTGCATATAGTACAGATGGTTTAGAAAACTCATCATGGTAAATAAAACATTTTGCTTCTACTTTCCCATTGAAATTAAGCTAAGTTAGTGATAGTGTGGACAATGGAATGGTTTGTTATGAATGTCTTCAACATAAATATAATTTCACAGTTTTTACCTTTTTGCAAACTCTGCGTATTTTGTGTTAATGCTCCTTGCACTACTGTTGGTGTTACATGACCTCATGTTGATTTGACCTGTAACAAGCGTTATCTCCTCATCATGGACTCCTACCAGTGTATTAACCATATGCCCGGAGTTTTGAAGCGTCGGGGTTTGAGGTGACGTTTCTGCAGTGAGTGCAGGTTTGTGTGTGGTGCTTCTGGAGCATCAAAAGTTGAGTGAAGGGTTCAGACCCATGGAAAGAGGGGTACTTGTCCTGTGGGCTACACGTGCCGTGCCCAAGGACTGCTTAGACCAAGCCAATAGCCCAGTAAGTAACAAGCCAACTGTGGATATGTTCCTGTCAAGTGCTGTTAGGCTGTTTTTCTCTGAAAAACCTAGTTCAATGCAAGCAAGCAACCAATCACTTGCAGAATTCCCAAAGCAGTTTATAGCAGCTTAAAAGTTATTATTTGTATTGCCATGATAAGGGAAAGCAGACCCAGGTTGGCTGAAAATATGTAGCATTTCTCTTTCCTCTTCTTTTATGATTTAATATAAGTTTGTCCCTATTTTTTTAAATACATAGTGTAAAGCATAGGGGAGATTTGAATACCCTGAGCTAATTTGGGTGTTAAAGATTATCTTTTTTCATTGTTTAACTACTGTCTGAATTCTGATTTTGTCCATTTAATGTTACATCAAGGGTTCGAATTGTAGTTAAGAAACAACTGTTACACTAGCCCTTCTGGCCATGGCTCTGATACCCTTATATTAGTTGTAGACAACAGATGATGTTTTCGGGGAAGGAGATCTTATAAAGGACTTAACCATTTAAAGAGATTTTGCCTAGGCATGAAGGGGGGGAAAGAAAATCCCTTGTTTCCCATAGTTCTCATCCAAAAGTATTTAACAGTGGTTTTTCTTAGCCTCCCTACAGGATCTATAACATAACTACACAAGAAAAGCCATTTCCCCTGTTATTGACCAATCATGAGGAGCTAACACTTCATGTCAGCAGTGCTGTTCACCAGGAGTATTTGCCTGCACGTGCTGTATATGTTCATGCCTTGTGAAGCTTAGGAAAACATCTTTTAAAAAAAAAAAAAAAAAAAAAAGACTAGAAAATTAATGAGATCTAATGCTCCCTCCTGGCTCTGTAGAATCAATAAATGCAACTTTCCTGCTGTTAGCAGAAGCTGCAATTCTTTTTCCAACGTACAACTTGCAGGTACAAAATTCCTGGTCCATCCTTGGAGTCTCCCACACGTTTAGTCTCCTGCTGGGCACAGGGCTTGCCCAGAGGGGGAGTGTCCTCTCAGCAGCTCTTCCTCCCGCTGCCTGGAGCCACTGCCTGCGTCATGCTGGTTAAATGAGGATGAGTGCGAATAGACAGCTTTAAGGAATTACCCATGTGTCATTAAGAATAAACCATACTGAAAATAAGCCATGTAAACAGAAGCATTGCAGTGTTGCACGTTTTAGAAAGAAAGAAATGCCCATTAGCACTAAGGTTTTGCAAGATCTTCACTTGAATTTGGAGTTCACTGGAGTCACTCAAGTGAACAAGTTAAGTTCACCGGAATCTGTCAAGTGTTCTGGTGGTGTTTGGTACTGTTGGGGCTTGTATGCACTTTGCGATGGAAATATTTATTTGAGTATAGTTATTGTTATCATGGTCCATTTTAAAAATTAGAAGGAAGTTTAAGTAAAAGAGGCACTAAAGCCCAGTTTATCTTAGCGTTTTTTTTAAGATAGTTCTGGTGTCTGAATAGCTTTCAGAAGTTAAACCTTGTATCTGCAGGACACTCACTTTGTAGTGCAGATGCCATTTCTGAAAGTAGGCGTAGAAAACGAAATCCCTTTTCGTGTCCATAGAGCTGTCATGCGGCCGAGGCTTTTTCAAGGCAGCAGTCCTCAAAGCGACTTGCACAAAGTCGGTCTGGGCACATCTGTGCTGCCCTGCAATCAAAAGAGTGCCTGCAATATTGCCAAGTGTTTTATGCTGCTTTTATTACAACAAGGCAACGTAAGGCTATGTAATGCAAGCATACCTTGTGGCATGTTGTTAGTAAATGTAAAACAAGACTCACCAGTGAAATGTAGTGTGTCTCAAGCTACCCAAGCCAGAAGTCATGGCTGTTTGGTGGAAATATGGCTAGGGGAAAGCAGCCCTTTGAAACACATCCTGCATGTGGGATGTGCAAAGAAAGTCTTTGCCCTACGAATGCCAATGCAGCAATCGGCTTGTAGAGTTCTCTATTGCAGTACCAAAAACAACAACAGCAACAAAAGAAGCCCAGTAAGTTAACGATTTTTTTGTATAGCACTGGCACAGGGCTGCCTTATTTTTAATTTTTTTTTTTTTTAAGTGGTTAAGCCAAGTCATGTCATTAGCTAGCGACTTTAACTGTGTAAAGAATGAAAACCGCTCCATCTCCACTCATTCCTTTAGGAAAATGTAGCAGTTTCTTATTATGTGTACATCTAGGTTTGGATTTCAAGATTAGTTAAAGTTGGGTAATTAGATTGGAACTGAAAATGATCACAACTGCTCCAGAAATGATGAGATGTAATGGGTCAACCTTGGCCTGTGCCAGTTGCTGAATCTGTCATGGTGTGTTTAAAAAAAACAAGATTTCATGATACGTGTTTATCTAACTTTGTCAGAACCGTTGTATTGGGCTGGAAACAAGTTGCGCCACGTGGGCAAGGATAACCGATTCTGCAGTATTCCAGGGACTTTTCTGGACTGTCACCGAGACTCTGCGTTAGGAAGTGGAATATAACTAAATTCTGAGCATCAATCTGGGAGAAACAATGTGTAAAACGTGATAAGCCATTAAAATCTTCTGAATGGAAGTGATTCTCTGAGTGAAGTTATGCTGCATTTCTAGGAATGTCTGTGAATTTTCAGTTGCTCTTGGTTCTGGTCCCCTGAAATGGGGGTTTCTCGGGACCCTGGGGGTAGCACTGCCCAGGCACTGTGATGGGGCTCCCAGTTCTGTGGTGGGTCAGATAGGCTTTTCCTAGGGATGTTTTTGCCTATTGTGTGGTCCTATATAATTGCAAGTGTAAAATTATATCTGCTGGAAATACCAGACACCTAATAAATCCAGAAAACAAGACTATGCCATTTTGTTTCCCTTTCCATCCATTTGTCTGTGGGAACTGATTCATAGTTTTAATTAACCTGTCTTGTTTTGTGGAAGACTTAAAGGAAACAAAAGTATAAATATTTTATAAGACTTCTCTTATTCTACAAGCTTTCTTTTGTTTCTAAATTCAGTCTTGCAGTGTTGTTTGCTTAGGTATATTAAGTGTTAGACCATTCAAAAATTTAGATGAATTAGTGAAATAGCCTACTTGGAAACTAGTGATCCATGTATAAGCCCTGTGAGGGAAGGACAAATTGATTCAAAATCTCTCATTAACTTTTTGAGAAGTCTCAGAAAAAGACATAGAAAGAGCTGATGAGAAAATGCTGTCAATGGTGTATTACCAAGCTCTTTCTCTGGTGAAGGAGGAAGGGCTGCTGATTTGGAAGGAATTATGTGAAGTTGTCTGTATCGGTCAGTTGAAGCATTTCTTCAGGAGAAGCAAATAATTCATTTAGAAGTGGTATAGTCTTCGTTTAAAGTCTCTGATAGTCCTTAGAGTGTAGGCACCTCCTTTTTTTCTCTCCCGAGTCTGAAAGGCTTGTTTAAAGTCTCTGACAGTCCTTAGAGTGTAGGCACCTCTGTTTATTTAATAAATTACCTCCTTTTTTTTCTCTCCCGAGTCTGAAAGGCTGAACATGCAAGCCAGCTAATTCCTTTTTGATGTGAGCCAGAGTGGCTCACAGGACAGGTAACTCCAGGGACTTGGCCCTCTAATAGATCCCATGGTGTCGAACGTAGCTGCGATAGTGTTAGATTGGTCTCTATCAGCCTCTCTGCTGGGCCAGCAGGCCTGTGCCCTCGTGCCATAAGGAAAACACCCTGGCAGGTAGATTAGCTGGGATATGTCGAATTAAAAAAAGTGACAGAGGTGCTACATGGCATCCCGGGGAGGCGTGAGCCTGGAGATGGGAAATACAGAGGCAGCCAATCCACGCTGTGAAGGACTGTGCACCACTTAAGCTGTGGTCTGGTCTATTGATTCCTCTTACAAGATGCATCTTTCAACAGCGTGGGTGTAAGCCTTGATTCCGCTGTTGCAGTTGCCAAGCAAACAGGAACTGTGTCTCTGAATTTTTTTGCTTACTATTAAATTTTAATATTAAACTATTACTTTTTTTCATTTCAAGATGTTGGCTGGAGGAAGTCAACATTTTATCTGACAAAGTATTCTCAATAATAGATACTGTTTTTCTGAATGGACTTTTTGGCTGAATGTGATCTATAAAAAGTTGAAATCCTTAAGAGAAAATCCTATCGTAATACATCAAAATGAAAGTTATTGCTTTTGTTTCTAATTCTAGAGTATCTGTTTTTTTAAAAAACCTTAAAATACTTGTATTCAAGCGATCTGATTATTTGGACAGTTGTCTGTGTCCAAATTTTTTAGTTTATATGTATCAAACTGACTTGCTGAGGAAATGTTGGAAATGCCAAACTCTAGATGTTGGGTAAACCTTTTCCTGCCTTCTAGTATCCTCTAGTACCAAGCAAAATCAGTTGTAGGCTTGTGGTCTGCCTTTTTAAAATGGTCCAGCATAAATTGTTATAGTGACAAGTCCTAACCTGCCTGCTTAAAAAGTCAAAGTGTCTATTAGGAACATTATAATTAACATGTACTAATTAGATCAGTTTCCCACTAGTGACTATGTATAAAAAGCTAGTCCAGAGACTCCTATTGAAGTTGGTGTGATTGAAGCTATGTATGTCCTTAAGTGCTTTTTTGGATTGGGGCCTGAATACTTACCCCTTGCGAAGAAACTGCTGTTCAACTCCTGAACATATCTTCATGCTCGTAAAAAGAAGTTGCAACCTCGATATCTGAATGATGAGAAGGTCTCCACTCCTAGCTATTTGTGGAGCTTAATTTTTACACTCTCCATTTGCCTAAGCACATATGATTTAGGTCAAGACATCTATGGCCACAAAGAGCAGAAATATTGGGAAAAGCTGGCTGCATAAGATGAGTGTGATAAGCTTGCATCCATTTGCAGGAGAAGCTTGGATAGACTATATGAACAAGAGGTTTAGGCAGATACACATTGTTGTCAGTTAGCTATTAGTGTCATCTTTTTTCTTTTTCCTTTTTCCTGAAGTTACAGTTATTAGTTAGCAAGCCTATTAAATGCTTGTGTTCCCTCATGGGAAGCACTGCGGACTTGCTAAGGAGTGCTGGGAGCCACGTCCTGGAATGGGAACCCCGTCTTCACAGAGGTGGTGTGTGTGTACGTGTGTGTGAGAGGCTACCAGAGGTGAGGGCCTTCTGGGCAAGCAGAGTGCAGGAAAGGCAGGAGCAGAGCAGGGACAGGTTCTTGTTACTGGTGCGTGGATTGAAAAGATGACAAACCACTGGCAACCTTGGGATTCATTTTTCATTCCTACCAGAATTCTTGGGATTTTCTCTAGTAAATCTCTCTTCATTTATGTGTATATTCAGGACTTGGGAACTCAATGTGGAGTCTGAAAGGAAAGTTCTAGGGAACTCTGGAAATTGATGTTTAGAGCTCTCTATTCTGAAACCTTCTGATTGCCATATACCTCTGCTTAGGTGCCTCACTGCAGATGACAGCACCTTGCAGGAAGGTGTCAATATAAGGCAAATGTATAAAGATTACCATTGACTGTATTTGTCTCCAAGGTATATTTCTCCTCAAACGTGTTGTGTGTAATTCATTTAATGTAGCTGTTTTGATGCCTGCAAGACACTGATCATCTTCCCTCTTATTCAAGCTTAACACTTCAGTTAAAAACAGAAGCTTCTTCCACCCACATACTATTCTATTAAGCAATTCTGTTACTCTGCCAATTTTCCTTACTCCTGTTCTTTTGCCTTCTCTTTTATCTGTGTCTTAAAACACAAGCAGCTTCATTTCCTCTTAATTGTGCTCTATCTGGGTGGTTACTGCTTGGCCCTTGAGTTGTTGCACAGCACAGCAGCCTCCTGCAAGGGCAGCAGAGGCCGTGTCTTCTCTCGTGTTGTCCTTTTCTTATTGAGTAGCGTAACTGAAAAATAGGACTGGAATAAAAAGCAGTAGTTGTGCCCTACTTGGGCTGTAGGCACACTGCTATCAGGGCTTCTATACCCACGATTCAGATAGCAAAGGCTGTGGCACGAGGGACCTATGGCAGCTGCTGCAATGGATAATTAATGCAGCCCTGGAATACAGTTGTGAACACGACAGGGCAGCGCACGCAGGGAGCCTCCAAAATGGGTGACATTTTTCAGTAGTCAGATATTTATGATTAACTGTTTAATGGCCTTTGTTTATTTCTTCAAAATTGAGCAGAGGATAGATTTCCTGAATAAGTCATAATTACAAGATTCTAGTGGAAATTAATGCCATTTTCATCAAGACAAATTAAGTGCTTTTTTGTCATATACAACATAAAGAACAAAATGAGTAGAAGCCTCTACTTGGCTGGTTTGTATCTAGTAGGTAAAAATAAGATATAAGAAGAAGCAAAAAATGTATTAAGATTTGGATAGTGTGATCAGAGAGTTCTGAGGCAAGTTTGCAGGGCAGCAATAGTTCTCAAACATTTAAGTCAACAAGTACCTGATTCTTAGATATTCCTGCCTAGTAAGCTGAGGCCAAACAAAAATGGCCCTGTGGAATACAGCTTCTGCGTGCTGGTACCCTTGTCATGCAAGAGGAGGCTTTTGTCCTTCAGCTGTGACTTGGACTGCACAAATTCAGAATATTACAGGGACCTATCCTTAGTGTTTAGTTGTATCCTAACCTGGGTGTGCTTACTTAGCTGGAAACAAACTGCAGTAATAAGGAATTGTCTGGGGCAAGTGTAAATGTTTTGATCAAGTTGCGCCCAAAGAACTTTGGAGCCCAGTGTGCTGTGTACTTGGTTTTCTTCAGCTGGGGGTATCTAACTGCGCTGTGATGTATACTTCGAGACCTGTTCCTTGATATGTTTAAGCCTTAATTCAGGTATGAAAACAAAATATTGGCTGAAAAAATGTAGTTTTTTTTTTTTTAATTCTAAAATGCATATGAGATGAAATAGTTTAAGGAGCTTTGAAAGATTCAAGAGTCATGTAAGACCATATACCAAAAAAAAATGCTGGAAGAACTGATGTGATTAGACAAAAAAAAAAGTCAATAATGAAAACTGGTATATGCGTTGCAGTAAAACTGTGGTGATATTCTTGCTGATTGTACCAAAACTTTGTGTAATCTTTTTGTAATTAGATGGCTTTTTCAAAAGGCACACAACCCAGTTCTGGAAGAATTTCTTCTGTACTGGTATGGGTTTGTTATTTAAGTGTGTGTATGTGTGTTTATATATATATATGTAATAAATTGTAATATATATAGTGATTTTGTAATATAATAAATAACTGGGCCCATCAGGGAAATTGATGCAACAGTTCAACTGTGGAAAAACTTGGAACAGTGAAGTCTGAAGGTGGTTTTTCTGATAAGTATCTCTTAAGTAGAAAAGCAGTGGAAAACCTGGAGTAATGAGAGGAACTGGTTGTGGTAAATGCACTTTCAGTCAGGGGAATGCTGGCTCCCAGGCTTGCTCTGCAATGTGTCGTTCCGAACCTGGCTGCTGTTTAATCCCCTCTGTGTTGAGAAGCAAAGAAATTATGCATCAAACTAAATACCTTCAATTTTACCACAATAAAAAGACAAACATTTGTATTGCATATTTGGCATTACTGAGGAAAAAAAGATGTCAGACTGTATTGGAAGAAAAGAGCCCCCTTCTCCTCTCCCCCAGCCCTCCCCCTGCCAAAAAAAAAAAAAAAAGAAAGAAAAGAAAAGAAAAAAAGAGGGAGAAGAGATGAGACCTGGATCAAAGGAATGTTTTCCATAATTCTTTGCTCCTTTCCAGACAATCTGAGTAGAATCTCATCATAGTTGATTTTACTTCAGCTAGAAATCCAAATAATGATTTAAATATAAGGAAGGAGGAAATTATTCTCCTACAGAGTATATTTGGAGTTTTATTAATATTATATGGAAATAATATATATTTTTGGAGTAATTGGCAAACATTAACTAGTCTAAGATTAATTCAAAATAAGTAAGGCACTCCCTGCCACAGGGGGAAAAATAAGGGCCTCTTGTCATGTCATAGGCTTCGGTGATGCTTAAATGAGCCAGAACAAAAGATCTATTTGGCAAGAAGTTACATTAGGATTTGGTCCAGTTACTTCATATGTGTCCCCTTTTGTTGTCAACTGCAGAAGGCGATCCCATAATGGGTGGCCCTGTCAAAGACCATTTAGATAAAACAGAAGGAGACTTCGAGTAAAAATGAAAGCAATTTTTTCATCTACCTACAACAATGAACTGAAATGCTTCCAGGGAGGGGAAAATACAGAACAGTTTGGTTTTTTTTGTATAAAAGCCGTCGCGCAGCCCCTGCACAGTTCCACAGTGCAGTTCTGACCTTTTCGTATACGGAACTAAGTGGTAAGGGAAATTGGGTTTCCTGTCAGCTCTTAAAATCTGCTATTTCTCTCCTTTTTCTTGTGGTCAATACTTGGCTTTTCTCTAAAGCCTTGCTGGGGATATTGTTATTTCAGTTAGACCATAAAGACCCTCACCTGCCACTGCCAACATGTTTCCTAGCAGAAATAGATTAGCTCAAATGACAGGATTCAGGCAAAAGTTCAACTTTAATGTCTGATGCTTATAGAAAGCTAGTAGCATGCAATACTTGGCTTCGCGGCACTTCACTGTCAATATGTGCTTTATTCAAGGCTTGCTCTCACCTTTTTTGTTTAAAAAAAAAACATTTTAAATGCAGAGATATTATAAAATGGATTTTTTTCTTTCTTATAAAGAAAAACATGTTTCTGGCTTGTTGTGAGATGAGATGACAGGAAAGGGCAGACGAAAAGCAGAGGATAGTGACAGAGAAAATATTAGAAGCAAAAAAGATCAATTTAACGCATCAGCCTGATTTGAGAAACTGATTACATTGGACAAAGTTCTAAGCTAAAAGGGAATATTATTTATTGGTACTGATTTATAGGAGCTTATAGAAGGAGTAGGCTCATCTCTGTCCCCTTTTCCCTCACTGGCAATGGTCTTAGGAGATGAGTTTTTAAAAATGCAGGTAGCTGAAAACCCTAAAGAAAGGGACTGTTTGGTATGAACTGCTTCACTGGTGTTGCTATCATTAACTGAGGTTAAAGCAAGGGCTCAGTTGGAAACATGTCATTAGAACTGTTTTATAAGAAAGAATACGAAAATTAATAAACGGACAGAGATGAGCCCCTGCAAGTGCTGGGTGCTCTGCTTGGACTGTTGTGATCTGCAGCTCTCCTTTCTTGCATCTGTGACACTGTAATTAAGGAGAATTAATTACCATGGTTGCCTTGTTAAGCCTAATGTTCATAATGAGCATAAGGAAAAGGGCTAGAAGGGATTGTCTTCCATATCCTGACCTAACCCATGAACTGCCTGTGGAAAATAAAATACACGAGGAAAGCCTGGCTGCAGTGTTGGGGTATCAAAAAGACTTTACACAAACAGGTAGTGAGTTCAGCCATCAATTAGGGAAACTGAAACATGTGGGACCTCACATTGTTTGCTTTTTATCCTGTTCCTTTAACCCCAAATTTGGGAAGGAGTGTAGAATGCTAATGAAAAGATGTTTTTGGTGATCATTCTTGGGGAACATGTACTTGGGAAAGGTAGAATGTAGACAAGTAATGACTAAAATTTTTTGGTGGTTTTCTTTTTTTTCCTGCAGAGCATATCACACAATGTTTAAATGATGTATGACAGGTAGAAGACGGAGAGAGATCAGGATAAGAGGCAGTGTATAAAGTCATGGTGTGATGTTCTATACAAAATGCTCTACTTGGGGCAAAGCTCAGAAATGCCTTTTCAGGAGATGATGTCTATCTGCAGAAACAGTGTTTGGCAAAACATGGCCCTGGTTCCCGAGGCAGTGATTGGCATGACTTTATCTCTTGTGCTGAGTTTTTATGTTCAGTCTTATTTGTTCAGAATGGACCTAGATTAAAAGAATAAAAGTTTAAATTAGAGGATGATACAACTGAACATCTACTTGGGGTGAATAAAACATTTCTGATCAATCCGAAATAAAGATTTGGTGGCTTGAACCCATCTAATTATCTTCCTTCTCACCAAGTGACTTTGTTAGTGACTTCTGAAACAGAAAATTGTGCTGATCAAACTCTGTAGTTGACTTGAGTTACGTGTGTGTGTGTGTGTGTGTTTTTTTTTTTTTTAAAACTACTTAAAAATGTGGTGCAGATGAGTCTTGATGAGTACTTTACAATATTTTTAACAAATTTGTGATATTTAGCTGCCTTGACAAAAATGACCTTGTATAATTTGTGTTTAACAAGACCACTTTAACTAAACCTTAAGATTTCAGTTAGACTTTTGCTATGCTTTTTGACAAGCTGCAGTGGGCAAACCACAGTTTTGGTGAGGACAGGGAAGCTTAAATGACCCTGTGCTGTCACCAGTGCTCCTGATGTTATAGATGAGGGTATTGATGAGTGAGGATGGAGGAAATGTGGTTCTGATACTTGTTGTGTGTGTAACACGAGCCTCCACAAAAGGCTATTTAGTCTCTGACTATCAATCAGGCCGGTATCATTAGCATGAATTTCACCACAGGCAGGATAACAAAGTCCTGGAAGCAAAACGTTAATGAGGAGAAGGTGGCTGGAATGATTCAGAATAATTTAATATGAAATTCAGGAAATATAGCATGAAATCTGCTCAAGTGTGCGAGTCTTGATTTTACTTTTGTGTGTAGGGCACCCCAATGACAAGGATTGAAGGGCCGCACAGCTTCAGATGCGGTCGCTTTTGTCTGGGGTGGGATTGACGGCGGGTCTTGCCGCGTTTCCCCTCCCCGTTGTTCCTCATTGTGCTCTCCAGTCATTAGTCACTGACAGCCTCCTGCAGGCGAGGAGGATCAGCGAGAGGCCGGGTCAAGGATATGAGCAAGGGACTCCATGGAGACAGGTCGGCACTAAGAGGCTGAGCAGACCCTAGCGCTTAGTGAGGGCAAGTCTTGTAACTCGAGGGGCAGTAGCTGAGCACTCAAAATGAGTTCCATGTAAAAGTAAAGATGGTTTGCGCTGTCCTGCAGAAATTCCTCCAGGTCTTACTGATGGGCCTCACTCCTCCTTCTAGTGTAGGCTTTTCCTGTGAGATGATCAATTTCTGAAGAGGAAGATGTCAGGGAGAAATCTCATGGTAACAGGACAATGCATTGGATATAGTAACAGCCAAGGGTGTGGAAAAGGCTGAGGTGCTCTGTGCACCTTTGCCTTGGTGTGTGCTGTTAGGGCACACACCACGAATCCCAGGGCCCTGAGACCAGTTGGAAGGGCAGGGTGAGGAAGCCTGGGCGAAGGAGGATTAGATTAGGGAACATGTAAATAGGCCTAACCAACGTTCCTATGGAACTCTAACCCCTTGTGCCTTCCGTGTCAGACATGGTTCTGCTCGTGTGGTTCTGTGTTCATGTTGGCTAAGTAGATGTTTTCTTCTTTTTTTCATGTGTTCTGGTATGAATAGTCATGCAATCTCATTCTACTATGTCATTGAAGAGATTTCTTACTGAGCCACCCTTACCTGTCTTAGTTAAGTTGTTAAAGGCAAATGCTTTCTTACTGTGTACATATGTGGGTTCCTATACAACTAGTTCTGGCCTTCTGCTGATGTTACAGGAGAACTAACATGTTACTTTACAAGGAAAATATTGTATTCTGAAACAAGAATACAGAGCAAGGAGGGGATTTTATTATTATTATTATTATTATTATTATTATATTTTGGTAATCTTTGTCCAGACACATATAGTTCTTGTAGCAAAGACATCACATTCAAGCTAAGACCTTATTTGCTACTCCTAATGAGAACAAATGTTTATATTGCCCTTCTTAGTCAGTTTGCTCATCCTTAATTTGTTTATGAAGAAGCAGAACTGAATGTTCTGCAACATCTGTGAAGTATTAACAATTATTTCCCAATTACATCGCAACTACATAGCATGCAGACTTCATTCTAAAGATATCTGTAAAACACTGCTAAAAAGAGAAGTTTTTTTTTAACTTCTCAGATTTTATTTAAACCTCCTCATCCTTTATGGGAAGACAGCTTTAATATTCTTTGTTACAATTTTAAGTAATAGCTTTATTTTTTTCATAATATGTACAACTGTGTAATCTCAGTTATGCAGTGTCCCCCAGCCACTGCCTCTGGGTGTGCAAACAGATGTCGGGGTAAGCCAGAAATGAATAGAGCCTGAACACTGGGAAGTAATGAGAAGTTTCATTTGGATGCAAACTTCAGAATAGTCCACCAACTAAATTTTCTTTTGACTTAAAGGGGTCAGCTTGTTCCCAAAAAATCTCACACTGGCCCCAAGAGTGCAGGAAATCAGAGGTGTCTGGCAGATTCTAGTTGTGGGTCTACTTTGCTGCTTATTTTTTGCTCTAAGATGAACGAAACCTGCATCAGTTCTTTTGCTAGATGAAAATCACCCCTCTCTGTCAGAGGTGCTTGATTTAGTTTGCAAAGGGGAAATGGCTTTTTTCATCCCGTAGCTGCCCATGGCCTGCATGTTTTCAGAAGGAGCTGAGTGACAGTTCAGTGATGCTTCCTTTGCCATTGTAGTTGGAGATACAGGTAGTCTGTGTATCAAAATGAGCAGGTGCTTTAGTTGGTCGTTTAACCTATCTCAAGGCTAGAAAGTGACACATGCAACCCAGCACACTCAAGACAAGCATGCTTGAGAGGTGGACTATTGTTGTGTTATCTTGGCATACATAAAATGTGTGTCACTGCTGCTAAAGTAATACCTGCATTTAGGCAGTTGGGATGGGAAATGTCAGAAATGGATACACATGGAAGTGCTAACTGTAGTTTTTCAGAACTGGAATTTCTGAGAAAGAAACCTTCAGAAAAGTAGGTCCCCATAAACACAAGAACTTCTTGTGTTGTTATAGGCAGTGATATGGGCAAGTCCTTGCTATTACTTAATTGATAGCCAAGTACAAAGTGAAGAAGTGGTTCAACCTATGAAATCGAAGTGACTGTTATTTTCTGGCAATGCACAAGTGCCCCATTAGCAATTGGCAAGTAAAACTTCCTGAGCTTTAGACTTTTTGCATTCTGACACTGGAAGTGAGTGTATGTATTGATTTACTGCTAAGTATGCGTGGGATAATCACTTTTAAGCAGTGAATACACCAAAATTTCTACCAGTAACATGAAAAAAAGAATTATTTTTTTATCATCTGTTTTTATGAGACCACAATGAAGAGCTTAATAACAGGATTTTATTCTTTATGGTTGAGGTCTTGAGTTATAAATGACATAGGAAGGGAGGGACTTAGGTATTAGTCACTAAAGATATTACCATAGCTACAGGGGAGGAAAATAGAAAGCAAAACAGTTCTCAAGTTTGACAAACGAAGTATATTCCCTTGCCACGCAATTGTGTTAAATCTGCAGAGCGACACGATGGTCAGACTTCATCTTGAACATGGGGGTGCAAGTTTGTTCGCCCATATTCAGGCAGGATGAAGTCGAGCAGGTACAGAGCTGCTGCTACAAGGTTAATGAAGAGCCTGCCTTACGAGAGGAGGCTGAAAGGAGATTGCCCATTTAACTTAGATCCCACTCAGCTTCATTTTCCTGAGTGCTGTCTATGAATACATCAAAGAGCATGAAGGTAGGTAAAACAGGGAGGGAAGAGAGATGAGCTACTTAATCTAAAGGACAGGCACAAGAACAAATGGGTATAAACTGGTCATGAATAAATTTTAGGCTGGAAATTAGAAGAAGGTTCCTCACCATTAGAGGAATCAGACTTTGGAATGGCCTTTTAATTAGAGTAGCATGGACAGAAATTACCAAGGAGATTATATGATATGGTGCCTCTGATAGTAGGGGACTGGAATCGATGAATTAAGCAGTCCATTTCAGGTTCATTTCCTATGTGTTTCATGTTCTTTTCTACGAAGACAGTATAGGCTATTTTCCCTTTCAAAATATAGAATCAAAATCATGGCATTACTCAAAGCCATCTTAAAGCACTTTCCCACACAGGCACTGCAGAATGTATTTTGAGGTAACCAATCATGTATATTGCTATCAAGCTGTCGGCATCTCAGGAAAACTAGATTCAGTACATAAAGAACTTGGTATAGAGCTAGAAATTTGCTTCAGATTGTAAAAACAATTGGACATTTGGTATGTGGCTAAACCTCGTATAAAAGAATTTAGTTGTAGCGTAAGTGCCTCCAAGCTGCAGGGATGAAAGAGTAGGCTCAGGTGGGGGCCCTTCTGTTTTCTGTTGTCGGCCTGTGTCCTTTCAGCTCCACCCCAGTGCCTTCCTATCCGAAAGGATAATTCAGTAACACTTCAGATGGGAGCTAATGAGAAAGCTGCAAAAAGGAACACTGCATGGATTTACTGTATTGTTACTTATCTGATGTGGTATTAAAGACTGCCCTCCTTCTGCTAACAGGGTCTGCATAAATGATTGGATAAGTTGGTAAAGTAGTAAATGTTTATGCTGTTCTTCAGGACTTATTGTAGCATTGGCTGTTCTGACCTCAAGTTTATGAGTTTATTACATGCTGACCCTCACCTGAGAAGGGCTTCTGACTGAAAGCTTGTTATGGAAAGAGTAAGTTTTAGCTACATCGGGAAATGTTGGAACTCAGTCCCTAAAATTAATTCTAATCACAATAGTATTAAAAAATGTGTGGATGCTTTGGGCATCAGTTCTTTGAAGTGGCAGACTGCCTTGTTGGAAAGGGACCTAGATAAGCGAAAGGAGGGGAAAAAATCAGTAGAAATACTTCAGTAAGATGCACAAAAAATGCAATTGTACAATATATATTTAGCTTTTGATAGCACTAATGACCTTCTTAGAAGGTAGCCCTAGGGATTAATGAGTACCTGAGGCTAATAGAATCAGCTCCACCCAAAAGGTCATTAATTCACAGCCAATGTCCCAGACTTTGTTCATTAGTACTTAAAAACAAAATCAATTTTACATGGTTTAGGGCCTCTTTAGACCAGCAGTATCAACAACACAGCTTCTTAATTTTAAAAATGACCTTTCTGCTAAGATTTTTTCCCCCGTATATACCTCACACTTAAATAATGTGTAAGCGCGAAATGAAAATGCCATATTTCAGCATGCTGTGTTTGAAATGCTTAATATATTAAATCCTGAGGTGCATTCATAATAAAAGCATAGCAGCTTTTTACATGAAACTTTTTAGATTCCAAAGCCTTTACAAGTCCTTAATGATTTGAAAGCATTTTCCAAGCATTTTGGACATTGTGTTTCAATTTAATAATTTTTGAATTGAATCAATTATTTAAAATGCTGCTATTATACATGCCCTACACCTCTAGGTAGACAGATTGTGGTTAAGGAATTTTGGCAACATTTATGCTAATTAGTATTTTAAAACTAAATTTGAAGTTTTCTGACTTTGAAGATACTAAGCTGAATTTGAAGAGGATTCCAGTAACTTTGGGCATTTTACTGGAGACCATATGGGCCTGATTTTTTAATTGACATTGTGCATATAAGTTGCTCCTATTGAGATGATTGCTAATCATGTGGATATGTGGAAAATTTCTACAAGCGTATTACCAAGGTGAAATGCGTTTGGAATAGGCTTCTCTCTTCAGAGAAATGATTATAAAATAGCTTTTGTTATTAAAGATACGCACTGGCTTTGTAGAATCACTCGAATGGTTTGGACAGATAATACTGTATGACAGCTTTGGACTTTCAACATGCTTGGTGTGTGTGTGTGTGTGTATATATATATACACAATTTTTTTCAAATTAATCTTTAATTTTTGCATCTTGATCAGGATTGCAATGATTTAAATAGTGTAGCTTTTCACATTTTATAAAATACAGCCTGAGACTGAGCAGACAAAATGGATGCTACGGCATTGATTTGTTATGGGATAAATGTGTAGGAAACAACCATCAATAACCTGCTGCCCTGCATAGGTAGAGTGTAACAGGCCGTTCTCCCAGCCCTGCTAGCATGTCATGTTATATAAACTTAAGTGTAGCCCTCTCTTCCCACGATGTGGATGCTAAGCTTTTCCTTAAGGAAAGAAGGGCTGTGGAGCCCAAGTTCCTACCACCTCCGGGCCTCGTAAGTCCCGATTATAAAGTCGGAGAGTTAAAATGATTGTGGCCTGGTTCATGCACAGTGTTTTAATAAGAGCAGTCTCATGTTTAAAATGGAGCATGTGAACAGAGAGCTCCAGGCCTTTGTGTCCTTAGGCCAAAAGGCATCTTGTCTTATTTGCTGCAATATATTCAGCAAGAGGAATCTCCTGAAATGCCTGAATCTAGAAACTGTGGTTTAGGCCTTTACTCTATCATATTTAAGATTACTCAAAATAACAGAAAGCATCCTGAAGAATTATCAGCTTGCAAAAATGCCCCTGATTAAAAGACATTGCTTAAAATAGAAACAAATAGCTGTTTTTTTTTTCTTTTTTTGGTGGCTTTGAAAGTATTTTGGATTTAAGCACTATCTGTTTATATCTAAAAGATATGCATACCTTGCATTTTCAGTTTGCTTGAAAAAAATCCACAATTCTTTTGCCTCTCCTCCAAATTTTATCTTACATCTGAATCTGGATTGATAATGTGCTGTGCTCTGCTTCTGCTCAATATAATTGATACACCCAAAACTTCAATTTAAGTATGGCTTTTTCAGTTAATTTCACATTCAAACAATTGAACAATTGAACAATTACTGAAGTATAGTGACACTGCTGTCTCTTGTGCTTGAGTAAATTTTTTTGATATTTTACAGTTTCATGAAAACACTCCCCCATTTAGCTCAGCAAAGCATTATTAAAGTTATTTTTTTATAACACTGTTAGTTTTCATAGATTTTTCTCCATCGGATTTTCTTTACTGCTTAAAATACTACCAAAACTCTTGTTCTAATAAGTGCCTGGTCTTTTATAGTGAAATGCCAGAGAGGCGAGGTGAGGCTATAAAAGAAATCGTTTGTGTAGAGAGAAATGTGTTTGTGCAGGGGCTGATGCAGCCTTCTCGTGCACTCCGCAGGCCCATAAAGCACTTGCTAATGAGTGCCTGGTAATGACGGTGGCTTCTAAATAAATTTTTTTCCCTGCAATTGAGTTGAAATGTTTAAAATACGGTAGCTAAAAAATAGACTTTCTACGGGAAAACAAATAATTTTCCGTTTGATCTACGCCACCTTTTTAATAACGTTTTATGGTATCACACAGAGGAGAAAACAAAATAAATTCAGCAAATGCAGAAATCAATAGAGCAGCTGGTATTTCCTCTGGTGAACAAAATCAATTACATCCGCAGAAGAGAGGGGTTTCTCTAAAAAAGAAAGAAAAATAAGAATTGGGCAAGGGAGAAGCGCGGCCGCGCGCGTGGAGCCCTCGCGGCGCCCGGGCCTGTCCTGGCGCTGTGTCCTGCGGGGCTGTAGCTGTAGGTGTCACTGTGGACATGGCTGTGGGGTCAGGTGCGGCGGCTGTCACCGCGGCCCATTGAGCTGTCGCCGTCGCGCTCGGGTGTTCAGCATGCACGGGACACGCTCTGCCCGGCGCTGGCAGCAGAAGGTGACATCTGGTGACTAATGGGCTCACACGTGAAAGCCGTCCCCAGCGCTCCTCGGGCTGCAGCTGCGCCGCCGCCTCAGCGCGAGGCGCAGGAAACGCAGCGGTCGAAAAAATCGATACCCTCTGATTTGGGGGGAAGTGTAACGCGGCCACGGCTGCAGACGCTTTCCCATCCCTGGGCTTCTGATAAATGACGGGGCTGCGCAGCCGAGCGAAACGGCTGGCTGTGTCTCCCGCTTTGCTCGCTTAAACCCATCAACTTTTCACGAAATGGCTGCACCTCTTGCAACAAAGATGGACCCTTTCCAGATGCAGTCCAGACCCTGCTCTGCTTCCCTTATCGCACAGGGTCTGCCGGAGCCAAACCCGTCTGGTTTCAGGGTAACCTCAGCTCACGATCTGTCTCTCTGTAACGCTCACAAAACCAAACCAGAGCCTTGCTGCTTCCTCATGGGCGGCTGTGTGTGAGAGAAAGGCATCTGTCACTTAAACTGCCTGAAACAAAGGCTGAGCTGGGCTGTGGTGACCGAATATTTCATGTTGGAGCCACTGATCAGATGTGATTTATTTGTAGGATTCTTAGAAATGGCAGAGGGAAACCGCAGGAAGAGCTCAGCGCTGCAGATGGTGGTAAAAACTCTGTTATTAGCAGCTGACAGCCCTAACCACAGAGTGGAAAGCACAGATAAATTCGTGGCTGGGAGTTGGTGTTTAAAGCAGAAAAGGGATTTTAAGAGGGGCTGTTCAGTGTGTGCAGGGAGGGAAAAGGGGAAGAGAGCTGGGAGAAGGGGGAAGGAAAATTTTCTTAGTTACTGCACCTCAATACTGCAAATAAATCAGCATATTTGGTGTCAGGGAGTTGCTGAAAAGAGCTAACAGGGGACATGGAACAGCAAGGAGCTGAGCAGAAAGATATATTTTTGCTGTGCATGCACACATACGTGCACAGATAATACGTGATTTTCCATCATCCGAGCCTCTAGTGTGACAGAGGGAGGGAGGGAGAGCAGTCGCATGCATCAGCCTCATAAAATCTGCAAAAGCACTGTTCTTAATTCAGCCGTCGGCTGCTCCCAGACCTCATGCAGAGAATTACAACGAAATTCTATTTGCAGACTGACATCTCTAATGCTGCTGTGTCCTTATGTTTACTTCGGTTAACTGTCAGCCCTTATAAGTGCACCGTACCGCAGCCGCTGCTGTGGAAAAGCAAACCCTGAGCGTCGCTGCTTTGGGGGAGATGTTTGAGAGAAACACATAAATAGAGGAAACAGGGGAAATAATAATAATAATAAAAAGTGCTTGTGTGTCTGCACAATGTGAGACTCAAAACAGAGATCATTCAGTCCTTGTTTTCAGCACATTTCTTGGTTTTAGTCTTGGCTGATAAAATATTTAACAGCCATCTTAGCACTCAGCATAGCAATAACCAGAGAACATCCGAGCCGTGAGCCCCCACAGAGACAGAATTCCAGTGATGTGAAGTTTTCTTCTCCCCCTTCAGATATTAAGTGCTGTCTAGCCTAGCTCAAAAAAATAAATAAATAAAATAAAGACTCCATTGCAGCATGCTCTCTTCTTGCTGGAACATTCACACGGTTTTCTCCAAGTTACAAAACAGAAGGATGCCACCCGCAACGATACGTTTATTGGACAAATTATTGCATTTCCCTGCTTATAAAAAGACAAATAAAACAAAGGTTGCTTAATTGGGGAGGTAGGGAGAGAAATGGGATTTTCTTTTGCCTGAAATCCCCAATTAAGGTAGGATTTCATTTTTGTATATGGGCATAAATAAAAGGCAGTCTCTGAATCTCTGCTCCTTGGAACATACTTCCCAAGTAAAAGACCTAGAAAAGAATGGAAGTGGGAACTCAGACAAAGGGAATGAAGTAGCTTACAAAAGATACCCTAGCTATTCTCTGCTCTCGGGCTAGGAACTGAATAAGGTATCATTCCAATCCTGTGCCTTTGTGCTCATGGTCTTAACTGTCAAATCACGGGGTTTTTTTATGGCAGGTAAATTGGGGAAATGTTAATTAAAAAATTAGGTACAAGATCTGTTTTCCTTGTGGAATTTTTACAGGAATACAGTATATGAGCTGCTACATCATGATGTAATGATGGAAATTGACTTATTTTTTGAAGTATTTATTGCTGACAGCTCCAGTTTTAATGGAGTCTTTTCAGCATTTCTAAAAGGTTGGTCCTCATAGGCATTTTGTTAGAGAGGCAGTATCAGTTTTCGAGATTTTCATTAGAGCTGTCATGATTTTTGGAGTTTTTCCTTTGTGCTAGCTGCTGGAATGAGGAAGTTGTGCCATGCTTTTAGCTGCCTAGCCTTTTCTGATGTGAAACTTGTGATTTGGTGAGACTCAGAAACTGCCAAACAAATTGCAAGGCTCTGAAATTTTATTGTTAAAGAGAAAAGTGACCTTTCTTTATCCTTCTTGGTTCCAATACTCAGTGGGTGGTTCTTTTTTTTTTTTTTTTTAACAGATCCTGTTATATGCTGTATATGGTGTCTGTAGATTCAGCAGTTCAGAGCAGATTCTTACAGGCCAGGTTATCTGTGTTGAGATGGTTACCTTGTTTAAATTGAAATTTTTGCTAAACGTGACTCGAATTTTACTCAAATTGATATCCTAAAAATGCATTTCTCTCTCACTAAATCTTTAATACCTGCATGCTCTGGAGCTGGGTCTTGAAATCTAGAGAACAGGTTGTCAGAGACCATGAGTTGAAAAATGCATGAGCATTACAGGGGAAGGCTTGGGAAGGAGCAGTTGACATTTTGTTATTGTTTGTGGTTCCATGGTTTTCTTTAAAATTCAGTTCAGATATCTTGTAGGAAGAATGAGGTGAAACTTATATTCTTAATAAAACTAATAAATGAAGCTCTAAAATTCTTTTTGCTTTATATAAACTTTTGGATTTTAATGGTAGAAAAAATGAGGTAATGATAGAAATAAGTTCCCTTCTATACCACCTGTATGTGAGGGTGAACTTGAGTTGCTGAGCTCCCCAAGTCTGTTTTTCCACCTTCTTATTAGGCCTCTAGTACTAGAGACGTTACTAACAGGATGTGTCATGCAGGTCCCATCATCTGACTGCAGGGTACAAAGAAGCTTCTCTGTTGAGTTAGAACTACAGAAATCTTAACTTACACCAGCATAATTGTATGGGTAAAATTGGGGTATTTATATTCTTTATCATTGCCTTGTGTTTGTTTCTGAGCAGTTCAAATGGTCTGTATTGCATAGATCCATGTACACAGCTTATGCAGATTCTGGATGTATATTGCTCTGGCTGCATGTTTTATACACTTTTCTGCTTTGGAGAGTCACCACTCTTGCTGAACAGGCTTATGCTTCAATGTTGGTGTTGGGTTTTGACTGTACAGGGCAGAAGGTCATGAGTACTTCCAGGGTTAATATCCTGAGGAAGTCAACTGCAAACAGAGCATCTTAATGGCAGTATAGCGACATGCCACAGGTATCTTCTGCACAAAGGAATGTGAAGGAGACCTGAATTTAGGATGGAGACTGTGATTATATAGGTGAACGCATACTCTGAACTCTGAATTTGACCATCTTATGTTTATGCAAGCTGTCTTAGAATATGTACTTGAACGAGCAATCTCCTCAGTTTCCCTGACTGAAGGCTTTCCTCTTCAGTTGTAATTCTTGAAATGAATTCACCTGGAGATACCTAAGCTGTGCAACGCACGCATTAATTTGTTGCCAGACATGTTTAGATTATTCTGCAGTTATGAGTGTTCCACTGTGTTTTGCTAGACAGATGAACACAGTTAATAACGTTACAGTGAGAAGGCATTTAGTATTTACCAAAAAACATTTAGCTGTGGTATCTCTGGGGATTTATTTGGAATATTGGTATTTTCACAGCTGCAAAATACAGGTGGTGTGGGCTGTTGTTGAATGAGTATGACATGTTTTTCAAAGACAGAAAAATGAAGTCAACAGTCACACGACTAATTGACAATCATTAGCGGGTTGATCTTTTGCACCAATTGTTGGTTTAAGGCTTGAAAAATCTATCATTATCCCTGACAGCAAAAATTAGCCTGGTGAGATTCCAGCTCTCAGTTGACTAATTAACTTATCTAATGCTGATAGACTTCTACCAGGTATACCTAGGAAATGCATCCACTGTAAGTATCCTCAGATACTGATTCACTGAATGTTGTCTCTTCTGGGAACTGGAGTGTCAGGAGATATGTGAGCAGTCTCTTAGCAAAGAAGGTGTTAAGGTAGAGAAACAACTTTGTAGGCTGTCTTAGGAGAAGGTGGTGGTCATGCCTGAGCAAAAATATCTTTGTATTCAATGTTTTCTTATCTGAGTTTCAAAAGGCGACTTCTAGATAAGGGAGCTAGCGTGCACTATCTTAAAATTATATACGGTATGATAGATAAATTCCAATTTAGCTTTTTTCTTGTGGAAACTGCCAACTAAGCCTAACTACGCAGAACTGGTAATCAAAATCTATTTAAAATAAAGGATGCAAGCTCGTGATGCTCTTATTGTTGCAGTATCACAGAAACACAAAATGATTGAGCTTGGAAGGGACCTTTAGAGATCATCCAGTCCAAACCCCTGCTCAAGCAGGGTCGCCTAGAGCAGATGGTCAAGGACCCTTTTCCAGTAGCTGAAAGTGACTTTGCAACTGTGTGCAAAATTATTTTCAAAGACTATTTTTGAAAATAACATCTCTAATTCTGTAACAGCAAAAGTATTAATGAAAAAATAATATAATAGAGGAATATTAAGCTACATATGAATATTCCATAACATTCCCCAAGAATTTTCAAGATGGTGATTATTTCTGTGTTTCTTTAAATCATTGTGGCCAATTGATGAGTATTTCTTAGCAGAACTGTATAGCTTTTCTGGGCAAGAACTGACATTTACTGTCATGACTGAGGAAGATCCAGAACAACGGTAAGTTAATAAAAGTAAGTATCAAAATGTTAGATGAAAGGCACTCCAATATATGAAAATGAGGTGTATGTTTTTCCAGATTTTCCTTTTGGTTCTTTTAGCTGTAGTTAGTGAAGCTGAGACTAAAAATGGTGATATATTTTTGAACACTACCAAGTGATACGGCTTCTTCTTGTCTCTGATGTCTTTGATCTCATTTGGGCTCTCAAATGGCTTTGTGTTCTAATCTATTACTATCACAGACTTTTCCTGACAATCTAATGAGTTACTGTCATGCGCTTTATCTTTAATTTGACCACATCTGGGTGTTCTGTAAGGATGTGAAATTAATAATGTGTAAGTTCTTGAATACTCTTTGACATAGTGCATTCACATAACTTATTATCTTCTCAAAGTGTATTTTTAAGTACATTTTTCAGCGGAAATATTGGTGTCCAGCTGTGTTCAAACATGCTGCTACCAGCTTTGAGTGCTGATAGACTGCAAATCTTGAGACAGCAGAACAACTATAAGATGTGTCTGTTTGCCTTCATGTGTTAGGGGAGACGACTGCCAGGCTTGTGTAGAATGTTTTGGTGTTTCTTGTGGTATTTGTGTGTGTGTATGCGCAGAATAGTGTGTCCTGGTTCACCCTTCAGCACGCGGGAGTTACTGTTATTTAACTGGTCAGGAGTTGCTTAAATCGGATGCCACAGTCACTGTGATGGCGCCTTGTGAAAGAGATCCCCGTTCTGCACCTTCGTGTTGGTTGAAGCTTGTGTCCTGCTTCAGAGCCTGAGCCGGCTTACAGTGAACGAAAGGCAACTTCGTTTAGTGGTGGACAACTGAGAATAGTCCTTCGTACTGTGACTTACAAAGCACATTAAGGAAACACTTTACAAGCACAGTTTAGAGCACTAAAGAATAGGTGAGAATTTGGAAGCATCTGGGCACCATTGCACAGCCTATTTGTGCTGCCAATGCTCTAACAAGCTGCCATGCAGCAAGAAGGGAAGGAGAGACCTCGTAACCCCAACAGCTCAGCAGCATGTCTGTAAACCAAATTATTCAATCTTATATCAGCTTTAAATATATACTGAGGCTTTTTCATGGAGAGCGCTGGGGTTTGATACGTTCTTCAAGTAAAGCACGTGGTTAAGTGCTTTTTCAAATTGCAGTTGAAAAAAGTAAGCTAGTCTTTGTATTGTATATATAGGTATATAGGGAATTGATCCTGTCTGCTGGCCAGTATGGAAAATATATCACCCTGTTACTAATGAATAATTTTAGTCATTTATCTGAGAATGACATAAAAATGCTTCTTTTTGTCCCCATGCTCTTTTCAGCTCAGTGAGTCACCATGTGTTTATGGTGTTTGCAGGAGCCTTTACTGCCTGTTTTGCTGGCACTGGTTCTGGTTCTGTAAATTTGTCTCGCTGCCATTAGTGCTTTTATTCCTTAGCAGGTGTTTTATTTAATTTGGATGCTGCTTTCATAAGCTCTGGGAAAGAACACTCTTGTGTTATATTCCACTTCTCTGAGTTAGGTAAAGCTGGGATCAGGCCCTCAGCAGCTAAACATTCCCCCGATTTGCTACATGTTAAGCAGCCGCTCACTCCAGCACTGATCACATCTAGGAGGCTTTTTAGAGGAACAAACTGTGCTATGGGAGAACCAGTCCCCCAGATAGCTGCAGATGCTGCGCTGTAGCTTGCTGCAGAACTGGGAGGTTCTGCCTTCCAGCCTTGGGTGTATCGTGATTCACATTTTTGTGCTTTACAGGCATACCTGCAATGTCTTTGGGAATGCCCTTAAACTCTTTGCTTCCCAATTTGTAAAATAAGGCTTAAAGTGTTTATTTCATAGGAAAGCTGGTTAATTGATGCCTAGTGTTTTAAGCATTTAAAAATCTCTGCATTTTAAATATTATTATTTAACTGGAATGTATAAAGCGAATCAAATGTATCTTTCAGTAGTCACTCATGCTGTACCAGGGAGCTCATCTCTAGTCTTTATTCTCTTCCCACAATCAATTATTTTTTTTCCTCTGTGTGCAGTTTTAAAATTACCTAATTACCTGTAAACAAAAGGAAACGTTTCTGGATTTTTAATGGTGGAGTTTAATTTTTACTAATCTTATTAAGTAATAATATTAATAAGACTTAACTGTTTTCATAAAAAGAGAAAGAGAACACCATAGAAAACATGAATACATTTAACCAGTGTAAAACAGCTTGAGCCATTTTCATTTCTACTGTGTGTAATTATATATTTTTAAAGAAGAAAATTAGACACGAGAGAATTAATTTTAACTTCATTGCTTTATAAATTATTAATTCCTTATGACTGAAGTTATTTACATACTGAATAGTAGTTATGCAAAGAGCAATTAGAAAGGTATAGCTTTCTCAAACTTTAAGAAGACAAAATAATAGGCTGTTGCTTTAAAATAAAAAAGGCTTATTTGATTTGACAGTCACATTTCCATCAGTTTTCCTAGGTGGCTGTGTACAGTGTTACACGTATTCTTGCAAGGTTTAGGATTGTAACTTGGGCATGCTCTGCTTTTATATCGACTTCTTGACCTCCAAGTCATACTTGAGCAGTTTTGTGTTTTTAAACTTTACACTGGATACTTCCTTTTGGACCACCACCATCTCAAATTCACACTCTGTTTGCTACCAGATCCCGTTGCCCTGCCTACCTTTGGCTTTGCTTCCCATTCTGTTTCTCAGAGGGACTTTTGTGCTCCTGTAACCTTCTCTTCTCATTCTTTCAGCCCTCTATTGACTGCCGTCTTTTTTTTTTTTTTCCCTCTCTCTCTTTTTTTAGTAACATGTAGACCCATTTGTTACTTTATAGGCTCTCAAATATCTGGCTCTTAACTACTACTCTGCTGTATTTTTTCTTACTCTATTCGGAACTTTCCCCAAGAGACTGTTCCTACCCCTCCTTTTCCCACCTCCTTCCTATTCTTGGCCCTTGGCCATGTCTGTCTTTAGAGATTAATCCTTCTCAGATTGCTGCCATGGCATGCTAAATCTTGGGGAAGCAGAGCTAGATCTTTGTTCTGAAATCCATTTTCTCTAAGTTTTTTGTTCCTACTGACAAATGAAAGTATAGTTTTGTTTTAAGCAAAGTATCTGTTTTTATATACCCCTAGTCAAAGAAACTTTAAAGGAAAAAGTGGAGACACCTGGCCACAGGTGAAAAGAGGAGATAAACAGTTCTGTAGCCAGGGCATGAGCTGGCTGTGCTAAATATTGCCCCAAAGTAGTTAAAAGCTTGACAGTGAATGACTAAAAGGAATTACAAGGAGACCACAGGGCCAAACTGAGCTGTGTCGTGTGATGTGGGATGCATTGCTTCAGTGCAGCGTGTTGGTTGCTAACACAGAGCTGCTTTTCGTTGTAACTCTTACCTTAAAATCATACCTTCCTGCATCTGTCTGCATTTTGCATCCTTCCTAACCTCCAGGTTAAGGACCTAGGACTTTTATTTTTCTCCCTAGGTTTGCACATCTTTATGCTCAACAAAAAAATTAGCTCAGGGCCTGTAGTCAGTATTTGCCAAATGCCAATACTGTAGGAGGGTACGGAAAGGCCAGGACCCATCTGCTGTACTTTACTCTCCAGTCATCAAGCCAAGGTATGAAAGTGCTGGAACATTAGTGACACTATGATGTTGTAATATTTTAGATGATGTAGAAGTATCTGGAGATCTCCGTTAAAAAGATCTCAAAAGCAATTTCAGATTTATGCTAAATTGCAAGAGAAAGAATATAGGCTTGCATTTTATTCCTTTTTAATGCCAGATGGATTAGTGTTATGATAATGAATATCTAAGGAATTAAACATGATTTGTCACTTGTTGCGAAGTGTTGCCCAGATCAGTAATCCATCATGGCTTTTTCAGGAAATAAGCTTGATCTGTGGGTAAGATCTCAGACTAAGATAGTAATATCTTCATTTTAAAAAAAAAGCCCATTGCCACTATTAACATAATGTTCTAATTATATCAAAGCAGGCTAAGCCCTAGCAGTTTATCAGGGTGTGAAAGGAGACTTAACCCCTACTTTTAATGATATTACATAGGTTTACAGTAATGGGTTAAGTTCGTAGTGCCTAGTTGCCTTCATGCATGACTATCCTGTTCTTCCCTGCAGTGTACCAAGCAGACGGAATGGTCACGAAGTCAAATATGAAATGCTGGAAAGGTCACAACACCTACAGGATGCTGCTGTCTTTCTCATCTGTCTTATAATTATGATACCTTTTTTTCCGGTTGCAAGAGACTTAATGACAACTGTAATGAATGCAATTTGTATCTGTTCCTCTCACCCAGAAACTGAAAATAAAGGACAGGTGAATTCGTACTACTGAGGTAGAGGCAGGTTTAGTTTACACAAGCAAATGTTTCCAATTCAGATAGTTATACTTGTCTTAGGAGTTACTCAAGAAAGGGTTGCTAGATGAACTCCAGAAGGAGGAGACTGGCCTGATTGGGTTCAAAAAAGCACAGGGAACTTATGTTATTTAAAAAAAAAAAAAAAAATACTGAGAGTATCAGTGAATAGGACAACAGACAAGCACCAGAAACTCATCACAGGGAAGTTCAGCTGATTCTGGTAGGTGTTAACTGAGACCCTGTGAATGTTAGGACTATTGCATGACATGAACAAAAAGACAAAAGTAGGGGTTCTCTGCTCTACTCAATTGGTACAAAAAAAAGGCTGAACCTGAGTTGACCAGTCCTTTACACACAGATCTCCTCCTCATGCTGAGCTCTCCAGAAGCGGAGGCTTAAAGCTGAAAGGCCACGTTTTGTTAGAGCATGAGCTAAGGTACTTAATGTATTCAGAGAACACTCGAAATAATGTAGGAAGGCAGAATTGGAAAGGGTTGGTAAATAACTCTCTGTGCACTGTGTTGTTATAGGAAGATACTTCGTTCAATACTTGTTTTCAGTCAACTCGTTGATTTTCCATTTTAGCAGACACCCTGTGCTGGCACTGTTGGTTTCTGGTGCCTGATGCCTGTTTCCTTCTTGGCAGCACTGTTGCTGCATAAACTGCCGGCTCCCACTGCCATTCTCTCGTTCTCTCTCTTCACAGCCTGTAGTGTGGGGAATTTTCACTCCCTGCAATGGGTTCAAATTCTCCACAGAACAGGAGCTCCCCCTGCTCCTTCCTTCATGGGGAGGTTACCTCAACCAGTCACTTTTCACAAACCAGAAGATGCAGGAGTAGAGCAAACAGAAGAGATGGTGGCTGTCAAATCCAGGCTGAAATATTTAGTGGGTTCAGGTGTAGCAAGAGCTTAAATTAATTCAGATGGAGCTTTACTGCCATAGCCACAGTGGTATCCTTTGGCAATCTGACATGGGCAGAGCAGCTGACAAATGTGTAGGTAGGCCCCCATTGATTGCAGATAGTGCTGTTGAAGCCAGACTTTCAAGATCATGTATTTGTAAAGTTGCACCACTATTTGGTTGTTTTGCTGTCTTCTAACTTAAGTTTCTTTGATAGATGGATTTTTTTTTTATTTAGCTGTTTTGCTAGCTGTAAGATAATCAAGTTCTTTAAATTTACTTGTGTGAAATGGGGTAATATTTTTTGGCCAGCTGACACTCAGGACCAACTCTGGAATCTGGGAATGGGAAATGGAAGCGAAGAAATACTTCGGCTGCCTTTGGGTCTCTATCCTCTGTTTCATTTCAGTTTCTTCAGTGTCATCTTTTGAGCCATAGCTGCTGCATGTTTTATGTGACCCCTATGAGATCTCCCTCACTGCAAATCCAAATATCCAGTAAATCTGTCACTTTGCAGTGATCTCATGGCTTGCCAGACAATACATGCCCTTTGAGGAAAGCAACTTTGAATCCAGTAAAGCAGCCAGGAGTGTTGAAGTATTGTCTTCAAACTTGGTTTATTTTTGAATAAACTTGTGTTATCATTGTTATCTAGATTATAGTAGTGCCTCCTGGCCCCCAGTGAGATTAATATTTGCTGCTTGCTGCACCATATGAATAGTTCCTATACCAAAGGAACTTAAGAAGCAAAGGAATTAGAAGTGGCATTAGAGAGTGGCAGAACCAGCAATATAATTTATATCCTTTGATTTCCTGGTCCTCGGCAATCTGACTACATTGAATTATGAATTTTGAAATTTTGCTTGTGGTTTCTATGTCTTTTGGAATTCTTATTGACACTGTTTTCTTTTCTTCCTTTCTTGTCATTTATGGAAAAGCAGCACTAAAAGGTGTAAAAGTATCAATTAAACTCTAACATGTGAATCACATGAGATTCACACACAATGAGCATTTTGGCTAATAACCATAAAGAAAGCTAACTCTTTCAGTAAAGAAAAGGCTGGTATTTATGTGTAATGCACTTGTTTTACCACATCATTAAATACTGGCTGTTTCTTTCTACGCATCACTCAGCAAATTACTTTATGCATCAGGGAATCCAGTGTACCTGGTTAATGGGCTGATCTCGTGCTTAGAAACTGTAGTGATGAAATGTTAGACCTTCACTATCAGTAACTCAATAAATAATGGAGGTGGAGAAAAGTCAGGTAGGTTTTATTGTGATTCATGATACAAGCCTTACACTTGAAAATTTACGAAAGGTTCTTTTGGATGGATTTCATCAGAGTTGCATAAATCTAGGAGTTATATCGAAAGTAGGAATGTGTAGGGGTTTTGCAAATATTTCTGCAAATGCTTTATGCAAAGCGGCAAAAGTAGGGAAACTTGCATAGACCAACTCTTTTCCTCAGGCGTACAGTGCGTATTTTGGACTGTGCAAGTCATGGGAGAAAAAAGAGATGTATAATAAAGAGGAGATCTTTCTTCTGAGTTATATTACTTCTTACTCCAACCCTCCTATGCCAGAACTCATTCTTGGTCTTTTTTTTCCTCACAGCTCACAAGCTGAATCTCCATGATTATTTAGAGAGTGCTTTGCAGTACCTTCAAAAGTCGTCTAGACAAATCAGGATGTATTTTCTACAGAGCATCTAAAGATCCATGAAGGGAATCTTTCCACTGGCTTCAGTGGGCTTTGAATCTCACTTAACTCATCCTTTAAAGCAATACAAATAGAAGATCTGAAGGCAGGAGTGTATTTGCATATCTCCTTAACCCTCCCTCTAAATACTAGAGGCTTGACTTTTATGAGGCTTTTATCTTTGCCTCTCGCTTCCACTTCTATCCTTTCCCATACATATAGAAAGAAGCGTTTTCAACCCTCTTCTCTCTTTCTCCCTCTCTCTCTCCAGTTTGTTTTCAACCCTTCTCTCCCTGCCTCCCACCCTCCACATTTTTGTATGAGGTGTTTCTGCATTTCTTCTGATGGAAGGAGGAACAGAATCTTGCTAGGTATGTCTCAAAAGCAGGAACAGAGTAGTGCACAGGTAAATAGCTTGGATTTTTTTTTTTTTTTTTTTTTTTTTTTTTTTTTTTTAAGAACCTTCTTTATTATTCACTACCTAGTCAATATAAGCCTTCTAAAATGAAGCAGAGATCCAAGCTGGTATTTCAGAACGTTCTGTGCCTATGCACATTGACACTAAAATGTCCCAGTCCTCCAGATTTCCAGTGGTTCCAAGTGGCTGTGCTTGACTGCTGCATTTGGCGCTGAGTTTACATAATCCCTGGATGGAATGGTTAAATCAGTAAAACTAAATTTCTGCTGTCGTTAAGCTGGCAAAAAACCCTTAGAGATGTATAGTGTTCATTATATATGTAGTTAGTTGACTGACTCTGCTAGTACGTTAAGTAGAAGGGTAATATCAACATGATCCTCTGGGTCCTAGGTCCCAAATGAATGGGTCTCCCTGTGCATTTTTCAGATAATACTTGTTTCTCAGCAATGTTGGTATGAAGGTACTAATGGAAAGGTATTCTGCTATAAAGGGGTTGCTTTTTTAGGTTACACTGTTGCTGTAAATATTTCCTAATTATCTCCATTATGGTAAAAATCTGAAAAAGTATAAATTGAGTTCTTTGCATAATTTATAAAAGCTGAATGTTTCCTAATTAGTTCTGTTAAGTTAATGATATTGCAGCCTCATTTTTCCGTAGCCCTGAGCAATGACCTTTACCCTCCCCGTTTTTAACACTTTCTTTCAGTTGAAAAACATGTGGTGACCTTCCCCATCTTGAATGATTTTTGGGAGACATAATGCTTTGGAAAATGTTACAAATCCCTTCTCCCCTCTCCCTTTGAAAGTAAAGAAATGGTCTGCTTTATGCAGGCAGAGTAAAAGCCTGATTTATACAGATCCCCTGAAGAATGCTGGTGAAGTGCATTCCTTCAGTGTTTTCATAGAAACTGATGTGAGCTGCATTAGCAGAAGATGTGAAAATGGTGAGGTGGGGGAGAGAAACCTCTCTCAAAAGGATTCTAAAATAACATTTTGCATCCTCGAGTAATTCCCAGCTCTCCCTGGCAACCATTCATTTCTTCCGAACAGCAGAAATTTGCAATATGAAAGTGGATTGGCTTGCTTTTCCCATGGGGCTCTGTATCTCTTCATCCACCGCCTAGGGTAAAAAGCAATGCATACGTTTACAATATAAATGTGATTTAATCGACCTCCCTGTCAGCGAGAAATGGCAAGCATATCAAACAAGCCCAAGATGTTAGGAAGGAAAAATCATAAATTATTCCAGTGATGAGTTTCTGAGCAGCATTTTGGACTACTAGATGATTCTATGTAAAGCTGTTCCTTGAAACAATAATTAAGATAATTCTGTGTGACAAGGAGAAGAATGTTCAGCTTTGTATGAAATGTGCTTTATGTTTAGTAAGCTGAATGTTGGCTGTATTGATTGGAATTTCCCTTAGCTGCTGGAGCGCAAGGCTTCAGCTAATTGAATGATGCACCATCCTCAAGTCTAAATCAGGAACGTGCGAGGGTCCCTCGCGGCTGCTCCATGTGGGTGGGTCTGTGCGGGTGCCCAGTTTAATGATTTTCAGAAACAGTATTTCTTTTTTTTTT
>NW_010579964.1:31882-50782 GCF_000705375.1 Tinamus guttatus
GCTGGTGAGGCCGCGAGTCCCGTGCGCCCGTCACCGCGAGGCCGCGAGTCCTGTGCGCCTGTCAGCGCACCCAGGGAGCCCCGGGGCTTCCAGCCCGGGCTCAGACCTGGGGCCAGGGGTCAGGGCAGTCCTAGGGCTGCCATCCCAGGTGCGGTCTGGCCCGCAGCTCATTTTCCTACCCTGGGATTCCCTACCCCTTTTCTCAGCCCCTGGGCCTGCTACAGGGAAGCTCAGACCCGGGGCGGCTCTGAGCCAGCAGTTTGAGGGATGCAGAAGCCCAGGGATGCTCAGGGCAGCCCCTGGCTCCCGGAGTCTCTTCCCTAGAGCTCCCTATGGGAAGGGCAGGGCAGGAGAGCACTCGGGCAGAGGGAGCCATGGGGATGTGGGGCCTGTGACTGTGCAGTGTGAGTTACATCCTAATGTCCTTGCTGATGTTTGAAGCCCAGGATGGCTCCGACTCAGACAGATCCTGCTGGCCTGTCTCATCTGCCCTCACAGCCCGGCTGCGGCGCCTCGTCACTGTCTACCAGCGCTGCAACCGCAAGGAGCTGCCACCCCGCGCCGACATGCTGGGGCCCGGCAGCCATGGGTACTGGCTGCAGGACGAGATGTTCAGGAGAGCCTCGGAGATGGACTCAGCGAGCAAGGAGATGCAGAGGAGGTAACGCGGCGGCCCTGCGCAGTGCGTGCTTTGCAGAGCTGTGTGGGCTGGCCTCAATTCCTGCGCCCCAGAGCTCATCCAGGAAATCTTGCGGTAGTTGGATGTGGGGTCCTTGCAGGAGGGACATGGGCTGCCAGCCTCTCCCCCTCTCCCATGCCCAGGAAGGACCTGCTGTGTCCTTGGGCCTCCAGGTGCAGCTGCTGGGTAGCAGCTGGTAACAGCTTGAAAGGAGGAAGTGTAGGGGGACAAATCGAGCATCTTCTGGAGCAAATCCAGCACCTGCCGGGCCCAGGACTGTCCTCCAGCGCCAGGGCTGCTGCTGGGCTGTGTGCCAGAGCCAGGCCACGCAGTGGATGAGGGTGGTTGAGGAGCGGGGCACAGCCTGCATGGGCAGCTTGTTCGGCCCCGCGCTACCCCATCGGCCTCCTGCTGCGGGCTCAGAAGCCAGTGGGTCCCGTGGCAGCATATTGCAGCGGGCTCCCCGCCTGCAACGTCCCAGGAAACAGAGGAACAGTGGGAGCGTGGCCTGGCACCTCCCAGTACGGCAACAGAAATGGGGTTCCGCTGGTATAGCTCCGTGTCGAATGGGGTCTTCCCTCACGCTCTTTTTGAGCACATCTCTCTGTCACTGGTCTGCTGCCCGCAGCCCCGCATGCCGGGGGAGCAGGGCCGAGCGATTCCCGCTGGCCGTTGGCCGCTCTTGCTGGGCTGTCCCTGGCTCCCGCTCATCGCTGCTTCTTCTCCCCATTCCTGCAGCGCTCCCAGCTGCGCGGGCTCCGCTCCAAGGTGGCCGTCAATTCCAGTGGTGGCAATGGGGCTGTGCGGGGCACCAGAACATCCCAGCCTTCCCTGCTCTTCAGCCCCTGGCCCTTCGTCTCCTTGTGTGTGAGGTCTCCTTGCGGGGTGGTTCCCGCTAGGCCCATTCCCAGCAGCTGTCAGTTTCAGGCCTTTAAAAAGCAGGCTGCTCTTTGGGCTCCTTCTGCTTGGTGATTTTTGATTAGCTTCTTGTTACCTGCTCTCCTCTTTGGAATGAAGTCTCACTGTGGAGGGCTCCCTGGCGAGTCGGACTGCTGGATCTCAGGCTGTTTTGTCTGGGAGCGCTGTGGGTGCCGTTAGCCCCTCTGGCCTCCCTTGTCGTGTCACTGCTGCTTGCTAACATTTGGCAGGGAACTGCAGGTCAGAGGAAATTGGATTTGACTTTCCTTCTCACACGGCGCTCGCTCTCCTCGCTGTGACTGGCTCCTGCTCTTCCTGTGCAGTTTTTAGCCTGATCTGTCTTGTCCAGCCTGCTTTTCAATGGCCTGTGTGCCCAGGGCTGCCTTTGCCTGGCTTAGGCAAAGGTGGGCACTTCCGTCGAGTGATCCCCATGTTCCCTGTTGACGTGAGAGCTCAGAGGCTGAGGCAGGGTGAAAATTGCGGTGTGAGAGCGCTGCAGCGCAGAGCCCACGGCTGCTCCCCTTTGGTGGGGAGAACGTTTGCCTGTCACCCCGCAGTCCTGCTCGCTCCTGTCTGGCATTCACTATTAGCACACTCAAGGCAATAAAGCTGCTCCTACCTCACGTCCTGCGTAAGCCAGTTGCACTCCGTGTGAAGGGACCTTCCTTGCTCATCCCTGGCACGGAGCCGTCCCGTGGCAGCAATGAGACCGAGCTGAAGCAAGCCGTCGAAGCAGCCCGGCGCCTCCGTAGGTTCTCCTGGCGCCGGAGTCCCGTGGCAGTGCAGAGCTGCTCGGGCAGCACCGCGAGCCTCTGGCGCCCACGCGCCATGTGCCCGGGGACACAGCGTGTGCGGCCGTGGTGCTCTGCCCCTCGGCGCAGCCCTGCCACTGGCCCGGCGCGAGGCTGCGCGCGACGTGCTCAGGGCTTGCTGTCTCCCTCCCTGCCTCTCAGGTGGACCAGGAGGGAACAGGCAGACTTCTACCGCACCGTCTCCTCCTTTGGGGTCGTCTATGACCAGGAGAAGAAGATCTTTGACTGGGCCCAGTTCAGAGCCATCTCTCGGCTGGAGAAGAAGACGGATGAGAGCCTGGAAAAGTATTACTACAGCTTCGTGGCCATGTGCAAGAATGTCTGTGGCCTCCCACCGTGGAAAGACGATGGTGAGTTGAAAAGGCTTGACCGGGGGCAGGAGGGAGCAGCAGGTCCAGGTATGACCAGGTGGGCTAGAAATGGCCCAGGCACTGAAGAGCAGAGCAGGGGAGCAGTGAGGGGCTGAGGAAGGCTGGAGCCGCGAGCCAGGCGCGCGGCAGTGCCCAGCGCCAAAGCCCTGCTCTGCACAGTGCGCGTGCTGTGACTGGAGAGCTGCAGCGAGGCCCTGCCTCACAGGAGCCACCTGCATCCGTCTGCCTTGTCACCGCTGCACAGGTGACATAAGAGGGAGATGCCAGGGTGGAGGAGGAGTTCCCAGGTTTGCAAGCGCTCACATCTCCTCCGTAGTGGAACAGAGGGCTGTTGGTGCAATCTGTATTGCTGGTTCCCTTCCACACAACTTTCGCCTGGGCTGGACGGTGTCCCTGTGTCACCTGTGCTGTGGCCCTAGCTAAGTGAGAAGCTCTCAGTAGGAAAAAGGGAGTCTGATCCCTCCGGAGGAGGAGTGGGGAAGCCTGGCAAACACAGCAGGCATCTGTGTTCCAGCAGTGTCTTGCAAAGCCCCAGAGCACTGGCCCCATGCAGGTGATGGGAAATGAAAAGCTGCTTGGCAATTATTTAAACACAAAATTATTTGCTTTTAGCAATATCAGAAAGGATCTCATCTTAAACATGCCAGGAGGACTGGTCTCAGGTGCAGTGCCTTAGAGGCATGTGTCAATGCGCCTGGATTAGCTGCTTCTCATCCACGAGCTGCGTGAGTTGAGGGCATACCACTCATGGGAAGCTGCTGAGGGGTGCCAGGGGCCCGTGGCCCAGGGAGCTGCTCCACTGGCAGCTCCACACACAGAGCAGGGCTCAGGCAGGACCCAAACATCCTCTGCACCCGCAGCTGCCTTGCTGCTGATGGAGTCAGGAGTTTCCTCCAGTGGGGCCCGTTGTTTACAAAGGTGTGGAAGGGGAACGCTGACACGGGGAGGCGAGGCTGGAAAGCACTGCCCCCGCCTCACCAGCAGCCTGGGCAAAGGTAACTGCCCAAGTAACCCCTGCCGGTCCTGCGGCGTGGGGCCAGGGCAAACACAGGCCATCCCCATTACCGTGCGACACGTCGGTGTCCAGGACCCACCAGGGTGGGTGTCTGAGGCGGGCGGCTGCATCTCCGCAGGGCTCTGTGGCGCCCGTGCGTGTCCGCGGGTGCTGTCCCCGTGGGCACATGCCGCGGCAGGGCTCGCCGGGTGACGGGGCCGGGCCTGCCCTCTGTGCGGCGGGTCCTGCAGACCCGGACATCTACGTGGAGCCCATCACGGAGGAGCGCGCGGCCAGGACGCTCTACCGCATTGAGCTGCTGCGCAAGGTGCGCGAGCAGGTGCTCAAGTGTCCCCAGCTGCACGAGCGCCTCAAGCTGTGCCGGCCAAGCCTCTACCTGCCTGTGTGGTGGGAGTGCGGCAAGCATGATCGGGACCTGCTCATCGGCACCGCTAAGCACGGCCTGAACCGCACGGACTACTACATCATGAACGACCCTCAGCTCTCCTTTCTGGATGCATACAGGAACTACGCGCAGCACAAAAGAGCAGGGATCCCAGGCCCGGAAGCCCTGTGCTGCCTTTACCAGACTAACTCCAAACTTTACAGCTCCCCCCTCTATAGCCAGGTGGACCGGGCTTGCGAATCCCTGGAGAATGAAACCGAGAGCCAGATCAAGCTGGAGCACATGGACAGCGCCATGTGCCAGGCTGGGGGCAGCCCCCCGGACACAGGCTGTGACATGTTCCTGTCCAAAGTGCGGGACATCATGAGCAGTAGCTACGATGAGAGCTCCCTGCCAGACTCGCTGGTGTGCATGATGTATGAGGACAAGGCCTGTAACAGCGAGCAGAGCTCCCTGGCCCGAGACAGCCCCGGTGGCACGGACGCTGCGGGTGACGGAGCTAAACTTGCTGAGGGCAAGCTGGAGGGGGACGAGGATCCCTCCGGCAGCGAGGCGGAGGCCATGCGGGACGCCTCCTTCCTAGAAGGTTTGCAGGTGGGCTGCGAGGGAATAGCTGCTCCAAATGAAGAAGCGGAGCCGTCGCCTTCTCCTGCAGAAGATGACCCCGCCAGGGATATCCCCACAGAGCTCTGCGACACCCTGCAGCAGAAGGGAGAGCTGCCCAGCTGTGGGGCAGCGCTGCCGGAACGTGGCGCCGTGGAAGGGGTCATCAGCGTGGGGCTCTACGGTCCCAGTCTTCATAACTACGAAATAAAGGTTCCCCCTGAACAGAGGTTCATTAATTTGCTGCAGGAGAAAGGCGTGAAAACAAAATCGGGTCCAAGCCAGAGCCATAGCGAGGAGGATGAGGAGGAGGAAGATGACGATGATAACTCTGAGACAGCAGCAGAGGTGGTGGAGGACTTGACTGGTCCAAGCGCCAGGGGCAGTCGTGACCCCGAGGCCAGTGAACTTAGGGGTGAGGAGCAGAACTCCAGCCTCCCCACGCCTGAGGACACCTGCCCAGCAGATGGGCACAGCGACAGAGCGTCCCTGGGACTGGGGCCACTCGAGGGACTGGGGCAGCCGGCTCCAGGAGAAGGGCAGGACCAGGGCCTGGAGGAGGAGGGCACCCTGCAGCCCTCCCTGGGGCAGCCTCCAAGCCACCTGCTCCAGCCTCCTGCAGAGCCGCTGGAGGCAGCGCCCGGCCCAGCCGGTGGGGACGCCTGGGCCCGTGGGGCCGAGGCGCACGCAGGCTGCAGAGATGCCGAGCGCCTGCGCCTGCAGCAGGACATGGGGGAGAGCAGAGAGGAGGAGGAGAAAGGCAACGGCGGCCAGAGCCAAGGTACAGTGCAGAGCGAGCGCCCTGCTGCTGGCGTCACCTCCACGCTGCCTTCAGCACCGAGCCTTGACCCGCTGCCAGGGAGAGCCTTGGCTCCCGTCTCGGGAATCGGGGCTGCTCCGGCTGCTGGGGCTTTGTTGATGGAGGAACCAAGGGCTGGCCCTTCCCAGCACTGAGTCCCCCAGCCCTGCTGCCCTGGGGATGGCCACAGGCTGCAGGATGCCCTGGTTAACAAGTGGCTTGAGCTGGTGAGGCTTGGGCCTTGGTTGGGGCTCTGGCCCTGTCACTGGCAAAGGGACAGGGACCACTGCAGTAGGAGCCCCGTGAGATGGCCTTGCTGAGCAGCACCGATCCCACCATGAGCCAGGAGTGCCCCATTTCTTGGTGGCTCATTGGAGAATGGGGCCCTTGGGGGAGCTGCTGTGTGTCAGGGTGGGAAGATGGGGAAGCTGCCCCCGCTCCTGAAGGGTGGCCAAGGCAGGGAGCTCATGGGCTCTCTTCTCTGTCGCTCTCGGTGCAGACAAGTACCTGGAGGAGGAGAGCAAGAGTTCTGCCTCTGTCCTGCATGGGGACATCGACGACCTTCAGGATGCCCGTGCACCCACCATAGCGCAGCTTCTGCAAGAGAAGACGCTCTACTCCTTCTCCGAGTGGCCCAAGGTAGCTTGCAAACAAAGTCTGTGCATGCTGCAGCCATTGAGCAGCGAGGCGTCCCCAGCCCTGCTTCCTCATGCTCTGCCACGGCTGCTCTGGCAGAGCACCAGGGCCTGGACAGAACTGCCCAGGGGCATTTCCCTGCTGAATCGAGGTCACAAGGCTGGATTCATGCTTGATCCCAAGAGCATATACGTGAATTGAAGTCCTAGCCTGCTTTTGCTATGGTCCTTATTTGTCCCTGGCCTTGCAAAGGAAAACACCCGTATTTGTGAAAGATTTAGGACTTGCTGCTTCCTTCCAAGCAGTCCTGGATGACCAGAAAGAAGTCTTCTCCCTGGGGGGTCCCATAGCCTCCCTCGTGACCTGCTTCCTGCTCCTCCTCTGCCACCCACATCTTGGGCTGTATATGAAGAGATGAACCGTGATTGTTTTCCCACTACTGGCCTTTTCCTGCTTGTGCAGGCAGGATTTTGGTGTCAGAGTCCCATGGAGCTGCGTGGTAGGTGGGATTTTTGGCTGAGAGGGGTATTCTGGGTCTCGTGGTAGCAGCGCCCAGCCATGGTGTGGGACTGAAGCTCCCCAGATGTGTCTCAGGACTATGCAGTAATCAGCCAAGTTGACCTGTGTTTGTGCCACCAACCCTGTGGCCTGCCCGTGTCCCACTCCTGTGTCTGTGTTGGAGCACGGTGGCTGGCGGAGTTGCCACCATGGAAAATTCCTCTGTCCAATTGTGCTTGCAGGACCGTGTGATCATCAACCGCATCGACAATGTCTGCCATGCCATCCTGAAGGGCAAGTGGCCCTCCTCTAGCCAGCAGTTTGAGACACCGAGCGTGATGGGCGCCCCGGCTGCTGCCAGCAGCGCCAGCGGCAGGGGCAGCTTTGCGGAGGCCGAAGGCCCGGATGCCACCTTCAGCAACGGGGTGTTAATCTCACAGGTACGAGGAGGCCCCGGGAGCGCCGAGCGCTCCTGGTGAGCTCCCCTTGCTCCCTGCTGTCCTCCTGCAGTGAGGCCGCTGCTCCCTGCGTGTCCAGAGGCTGGAGAGGCGCTTCCAGAACTAGTGCTGGAGCTCCCGGCACAGGCAAAGAATGGGAGGGGGACGTGGGGACACTCTCCTGGTGTCCCAAATGGAGAGGCATAGGCACTGCCCACTGAGCAGTGCTCTCGTCTTCTCTCTCTGGTGGGCACTGCACAGAGCCAGAAGCTTCTGGCCTGGGACAGCTGGTCCCTCAGCAACTGACAGAGCACCCTGAGCTGTGTCACCATGGGGAGAACCCACTGTGTCACTGGGTGCCACTGCACCCACTCCCGCTGAGGTGTGATGATCTTGGAAAAGGCACCTTCCAGTGGAGAAGTGGAGGAGCGTGAGTGCTCCCTGCAGAGCCCGCTGCGTCGGTGTCACGAACCGGTCCCGGGCAAGGCCTGAGCAGCTGTGACCCTCTCTGTGGCTTTGCTGTACACAGGAAGGGTTCCTGGCCCCTGCCTTTGTGAAGGATGAACGGAAGCACCGAAGGCCGTATGAATTCGAGCTGGAGAGAGACGCCAAACAGAGGAGCCTGGAGCATTTAGCAGCAACCCACGTTCATCCACCCATCGTGCTGAATGGCTGGCGTGACTCAGCCATGGACCTGTCCAGAGCCTCTGATGGCTCACCAGGAAATTCCTCTCCTTTCCCCTTGAACACAACCATGCCCAAGCTGGGGACTGTGAACGCCCTCCAGGGCTCGCTGGGCATGGACTTGTCTGGCATTCTCCAGGCAGGGCTGATCCATCCTGTCACTGGGCAGATCGTCAATGGCAGCCTCCGCAGAGACGATGCTGCCATGAGGAGGAGACGGGGCAGAAGAAAAAATGTGGAAGGGATGGATCTCATCTTCTTGAAGGAGAGGCCTCTTCCCAGTAGGCTGCAGGTAGGTTGGGGCTCCCCGCTTTCACCTGGGTCCGGTGGAGCCAGCACAGCTGTCTCACGGTCCAGCTCTCCCCTCGTAACATTTTAGCCGCCTCCAGGGCAGCTTGAGTTGTGCTGAGGCAGGCAGAGGTAGGTATTTCTCAGGGGAGGAAGGGAAGCCCAGTGGTGCACTGCCTCAAGTGCTGGAGTGCTGCCGAGCACCGGCAGCAGCAGGTGTCTCAGCCGGGGGCTCTGGGGTTGACAAACCTGAGGACGATCCCTTGGAATTTCCCCTCTCCCTCTACCCCAGGATCCCCCCAAGGAAGGGAGGGTTGCTGGGCCAAGCCCTTTAGTTCATCTTTAGGCATGATGTGGGGATGCTCCAGTCCCTCCCTGCCGCGAGGGCGGTCAGGCAGCCCTGCAGAGCCCCTGGGGCTGGCTCTGCCAGCGCCGTGCTGCCCAGCGAGCTGCTGCCCAGCGAGCCAGGCCGGGGCTGCCCTCTGGAGAGGGGCAAGCAGCCCGCTCGTCCAGAGCTGGGAGGGGAGGCCGCTCTCCGGAGCCCAGGGGCCTGGGCTTTTGTCCCGGGGCAAGTGATTGCTTCTGGCACTCTTTTCCAGGTGGGTGCAGGAGCATCTCGCAGGTCGTGCTGCCCTGCGTGCCAGCGGCGTTAGGGGCTGGATGGGAGCACGTGTGGTTGGGAACAGTCCCGAGGAACATGTGGATTCTGAGGACACCCTGTGTGGTGCAGGGCTGTGGAACTCTGTGTGTGGGGCCGCTGCTGAGCTCTCCCTGTTCCTCCCTCCGCAGCAGGATGCCCAGGAGGAGCAGGCGCAGCCTCCGCAGAGCAGCCCGCTGCCGGATGTGCCGGGGGCTGCCTCCTCCGCGCCGCCCGCAGCCCCGGCCGCGCTCGGCCACGCCGAGAAACCCGGCCCGAATAAGAGTCTCCTGGAGTGGCTCCGCCAGCAGTCTGACTACACCCTCGAGGTTCCTGCCTTTGGCGCAGTAAGGGCAGCCTGCAGCTGTGCGCATGCGCGTGTTGTCCTACGTGTCAGTCTTTCCTCTGGTTGCTCCTGAGCTCAGGCTTTCTGTGCAGTGGAAATGCAGCATCTTTCCTTGCGGTGCGACTCGCAGCGTCCCCCGGACTGGGGAGCTGAGCACAGCAGTGACAGCCACTCACAGAGCTGGGCGTCCTGCCCCAGGGAGGTGCCAAGGACCTGCAGGTCTGTGCCGCAGCCCCCACGCTGCACAGTTACTAACAGTGTCTCCTGGAGGAGCCGGGCTGCTCGAAGCCTGTGCGTGTTGCTTCCTGCCAGTGTTCTGGTATGAAATGAGGCTTTCCATGCCCTGCAAGGCCCTGGCAAGCTCAGCCCTGCTCTGCCAGGATACCTACCCAGCGCCTCTTGGGCTGGCCAGCCCCGAAACAACAGGTTTCCTAGAGAGGAGTGTTTCTTACCTTAAAAACTGCACAGAAGCTACCGCGTCGCAGGCTGCTCCGGCTGCAGTGTCACAGCCCTGGGCTGCACAGAAAGCAGAGCAGCAGCGAGAGGAGCGCAGAGCCTGGCCTGGCTGGCTGCCCTCCTGGGCAGCGCTGGGTGTCCCAGCCTGGCTGCTCCGGGGCGTTCGCCTGGTCCTCCCTGCTCAGTCATCTGGGAGGCAGTGCGCAGCGGGAAAAGCTGAAATAAAAGTAAAGCAAAGCGTGGATGAGCTGAGAGGAACAGGGAGCTGTGGCAGACTGAGGGCACCCACAGAGCGCTCCGCTCTTTGGTAATTAGAGGCAGCCTCCCCTTTTACAGATGCCTGTTAGGAATTTGGAGCAGATTGCAGCCTTAGGGTTGGAGGGGGCATTAGATGGAGGTGGAGCCGTCAGTCCTAAGTGTAAAACCACCTTTATATCTGTGGAAATCAACTGAGCTCATTTGAAAACTGGCTCGGGGAGGGAGGCCGGCTTGTGCTGCTTCTCTGACCGCTCCCCAGGCCTGCAGGGACCCCTGTGTCCCTTGGGTCACTTGGGACATCACTTGTGCCCTTCCCCTGCAGGGTTTCTGGCCTCGCAGCCCCACGCAGCCGGCCTGTCTTGGTAATGTTGTCTTGTTTGCACTGCAGAATTTTTCAGACAAGCCCAAGCAGAGGAGGCAGCGCTGCAAGGACCCCGCCAAGCTGGACGTGGGCTCGCTCAGTGGAGAGGAGCGGGTGCCTGTGGTGCACAAGGGCACCGGGCGGCGGGTAAGCACAGGCACATCCTGCTCTGACCTCACTATCCTGAAACACCATCCCGAGCTGGCCTGGGGGAACGTGTTAATCCAGAGAAGCCTATGGGTGTGTCAGGCTGTTGTCTGGAACAGACATTGCCCTACACTGGTAGAGACCTGTCAATATAGGTGACTTTCCCTGGGGAGTAAGTAAAGGCTGAGTGTTGCCAAGTCTCACAGCAGCAGAGCAGTCCAGCCTTTGGCTTAAAGGCACTGTCCGCATAGCCCTGGTGTTTGTCTTGTGTTGGATTTGAATTCACTGCAATATTGTAATATTTCAATGTGTCTCAAGTGTCTTTGTTCCTCCTTACAAGGCACAGGAACATATACTGATAACCCTTCAGAGTGCAATATATGCAGTAAATATGAAGTAAATGGAGTTAATATGCAGTCTGAAATGCTTCCCCTTGCTTATGGATATATGCTTACTAAACAGCTAGGAACATCAGTCATGGGCAGTGTATCCCCCGGCACATTAACAGTGAGCAGGGATGTTCAGGGAAACTTTCCACCCAAGTATCATTTAAAATGCGCCTAGGACAGCACAAGGCTAGAAGGTGACATTAGAAATAGTCGCCTCAAAAAGCAAAGCCAAACAGTTAAAGAGGCTGGTTCAGCCACATCTGTGTTCCCCTATGCCATGCCTTCGAATTTGGGAGGTTCGTCCAGCTCTGAGTATTTCTCTTAAAAAAGCCCTCTTGCCACCACTCAGTCCCCTTATTTGCAGGGAAAGCAAATGCAGGAGTTGGGACAGGCCTCAAAGAGTCCCTTTCTCCCCAAACGGTGTCACTGGAGGCAGCAGTTGCAGCCCCAGGGACGAGCTGGGAGGTGCTGTTGCCTGTCACAGCACAAGATGGCAAGCGGGCCACAGCCTGCGCAGGGAAGTGTCGAGCAGGGAAGCACCGGCCCCGGTTCCTCCCGGAATGCCAGGGCCTCAGGGCCATCCTTGCTCTCCGAGGGAGCAGAGGCAGGACAGGCTCCTGAGCCCGGCTCGTGGCGTGTACAGGGTAGCACCTCCGCCACCGGCCGCGGCCCCTGGGCTTGGCGTGTGCCCGGGGTGCCAGTGTGCCCTTGGGTGTTGTTCTGCTTAACTCTCTCTGCATCGAGGCCCTCCCTCTGCTGTGTTTCGTAGCTGGGGGGAGCCATGGCACCAGCGCTGAAGGAGCTGCCAGGGTGGCTCGATGCAAACCTGGAGTACGCGGTTGCAGCTGACTGGGCTGACACTGTTAAGCTTTCAGTAAGTGAGAGCTCTGGGGGAAACGCGCATCCTGCCGCCCTCCCTTCCCACCCCCCGTGTCCACAGCCCGTCGCAGCGGAGGGAATGGGGCAGGACGCAGGGCGCGCGCCGGAGCCGGGGGCTCAGAGTGCGGCCGCCGCAGAGAGGGCTGCAGCGGCTCCGGTGAACATCCAGAGCGCGACACAGCTGGGAGCCTTGGGAATGCTCCGTGGGAATGCCTGGGCCTTCCCTGTTTGCTGTGTGCATCCCTGTCTTGGCAAGTGGCAGAACCCACGAAGTAGCCCTTCACCCTCCTGGGGCTGCCTTTGCCAGCCTTGCCTTCTGCCCCCTTCCCCCCACTCCTTGCTTTTGCCGTGGTCCTGTGCACGATGCCCTTGTCGAACAAGGGCTGCAAGGAGGAAACAGATGGCTTAGGGGTTTGTGCTGCTCTCAGACTGGCTTGTAATTAATGCTGGAAATGTCTCAGCTCCAGAGCACTGCGCCCAGGCTGGCCCAGTGACACTCCTGGCACCTCAAGCTCCATTTGCAGCAGCTGCTTTGCTCCTTGCCGTGTGCACATCGCCACCCACACGGGCATTTCCCTGTATCTGTTGGCGTTTGCGCCCTGAGGCCCCGTCAGTGTGTGGCTCTGCACGTGCACAGCAGCCACACGGAGTGGGGCTCGTGAGGTGCCCGCTGGCGCCCGCAGCGTCCGGGCGCATTGGAGCAGGGCAGGCGGTGGTGCCGCGTGGCAGGCGGCGTACTGCCAGCCCTGCAGGACCATTGGGGCAGCTCCCGCACGTCACGCGGCACCGTGACGGCGTCCCGCGGCCGGGGCTGTTGTGGGAGGTGGCTGTTGTGGCGTGTGCGAGTGTGCAAGGCCGCTGCCTCGAGGAAGGCACAGAAGAACGCTGAAACGTCTGAGAGGAGAACGCTGAAAAACAGCGCTGGAAACGGTGCTGTGGATCTGCCCCCGTGGTTGTGTGTCGCAAGAGAGTCTCGCCCAGTCGTGTTCGTGGGGTTTCCTCCCGTGTCTGAGTTCTCAGAACCACCTTTCTGGTGCCTCGGGGGAGATCTGCCTGTGACTTCACCTAGCAGCATGCACATCGTCTGCGTGTCATCTCGTGCAGCTTTGCGGTTTTGCAGAGCATTGAAAATTGGATTTTCCATCTAAAAAGATGTGGTTTTTCACTGCAGCTGAAGGCAGAAGCGCTGCGGGGCTGGGGGTGGAGTTGGGTCTCTGGCGCTGCTCGTGCTCTGCAAGGGCCTGGTCTGCAGCAGGAGACGTGTGAGGGCTGGGCACGGAGCCGGCGGCTGCTGGGGACAAGGGGCTCCCGACTGTGCCACGTCGTGCTGGGGCCTCATGTGCGCGCTGCATCCCATGGGGGGGGCTCCTGCAGCGCTCCCGCTCCCTACGCGGGGCCGTGTGGGCTGGGCTGGCTGCACCGGCGGGGACTCAGCTGCAGGGCGGCAAAGGCAGCTTTTGTCAGATGCCAGAGTAACTGTCAAGCGTTTTCTCTTGTGTGTGTTTTACTTTCAGGGATACCTGCCAGAAAGTAAATTCAATCGTATCCTAACAGAGCCTGTGCTCCGAGATGCTGGGCCCCGCCGGAGGGGGAGAAGGCCCAGAAACGACCTCATTAAAGGCCCCGGCATCGTCACAGATTCTTCTTCTGGAATGGGACCCCTGTTCATGAATGGACTGATTGCTGGCATGGACCTGGTGGGACTCCAGAACATGCGGAACATGCAAGGGATCCCCCTGACGGGGCTGGTGGGCTTTCCCGCCGGCTTCGCGGCGGTGCCCGCTGGTGAGGACGTGAAGAGCACCCTGAGCATGCTGCCCATGATGCTGCCCGGCATGGCCACCGTGCCACAGATGTTCGGCGTGGGGGGCCTGCTCAGCCCGCCCATGACAACCGCGTGCACCGCAACTGCGGCGGCGGCACTGACAAGCACAACGAAGAGCCCCACGGCCAACCCCGAGAAGGCTACCGAGGACAAAGCGGGCAGCCAGGAGGCGAAAACAGAAACTCTCTCGGAAGAGAAGCCTGGCCCTAGTTCCTTTTCTAATCAGACAGAATCCGCAATAACTACCAGTAGTCCTGTAGCTTTTAACCCGTTCCTTATCCCAGGGATGTCCCCTGGACTGATCTACCCGTCGATGTTCCTCTCCCCCAGCATTGGCATGGCGCTCCCGGGCATGCAGCAGACCAGGCACTCGGAGGCAGCCAACGTGGAGAGCCAGAAGCGGAAGAGAAAGAAAGCGAAAGGGGACACAGCAAATCCTGAGCCAGAAACTGTGGTGCTGTCTGACAAGGAGGCTGCAAACGGTCAAAACTGTACAGAGCCGACACCACCCTCGTCAGCAGAGAAGGAGCAGGAGGTACCAGCAGAGGCGGAGCTGAAAGAAACAGATGACACCAATTAGAACTCTGGTTTCATTTAAAAGATTGTGGCTTGTAAGGTTCTTATCCCATAACTATTTGTTACTTACCCTCCCGCCCCCACTTCACCTTCATAAACCTGTGTTTCCATGAGTAATGCTATCTACCTAATTCCCTGTACGAAAACTATGGTGACATACTACATGTTAATAGTTGCAGGGTCTTGCCACTTTATTAGATAAACAGTGTTGTCTAGCTAGTGTGGGAGGCACAGAATTTGCATTTTGTTTTCCGGTTGTTCATCCCAGCCAACAATAGCAAATCCAGGACCTGGTCACCCCCAAAATCACTCATGTGCGGGAGAAGGAAAAGAAGCAAAAAACAGAGCAGAAGAAATGTCTTTGACACTTGGTCTAAGTGCAGACAAGGGTATTTCTTCCTACAGCGACACTGAATGGAAAAGCCTGTATTTGGGGGTAAAAAGCACAGCTATAGTAAGTGCTAATGTGTATTTTTGATTTAAAGTATTTCCCTATTTTATCATGGTTACTAGAATAGTAGTATAGACAGAAGTATATAATTAATGATTGAAAATGCATATATTCATTTCTTTGAAACAAAAAGGCATAACTGGTAGTGATACAATTTCTTTACCACCCCCACCTCAAACTTTTGGAGACAAACTACGGTGAGTGAAAATATTATGTAGACACTATTTTGTATTTTTTAAAACCAAAGTTTGGTTTTCTGTTAAGTGGAGTTTTAGTTGCCCTTTCCTTGGTAGTTACGAGAGCTTTTCAGCGCAGGCTGAAAGTGTTTTTTGCACATCTTGCATGACTTTTATTGGGATTGCTGTACCTATAGCTACCAGCTCTTCCTCCTCCTGCCCGCGTCCCGTTCTCATCCTTGGCACTAGTTGTCCTCTGTGGCAGTAGGAGCGCTGTCCTGTTCCTTTCTCCAGCCCGGAGCAGGCCATGCTGATTTTAACGCTTGTATACGAACACTGAGGCTTTTTGAGTTCCTGCACTTGGCAGTCTCTCCCCAGACGCGACATCGGTCCTGTCGGGAGCCTCGGAGAGGCCGTGGGCAGTGCCGCGGTCCCGAGCGCCCTTTGCCAAGGGCTGCTGAGCTTTCCAGAGCTTGAGTTCCTTCCTTTCGAGCGCGCAGAGACCGCCTTTGCTTCCTCCTCCCATTCCTGCCTAGGCTCTCTGCTGTGGAGCGGTGGTTCCGAGCGGCCCTGCGGCGGGTCCTTGTGGTGACAAGGCCGTGGGTTCCACGTCCCCCTGCCCGGCCGTCCTCGCGGCGCTGTGCTCGCACCTGGGCTCCTTCCCGTTTGCAGCTCGTGGTCTGAGACTTGAAACACAACCCTGGCGCGGTGCACGGCGCGGCAGCAGCTCCCGAGGGGCTCGCAGTGTCCTAGCAATCGGTTTCACATTTGGTTGTCACAATTTACTGTATTTTTTACTTATTTTCTGTTACAGTTTTGCTAATTTATCAGATGGTCCAAATGTTTTGACATAACTATTTCAGTTTGCATTATTTATTTATGATGCTTTTTGTCATTGTCTTTTATACATTTGGGGTTATAAATTATGTACATGTTAAAATTAGCATCTCAAAGAAGTCTGTTACCCATGATCTAGAAAAAAAAAAAGAAAAAAAAAGCATTTGAGGTTATATTTTTGTGGAATTTATTCCCAGTTTTCTGGATTGGATGATTTTTCTTTCCTTTCTTTTTAAAGTGTGTAACCAGTCATAATGCACCTCCCAGGTAATTAAATGTGTTCTATTTAATAACATCCTTGTAGCATAGATACTGTATCACTGTCAACAGATTTCTTAGAAATGCTGCTATCTCTATTTAACTAACATTTTGTTCAGTTTTGCCTCCAGTGGAAGCAGAAAGGGTTTTTTCAGCTGTTAAATCCAAAATCAATATAATTTATTTATGTAAAAAAAATAATAATCACATGATTGATATATTTTTGAACCTTTTAAGTACTAACTTTCTTTTTATTCCGTAGAAGAACATGTACTTGCCCTAAATCCTTAAAATACAAATGCTATAAAACTTCATATATCTTCAAAGCCTTACTGTGAATGGATATAGAAATCTCTTCAGAGTCCATTTCTTGTACGGGATAGTTTTTCCAGGGTTACACTCATAAGGAACAGGGTTTAAAGTGAAATTTATTTAATTAGCCAGCATGCTCTATACCTTGTTCTTACTTATCGGACATGTATGTTAAGTCTCTGGGTGTTTAGGCTTCTCTTTGACTGCTATTTTGTGACCCTTTTGCAATCTGATATACTCTGTGGATTATTTAGACTGTAAGGCATAAGTGGCTTATTATTTTCCATCATATCCAAAACAAATGCCAAATTTTCACCCGTTTCCATGGATTCTCACACAAACATACATTCTTCACCAAATGTGCTAACAAAAAAATAAACTGTCTGTGCTCTTGAACATGGATAAAAAGAAAAGGATTTAAAAGTCAGATTTTTATTTTTTTAATTTAGTGACTAGATGATGCTTATCTTTCAGACTTGGCAGAGCCTTGCTACAGATGTATATAATTTTTTTTCAGCAAATATATGTGAATGTTGAATTCACCTGACTCAGTGACAAACGTTGCCTTTCTCTCAGCATGGCGCTGCCGAGGCCGGTGAGCATGGCCCGGTCCCTCTCGGCGGGTGGCTCGCGGCGCTGCCGCTGCACGGCCCTGCGAGGCACAAGGGGCAGTGGGGGCTCCCCGGCTCCGTGCGGCCCTGCAAGGGCACGAGGGGCAATGGGGGCTCCCCGGCGCCGTGCGGCCCTGCGAGGGCACGAGGGGCGATGGGGGCTCTGTGTCGCCGCTGCAGCCGAGCAGACACACGGGGCTGCCTGGGGGACCGGCATCTCCGTCTGAGCCTTGCGAAGTGCTGGTAGGTGCCCGATAAGCGCTGTTGCGAATCTCAGTCTGAGGATCTCCCTTGCTTCAGAAAATCGGGGATTAATTCAGGAGTTTTTTAGATGCATAAGCAGACTCACAGGAAAAGCTCAGTTATTTCTTTATGCTTGAAGAAAGCTTAGCCAGCGCGGAGCAGAGCGTCGGTTTTGGCTTGCGCTCTCTGCCCTTGCGTGAACACCTTTTCTTTACGCTGTGTCCATGGGCTTATCAGCCAGGGAAAGGGAAGCACTGGGCAAGAATAGAGCCAGAACGTCAAAGCATCAAGTGTTGACCGAACAGGGGCCTTGGAGAAAAGAAGTGACCGGGGGAATCCTGAATTTCCTATTGCCTCACCTCCCTTAGCGTGTGGGCTTTGCAGGCCATAACTCCCGTTATCTCCGTCTTTTATGCAGAAAACCTGCTTGAGGCTCAGCAGGGATCAGGTGCCCCCTTCCCGTCTGGAGCCGCGTGCGTGCCGGGCCAGTCGCTCCCCCCTGCACTGCACGGCACAGCCGGGGCAGCTGCGAAGGGCCTGACCCAGCAGCCGGGGCTGCTGTTTCCTTCGGTAACGTGGTAGTATGGGGGTCTGCACATTGCCGTGCCCGGCTCCTCTGCAGATTTGTTTTGCTGCAGCCATGCAGAGTCTGGAGCAGGAGGGGAGTGAAAAGCCCTGTAGATGCTCATCTCTGCCCTTTGATCCTGAGATCACTTCTTGTAAGACAGGGAATGAACAGGTACATCTGCCCTTTGGGCACCATCTTTCATGTGGTTTACTGCCCCAAGGAGCTTGTTAAGAGATTTCCCTCAGCACTAAACTATACCTGGGTTGATGTTACCTACCTTGAGGGCAGGCAGTGCAGTTCAGCTACAAAAATGCACGCACGAAAAATGGGCCCAACTCAGGCTGCAGTGAACAGAGCACAGTTCCTGAAATTGGGCTGGCATCAGAAAAATCCTTGAGTTTTTCAGTGCACGTATACCTTCCACCCCCTCAGGAACTGCTTCCACAGATCCTGTCAACTCCAGCGCTACGCAAAAACATCTGGGAAGAGCCCGTGAGTGGTCACGTTTGTTGTCTGCAACTTTTACACATGACTTAGTGCTTTACAGAACAAGTCAAGACCAGGTGCCCCAGGGTGCGGGTGCTCCATAGCTGTCCAGGAAGGAGAGAAGAGCCAGGCAGGGAGCCCCGGGCGGACGGCTGCTCCTCTCCCCCCAGCACGCAGGGGTGGCGGCGGACGGAGCAGCGGCTCCGAGCAGTGGGAGCAGCCTTGGGCTGCTGGGCACCGCGGCGGCACCTCTCGAGCAGGACACGGGGACCCCATGGCCGCAGGTGTCCAAGCAGGGGGGAGGGGGACCGGGGGGGCCCCACCCCGCCTCAGGGCTGGCTGAGGCGGCTTCGTCACCAACTCGTCACCAACTCTGTCCCCCGCACGGCGCCGCAGCGAGAGGGGGCTCTGCAGGGGTCCCCCACGGCAGCGTGTCCCAGAGGTGGCCCCGTGGGCTCCGATGCCCAGGCCCACAATGCGGCCCGGGGGCAGCTGCACACACGCTGGGCTGTCGCAAGATGCGCGTGTGCGTGTATGTGTGTGCAAGCATGTTTGTGCATGTGTGCACATGCGTGTGAGCGTTTCACATATGTGCATTGTGTTGCAGATATGCATGTGTGTTGTGTATGGCACATTAAGAGTGTGTGTGTTGCATATATGTATGCATGCGTGTATTTATGTGTGTGTGTATGTGTGTGCCTGTGTGCATGTGTGTGCGCCTGGCGTGCACATGCACACATGTGTGCATGTGTGTGTGCACGGATGCATGCACGCCCGTGCATGTGTGTGCACGCCCCTGCATATCAGTGTGTACGTGTGCACACATGTGTGTGCATGCCCGTGCATGTGTGTGCACGTATGCATGCATGCCCGTGCATGTGTGTGCACGCCCTTGCACACCCGCGTGCGCGCGTGTGCGCGTGCGCGTGCGCGGGCCGGGCCCGGCTGAGCCCCACCCC
>NW_010579964.1:51193-79043 GCF_000705375.1 Tinamus guttatus
CGTGTCCGTGTGTCCGGACCCCGCGTGTCTGTGTGTGTGTGCACGCGTGTGTGTACGTGCTGTACACGTGTAGTGTGCATGCGTGCGTGTTTGTACACCTGCGTGTACATGTGTGTGTATCTGTGTACGTGTCTGTACGTCTGTGTGTGCACACGTGTAGTGTGTGCACGTCTGTGTGTGCACACGTGTAGTGTACATGTGTGCCCTTGCGGCAGGGGGACGCCGCGCACTGGCTGGCCTGCGCCCTGTACGTCGCCTGTCGCAAGAGCCTCGTCCCCACCGTCGGCAGCGGCCTCATGGAGGGCAACGGCGTCTCGCTCACGCGCATCCTGCGCTCCGCCAAGCTCAGGTGCGTCCCCAGCCCCGCTCTGGCGCCTTCTTTGCCCTTCTCTGTAGGCCCCTTCGCTCAACCAGCCTCTCGTTTCGGGCTCCCGACCTCGCAAAACCTGCATGTCCCACAGTAGTTTTATTCAAAACAATAAATCCTCTCTTGTGCCAAGTGGAAACAAGATGCAAATATGTAATTTGCTTTTCCCTAAGTTTATCCTCAATCCTTTGAAAAACCACCCACATCATCAGACTAACAATTGTTCTGCCCACAGGTGTGTTTTTTTTCTCCATTCTTTCTTTCTTTTTGTAGTTAATTGAAATGCAATAGAGACATCTAAGTCTTTCACTAATCATCCAGATAAACCTTGGGGTGCAGGGCAGATCTCCAGGTATCATCTCCGCTGCTGTGTTGTGTCAGGGCTTGGGAAAGGCCAAGCTATGCTCCTGTGCTCCAGCGGTTTTCCAGGCAGCCTCAATGCCTTGCCATGATGTAACTCAAACTACTTCATGTTCCATTGAAAAAGCTGTTTTCAACTGGGCAGACAGAGGGGATTGGCTCCAGTTACACCTTCCTATGAAGGTCCTTCACTTGTTAGTCTCCCCTGACCAGGTCAGCTCTGCCAAGCAGCCTTCAAATGCAAGCGAGTATTTCCATGTCTGTGCCATAAAGGGAGTTGGAAGAAAGGCCTAGATATAAGGAGGCAGAAAGCTTTGGTGTGTGCAGCTTGGCAGCGTCTCAAATGTCAAACCTATGTATTAATTAAACTACTTGCCAAAGATTAAATATGTCGCATTTCACCTTTATCAGAAACTGACAGAATACATGAATCAAGTTAAAGCTGAAAATAAAATACTTTTTTTTTCTTTCTCCTTTTAAGTTTAATTCAGTTTTTCAGCAAAATGAAAAAGTGGATGGACATGTCAAATCTACCACAGGAATTCCGAGAGCGAGTGGAACGGCTGGAGAGAAATTTTGAAGTGTCAACAGTGATTTTCAAAAAGTTTGAACCCATATTTTTGGATATATTTCAAAACCCTTATGAAGAAGCTACGAAGCCACAAAGAAGCAGGAAGCAGAGGTATTTGTGAGGCTTAGCAGAGAGAACCGAAGTCACGGAGGGTGTTTTGTCTTGCAAAGAACCTGCTCGGCTGTTGTGCAGAGCGATTGTATCGGGACATCCAGTGGCCTGTGCGAAATGAGCAAACGCTGCCAGGCTGTGGGTCTGGATCATCTCTGCCCCAGATGTTGCTCAGGAGAAGAAGCTGTAATACAAGTAATAGCTGCATGTATTGAAGGGATGACTGATGTTTTGATAAAATATTTAGAAAAAAATCTGTTGTAATTTATATACCCATTGGCGTCTTGTTCACAACTTCAGGTGAATTTTATTTTTTCACTTGTTTATTTTATTGTTTTTACAGTTGTGGCAACAGAAAAGAATAGTATGGCTAAGAGTCACCGAGTGCTGTTTGCTCAAAGAAAGGATGGAAAGATCAATGATGGGGTGTTACATGCTCTGTAGACCTAGATATGAGTATTAATTACTGAAAATTGATATAAGCGTATGTGGCTTGCACTGTGCCTTGGTGTAAAATAGAGTTAGACAGCGCTTCTGAGCTGGGGAACAGTATGAAACCGTTGTTGTAAAAAACAGTTTCTGCTTCTTGGAACTGCAGACTCACTCCTCCTTCCCCGTCCTTGGCAGGCGAGTGCCGTGCAGCGTTAAGGATCTCTTCAACTTCTGCTGGACTGTCTTTGTGTATACGAAGGGTAGGCTTGCTTCGTTTTATCTGTTGATTTGTTTCTATTTTGAGTTACTAACTCCTTTATGTTGTTTGATGTGATACACTGTCTCTTAAAGGTAATTTCCGTATGATTGGAGATGATTTAGTAAATTCCTATCATTTGCTTCTGTGCTGCTTGGATCTGATTTTTGCAAATGCCCTTTTGTGTCCGAATAGAAGAGATTTGCTAAATCCATCGTTCAAAGGTATGATGAGACAGATTATTTAAAATCAAACACGCTTTGATCTTTTAAAATCAAATGTGAGGTCAGTGGCCTCTCTCTTCCCTCTGTTCCTCGTTTTGTTTCCAGGCTTACCCGCAGACTTCCACGCAGCGGAGACCCCAGCCTCTGCAGAGCCTCCCTGCATCATTGCCACGCTGTGTGAGCTGCACGATGGGCTGTTGGTGGAAGCTAAAGGAATAAAGGAACACTACTTCAAACCATACATTTCAAAACTCTTTGAAAGGAAGGTATGTCGTATTAGCTTTAAGAATATGTGATGGTCCTCAGATAAATGTTCTTATCTTAAAAACACTTAAATGCAAGTTCTAGTAGAAAGTGTGCTAATAGGCAGATGTGTTTGAAAGTGATGGGTTCAGATTTCCTTTGAACGTATTTAGCAGTAGATTTTACTCTCACTTTTCATGCTGCATAAAGCGTTTTGATGTGGCTGGCCAGATGAGTGGGGAATTTCTATCTTCTGTTCACAGCATTGTGAAGTACAAAAGCTTTTGTTAGAGAGGAAACAAAAACAGTTACCTCTTTGTAAATGAACTTTATAGGGTAACTGTAGTGATATGGTGGCTTCTTGTCTTGGTGTTTGGGAAAATATTTATGACGACGCAGTTGAGGTTGCGCTTGCACGAGCTCTTCTGTCTGCTCTTGATCCTGGAAGGTTGTTTCCATGCTCTGTGGAAGGTTATAGAGTCACTCATCCGATCACTCCCTAACCTGCTGGAGGAACAGGCTTTAGGTGGCAGTACTGTTTTTGAAGAGTGAGTTTGTTTGGAGATGGGATAGAACTAAGCTCTGTTCCCCAAGTCTTGCCAAGGGTGTTGCATGCAGCAAAATATCCTATTATGTTTCTAACCATTATTTATCTTTCTGCTAACCAGTTGTGCTGAATTGGGCCAGTTATGAGTTTCATCATATATATATATATTTTTCAGATCTTAAAAGGAGAATGTCTGTTGGATCTGTGCAATTTTACAGAAAATAAGTAAGTTATGGATTATGTTCTTAATCATGGGTTTGAGTTTCATTTCTGGAGTATTGTGTCCATTTCTGGGCTCCACAGGACAAGAGGGATGTGGAGCTGCTGGAGAGAGTCCAGCACAGGGCTACGAGGATGATCAGGGGCCTGGAACATCTGCCCTATGAGGAGAGGCTGAGGGAGCTGGGGCTGTTCAGCATGGAGAAGAGAAGGCTGAGAGGGGACCTGAGCAGTGTCTAGAAGTACCTCAAGGGAGGCAGGGAGGAGGATGGTGCTGGCCTCTTTTCAGTGGTGGCCACCAACAGAACTAGAGGAAATGGCTGGAAACTGAAGCATCAAAACTTTCACAGGAACTTAAGGAATTTTTTTTTAACAGTGAGGGTGCCAGAGCCCTGGAACAGGCTGCCCAGAGAGGTTGTGGAGTCTCCTTCTCTGGAGATCTTCAAACCCGCTTGGATGCAGTCCTGTGCCACGTGCTCTAGGTGACCCTGCGTGTGCAGGGGGTTGGACTAGATGACCTCTAGAGGTCCCTCCAACCTTAAGAATTCTGTGATTCTATGATTTCTAGAATTCATCATCTTCGGATGCTGTGTATTAGATCTCTCGGTTCCTTTCTCTTGCCATAGTTAACTGTTTTTAATTATGTGGCAAGTAAATCTGTTGTTTGGCCGAAGTGATCTCTGAGTCTGAGATTTGACAATTATCCCAGGGTTTTCTGTTCAGCAGCAGTCATTAAACCCCCCCCCCCCCCCCTGTTTTTATAGTGTTTGCTTCCCACTCACCCAGGTGGCTGTCATCTTTGGAAAGCCTGGTAAAAGGATCAAAGTCTTGACTCTAAACTTCATGTTTCTGTACATACCTCAAATGTTTATATACCCTGTTGCCTGGGTATGGAAGTTTAATTTATGTTGTTGCCTGTTTCCTGTAAAATCTGTGACTGCACCAGAAGAACAAAAAAGCAAAAATAAAAGTGCAAACTGCAAAACCACAAAAAGGGGATAAAGCACTTGTGTGAGGCTTGCGTAGTTGTTTTAGAAAAGTAAATTGAGATCATTTCTAATTTAAAAGCTAATTTAAATACAGATTAACAGCAGCTGCTTGGTTTGGGATAATCTTCAAGATTTTCTTCTTTGCTTTCTTCAAAGATACCTAATACTTTGCTTTGGCAAGACCAATCTCTATCTTCTCAGTTTGTTAAATGAGAATTATGAGCAAAGACTTGAATTGTTTTAAGGGGCAGGTGATACTCTGAAATAGATGGATATGAGAGTGTTGATATAACCCATATAAAACAGTGAAGCAAATGTAGCTGCTGATTTTAGTATTTCTACTTAGTAATATTGCTGTAATAATGTTGTTTTGTATTGATAATGCCGTAGTACTTATTCTCTTGCAAGCAATTTAAAAAAACAAAGGAAATGTGGAAGCCTGTCTGTTTCTTTGCCCAAACTTATTCATATTTCTTTTCTAAAAGACTGTAAGGTGATAAACCTATAAAATAGTTGCAAGTTTGCTGTGGTACCACTAAATCACTTATGTAATTATGTTACATGTGAGTGTATGAAGTATCTTTGCCTGCAAGACTCAGTGTTCTTTACCTACAGGTATTGTAGTACATGTATACATTAGCATAAACTTGCAGATAGGATTTCATGATGCTTCTGGCATTTATTGCCAAGCTTCATTCAGCTTCCCAACTACCAGTTTAAAACTTTGCGACCTTAACAAGGTTCAGTATTCCTGTATTACAGATAGGTGGACTGGAATAAAGAAAATGAAGGATTTATTTGGTATCTTGTGTCAGAGAAGGCTTGGAAACCGAATCCAGGGGCCTGGCTATTCAGTTCTCCCTGTTTCTAGGCTGCTATGAAAAGTGCTGACCACCAAGTAGTACAAGTACAAATCGGACCTCCTAGCTAGTTCCACGCAACCACGATTACCTTGTTCTGTATTTACAAAAGGTAACTTCTAAAAAAAAAAAATTCACTTACAACTGCACTAGAAGCAATTTTTTTCTTCCTGTGCTTGCTGAGAACCAGAGGGTGGCGGTATCCTAGGGAGAAAAGTAAGGCCTGTGGCTGATTCTATAGGGAATAGGGGAGGCTCTAGGTAATGAGAAAGGCAAGGTTTAGCACAAGCAAATTATCCCTTGTAGTAAAATGTCACTGACAAATAGTGCTACCATTTAAAGTGTTATGTGCTCTGAATGCCTCTTGGTTTCAGTTTTGTGCTTTGCTGGCATCTCTTTGCTTCTTTAGCAGTGTAGCCTCTCATTACAACACTTGGTGGTTTCCCCTTTCAGCAAAGCGTTGAATAAAGAGTACGAGGAATATGTTCTGACAGTGGGTGACTTCGATGAGAGAGTTTTCCTAGGAGCAGATGCCGAGGAGGAAATCGGCACCCCTCGGAAGTTCCCTGCCGACATGCCAGCGGGGAAAACAGCAGCAAGAGCCCATGTGGAGTGTCACCTGCAGCAGCATTTTGAAAAGGTGGGTCCGGGGACATCATTTTCTCTCAAAATACTCTTATTCCTTCCCCCCCCCGCCATCACCGAATCACTTCTGAAAAGTTGTATTTCTTCAACACTTTGCTAAGAGTCAGAAGGTAAGCCTCATACACAGGCTCCAGGGAGCTTTCTTGATAAGGAGAAATTGTGGTGTCTTCTCTTGTGATTTACTAAGTCACTATTCCTTAAAGAACGTGTGAGCACTTTCATATGTGAGTTTCTGTCTTACACTTTCATAAAGTAATTTATCAATTAGAAACCTTATTAGATATAAATGAAGTTTGACCAAAATCTTTGAATACCACGGATTAATTTGCTTGTTTTCCTAATATTTCTCTCCCAATACAGGAAATGTCAACTTGTTTGCTATTCTGTAGGAAATAACATTCAAGACAAATTTGACAAATGCCTTCCTTTTCTAATTTACAAAATTTGCGCTCTACTTTTCCTAAAAGGATATTTTAAAGAAATTCTTTTTCTAAAGAAATACTCTAAAAGTATTGCTTTCAGTCTACTCTACTTTTTCTAAAAAGTTTTCTATTTTTTTCTAAAAGTAGAGTATAAACACTGCAAGTAATTTGCTATGCTTTAAAATATAATATGTATGTAATGAAGCAGGTATATGGAGGAGGAAAAAAACTTGTTTGACGACTTTTGAAACTGGCTAACAGGATAAGGGCTGCTGCCTGTGCGAAAGGATCAGATGTTGTTTCATAGTTACCCACTGTTACATGCCAGCTTGAAAGTTATTGAAAGATGATACTGATCATGTAAATGAATTGCACAGTTTGAGGTTTTCTCCCAAATGTAAACGTACTGCGTATTTAGGCAAGTTAAAGATATAATGATCTGGAATTAATTTTTTAAATTTGAACTTCGGTTTCTTTATTATAATGACATGAGCTTATTGCTGTCTGTTCACACTGGCTGTGGGCATAACTTCAGGTCATTATTTGCCTAGGGCCTGTTCTAATAACTGGGAAGCAAGTGCCTTCCTGCGTCGCTTCCAGGACGGAATGGCCGCGCTCTGGGCGCTTCGCGCCGCGCGGTGCCCGCAGTGCGGACGCTTCCCGTGGGGTCCCCCCATTCTGTGCCCCCTCCTGCAGCCCGCGGAGCCACAGGTGCTGGGTACTGTGGAGGGAGGCACGTGCTTTCTTGCCCTGCATCTGTCAGTATTTAAGAAGTGAGCTTAGTTGTGTGCTTGAAGATTTGAATTCTCACTTTCCTGGACTTTACTTTAAAAACTTTAACTTGAGTTTAGTCTGTACTTACAGATGAGGGCCTTGGGAAAAAAAACATCAAAATATTAAGGGCATTTTTTTGAAGGCCAGTTCTGTTGACCAATTTATTTACTTGTTCTCTATCTGGCAGAAAAGGTCATTTGCCCCTTCAACTCCACTGACTGGCAGAAGATACCTGCGAGAGAAAGAGGCTGTCATCACCCCTGTTGCTTCAGCAACGCAGAGTGTGAGTCGGTTGCAGACTATTGTGGCTGGCCTGAAAAATGCCCCCAGCGAACAACTTGCAGCTATTTTTGAGTAAGTGCCTGCACTGGAGCTACTCGCACGCAGCTGGAAACTTCACTTTGCTCCAAACTTGGCTCTTTTGTTTGGTGCAGTGTTTGCATGGTCACTTCCATGTATTTTTAAGTTCTAAACAAATATGGATGAATTAAAATAAATGTTGCCCGTGATGGTAGAGGTTTTGGGAGCTGTGGGGAGGCAGGAAGTATGAGAGTCGACAAACTGGAATCTTTGTTTAGAGATGTGGGAAAATGAGACTAACTACAGCCGAAAGGCTCACCATTTCTCTTTCATATCACTCTTGGAGATCTTATTCTTAAAAGTTTACAAGTGCTTAGCAACATTCTGTTCTATTTTGAATATTTTTAGGACCATTTGTTAATGTTTTCATTACCCAGTTAAGATGCTAACTCATCTGCAATCTCTGAATGATGAACAGCTTTTTCATTAAGAATAACCTAGTCTTTCATAGAGATGTAAATACTAACAAATGGGCGAGTACTGATTAAACCTCAGGAAAAACTTGTTGAATGCTTTGCTTCTCTTGCACACAGGCTCAGCAAACAGCAGCACATGTTATTTCCTAATTAGTAGTAATAGGAGAAACTGTATTTGGATTACGCAGTATTCTGTTTCCAATAACTTCTGTTTCAAGTAAAAATTCTTTAGCAGTATAACATTGTAATTAGCTATAAGGCTGTTGATTGAAGCTATAGTTTTTCAGTGTTGCCCTTTTCAAGATGGTCAAGTGTCTAAATGTGAAGCTAATCAGATGATCCTGTGCTCTATTGCAAACTTGTTGGAAAATCTGGAAGCCTTCAGAAAGGGCCCTTGTGGATGGAGAGACTTTTTTTTTTTTTTTTTTTCTCTTAATAGCAATTGTTGGGCTCATGGGTGCCCCTCTAAAACACAGTCTCACTGTTAAATAAGTTCTCTTTGGGGTGTTGTAGGAAATTCAAACTGTTTGCTGGCTGTCCTTGGGCCCCATCCTCCCTGTGTTTTTGCAAGGGGAAGTAATTTGTTCTTTGAGGTGACCCGGGGTTATTTTAAAATCGATGTTTCACTGTCCTACGATACAATGGTATCAAACACGTGTTTCTTAAGCCAGCTCTTGAACGTGCAGTTTTTGTGAATCTACATTTACTTAATCCTTCTACTGATACTTCAGCATAAATCCAGTTCATAGGAATCTGTATTATGAGTTCTAGCTCTCCCATCTCCATTAAAATCTGTTTGCATTCAGAGTCTTTAGGATATTGCTTTTAGTCTGTTTCAGTTTGTGGATACCTGAATCTTTTGCCCTGGTCACACAAGTTCCTCATAGAGAATTTAAGTTATAAAAGAGGATTTTTTTTTTCCTTCTTTGCCTTTCAAAGATAAGCAATGTGCAAATTGCAAGTTGGAAATCACACTTAGGCAGAAATGCAGCTGCTAAAAGCTGGACTTTAGATTATTCATGTATTTTCTGGGGAAAACATTGTGCATGAACTCTAGAATTGTAGGATAAAAGGGTCTTGGCTGGGAGCCTTTATTCCCTCTCCTGATTAAGAATTTTCCTCACTTAAATAGAGGCCGTTGGGACCGAGTGCGCCAGTCTGGGCGCTGCAATGGGCCGGTAGTTGCTGATTGTACTACATCCCAGTTGGATTTGTTTGTCCCTTTTCCCAATAGGCTTACTCACCCTTTGGCTGTTGGCAGGTCATGCTCCTCTGGAGTCAGAGGCTGTAGTGCTGTTACTGCATTTAGTAGCTGCTGATGGGCTTTCTTCCTTGAAGTGATCTTTATTTTTAATTTACTCAACGCTTTCCAAAATCTCCCCTCCTGAGCTGGCTGGCTGGAGCTGTTGCTATGATGTTTGCTCTTTACATGTGCATTACTTTGTGTATAAGTGATGTCTATTTTCTTTCCCTCTGTCAGGCAGGTGTTTAACACAGGGAAGTGGTTCTCTAGATCTCTGCAACAGCCCAGCAACAGGGGCATCTCCATCCTGCCCTCCAGGCCACTGGTACAGGGTGCTTAACTATGTTCTGCCCATGAGAATCTTTCATGGACAGCACATAGGCCAATAACTGCTTGTTAGGTTAATAGCTGATTGATGACTAGGAATAAGGAGCCCTGTTCTTATTGCCTCTTAACAATGTTGTCTTCTGTGGGAGGCTAATTTCTCCCCTCAACAAGAATAGGGTTGCAGCTTCTGTGCCCCTTCAGCAAAGCCCGAGGCACAGGATTCCCGCTGTCCTGCGTCAGTGCCGTGCTCGAAGGCACCTCTGTGGTGCCCCTGCTCAGGAAACCACCTTCCCTTGGCTCTGCAGCCTCCCTGTTTCTGGTGTGCTTTGGGGTTCTCACTTTTATACTTCCAGCAAGATAATACAATCTGAAGAAATAAATATTAACACATAACTATGATTGTATTTAACGTATGAGTTTGTGGGTTTGCCTGTCTCTTTGTTTCAATTGATTTTCAATTTTTATAGGCATTGACTTCTTGCTTTGGAAACTCCTCTTTGCTCTCTCAAACGGTGCCTGCGTGTGCAGTTGCCTAGATGCGTTTGGGTTACCTCCTGGAGCAAACTTCTTGCTACCTTCCTCTTCCCAAATGTGTCTTTGTGCTTGGTGTGCTGCCATAGCTCCTGATTTTTGCTGCATTTGTTCTAAAATTTCCCGTATAATGCCTATAACTGCTAGGAAAGGAAAAGAAGGAAACAATCTCTTTGTACCTTCTAGGTATTCTGCTTTTTGTAGTAGTGTGTGTTACTGCATGTTGAGGGAAGCTGAGTACAGGCACCTTCCCTCCTCTTCATCTGAGTGTGGTTTTTGGGAAGGGCTTGAGGGGAGCAGAATCCTTATTTGTGCAAGCAGGACTTTCTGTCCGTGTCCCCTGCAGATCGTGTGCGCGCAGCCCTATGGAAAGCATCGTGAACAGAGTGAAGGAAATAGGTGAAACTTTCTGTCGGAGCTACACTCGGTCAACGGATGAACAGCCGGGGTCTCATATAGGTGAGCGTGGAATGTGTGGCTTGTTTCAAAGCATGAAACCAGGCAAACGAAACGCATGCCTGTGCTTTCCTCTAAGCACTTAATTCAGTGGGGCTGTTGGACCCAGAACCTGTCCAGAAAGAAAAGTGCTTCTGTCAAACAGAACACTGTAAAAAGTATTATGAAATAGAACAAGGCTATAGTTCAAAATGGGATAACTAAGAAAGCATTTAAAGTTTAGCAGCTTTTTAACTGAAACTGGAAATTATATTCTTCTTGTATGCAAAATTTAAAGGAAATAGGGTGTGAATTTGCAGAATTCCATACTTAGAAATATTAAAATACATAATCCTCTTTTTTTTTCTGTTCTTATGTTTAGAAATCCTTTGGTCAGTCTTGATTTAGAGAATCTATATGCATGCACACACATGCGCATTTTTCATTCGTTTTAGTAGAAGACCAGGTATCTGTCAACTTAGACTAAAGCCATTTGTTAAAACAGTATTGGGCTTCATCATTGTGGTTTTAAATTTCAGATTTTGCTGTAAACAGATTAAAACTGGCAGAGATCTTGTACTATAAAATCTTGGAGACTATAATGGTACAAGAAACACGAAGACTGCATGGGAAGGACATGACTGTAAGTAAAAGAGAACACTTTTCCTAAGCTCTCCTCTAGGGAACTCTCCTTAGACAGCTCCAAAACAGATCAGTGTGCAGCTGACCAGCCTATGTATATTGTTAGTATTAAAGACAATTGTATGAGAGGTGCCTTAGTTGCAGGTTTTTTACTGTTACAAAGGCTAAAAATTCAGCTCTACTAACTATATTAATTTGTATTGCCTTTAGAAGCAAACCTTCTGGGCACGTAGTCCTATTGTCATCTGCATCCTGTTATCAATATTGGCACTTCGTGTTAGGCAGGAACACGTCTGTTGTGCTTTGTGATTCAGCACAGGGAGACTGTCTCCTCTGGGTATAGAATCAAAACTGTGTGCTGGTTTTGCCACTGTTAATCTACTTCCAGTCTTTACCAATCTGGAGCTTCCAGTAAAAAGAGGAGATTGGGGGAAGCAGTAGCTGTTTCTTAGGCACTAAGCTGGGTGTTTGTGCTGCAAAAAGGAAACTTTACCTGACCTGTCACCTGGGTGGGTTAATGACTGTGTACTGCTTTGGGTCTGCCTGTTCTTCCTTTCTTCTTGACACTTTCTGGTTGCCTGTAAAGAGCAAAACGTAGCTTATTCAGCTGGATTTTTAAGCTCTTATGTTTAAAGCGAAACACAGAACCTTCCTGCAAAAGATGTAAAGTGTTTTGAGGCTTAAATAAATGCATTCATCTTAGTATTGTTAAATTAAAATCATCTTTCCTGTTCTCCCTAATAAGATTATATAGTATTTTTAAAGAACAAAGGTTGTTAGTTTTTGTCTAAGATGAAGTTTCTTACAGTAAGAGTGACAAAGATGTAATTCTACCTGACTTGCACACTTCTTTTTTTTCTGCCTCCAGTTCCCTAACCTTGGATCTCTGACTGTTTCCATAACTTTTTCAGGCTCTCTTGGAACAAGATGTCTTTCACCGTTCCCTGATGGCATGCTGCTTGGAGATTGTGCTTTTTGCCTATAGCTCCCCTCGCACCTTTCCCTGGATCATTGAAGTTCTTGATCTCAAGCCTTTCTATTTTTACAAGGTAAACATGTGCTCTCTTGTTATTGGACATATCCTTATATATATTCTGAAATATTTTACCCAAAATGTATAAGGTTTCAGTTGATGCTGAAACTTAAAGAAAACCATTTTGTGGATGGTACTTAACTGTGGTGTGCTGTTAATCAACTTTTAATTCTTGTTACGTACAACTTTGAGTAGGTTAAAGCATTCAGTTGGATGCTTTACTAAAATGCAAATATGCTGACTACAAGCTATAGGACTGCTTGCATCCTAGTTCTGCTTATTACAGATAAAATAGTAAAGACACTTTATCTTTGACTACTCCTACTTATTTCAGACTTGTTCTGTAAACTTTCTTTTTTCTTATTTTACATAAGAGAGCATAGTGTTTTTTTTCCTTGGTGTTCTCTTATTTTTACTCATAGTTTGGAGGTGGTAGAGTTGTGGTGCTTTGTTCGTTTGTGTGTTTTTTCTTTCTCCTCACCAAATACCTTTTCTCTTCCTTAATTTGTTTACTCATTTAATCCTTTTATCACCTATTCATGACCCTTATGCAAAGCTCCTGGGAATCTTTACTAGACACCTAATAGCTACTGTGACTAGTACTGAAAGCATGAAATTGACTCTGTTTAGAGAGTAATAACTGAAAATACTTAAATCCTTTGCAAAACAGTTGTTTTATATCGTATTCTTCCTTCTCCTTTAAGTTTCAACTATAAGGTGGTAGTGAAACTGAAACAAGTCTGTTAATTGCTGCTGGTGTTGGTAGCCTAAATCAGCAGCAGATGGTCTGGTGTCTTCTCTGCAGACATAACTTTGTGGAACAAATTTATGTTTCATTTTCTTTAATGTTGTGCATATGTTTTCATTGCACTTTTACTTCAACAAGCTGAAGACGTCTCATGAAAGTCTATGTTTGTTTCACTTGTTTTTTCTTCTTTAGCAGGTCACTTTGGGAGTGTATGACACTCTGATCACTGAAGGTTTATAAAAATAGACTGAACATTCATCTAATTAGAAATAGCATAAAGTTCTTGCATCAGAGTGGGGGGGATAAATTCTGACCCTGCAGGAGCCTTTTTAGCTGTTGCTGGTACTGATCTGTATGCTCAGGGATGGCGAGAGGAGGCCGCACACCAGGGTGTGAACTGGATTGCTTAGAGCGATTGGAAAAGGTTTGAAGGGATGAAGATGTGAGGCAGTGGCTAGAACATCCTATGCTGAAGAGCATGTCTGTGCAGTTTGTGGTTGTTGGTTTTTGTTTTTTTTTCCTCTTTCCTTGTTTTCTTGTTTTCTTTTTATTTAGGTTCCTGAAATGAATAATATGGTGATATTAAGCACGAGTGATGCAACTTCTGTTTTTTTGTATATGATCCTTGCTGCCACTAGGTCATCGAAGTCCTGATTCGGTCTGAGGAAGGTCTCTCCAGAGACATGGTGAAACATCTCAACAGCATCGAGGAGCAGATTCTCGAGAGCCTGGCCTGGACTCGGGAGTCAGCGCTCTGGAATGCACTCCAGGCTTCGGAAAACAAGGTCCCAACCTGTGAAGAAGTATGTTAGCTGGTTTTCTTTTACTTGCAAATTCGGATTCTTTATTACTGTCACTTTATACAGCAGATCATTCAAACTGGACAATTTCTACAGAAAACAATAAATTTTTAAAAGAAGGGAAAGTTATTTGTTGTCTTACGCTGGCATTTCTTATTTCTCAGGTAATCTTTCCCAGTAACTTTGAAGCAAGCAATGGAGGAGGTGGCCTGGGGCACTTGCCTATGATGCCGATATCTCCTATAATTCATCCCCGAGTGAAAGAGGTTCGGACAGATCTTGGTGGGAGTTTAAGACGGGGTATGTTCCAGGTTTCTAGCATATTTTAAATGCATGGTTTTATTTATTTAGAGACTACTTTAGAATTATGAAGAGCAATCCTGAGGCTGAAGTAAACATTGCTAAATGGCAACAGCTTCAGCCTGCATGCATCCTGTGAAGCCATTTGTGTATTTTAGTAGCAGCAGACATCAGTGATTCATTTCCGCGCTGAAGCTGATTTTCCTTGGTTTGGATGAAATGGGTGCCCTGCTCTTGGAGTGGATTGTCATCCTTGTCCTTTGCTCTTGATGCTTTTCCAGTCTGTTCTCTCACTACTATAGCAGTCTCACTTCTTACCCTTCAGCCTCTGCCTTTCTTCCCCTTCAAGCCCAGGTGCCATTGTCACCTCTTGCTTTGCTTCCTGCAATGATGAGTGGGTCTTTTCCTCCTTCCTCCAGAATGTTTTTTGCAGGAGGGGAGGGAGATAAGAGAGGATAGTTGGGCAGGCAGTGCTGTCTGTCTTCAGTTGTTGCCTGTGATCCAGAAGGCTTCAGCCTTGTAGGAGGCAGGAGACTGCAGTCGCTGTACGGGTGGTTTTGGTTTGTGTTTGTTTTTTTGTTTCTCTTCCCCCACCACATCCCTTAGGTAGCTATTGGGTATTTACATGCTTTAGTTTTACTAAAAATGTTTAAAAGCAGCAAAGAGCAATTTGAAGGGGACTAGAGGTATGTGGGGGGAAGGCTCTTGTTGGAATTAGTTTAGAGAGAAGATAATTTCTTCATCAGAAAGGGTTGATTGTATTTTGCAGCTTGAATAGGTTAGCCTGTTGCCTCACGTGGAGAAGTGATCCTCTTAAGCTGCTGCACTTAATTTTTTTTCTTCTTTGCTTGCCAGACCTGCAGCCGCTGTCGCCGATCTCTGTCCATGAGCGCTACAGTTCTCCCACGGCTGGGAGCGCCAAGAGGAGGCTCTTTGGAGATGACAGCCCCAAAGAGATGCAGGTGGAAAAGGTTTTCACTGAAGGCACTAAGCTGACAATTGCTCCTGCTTCGAGCGTCCTTGCTGAAAATGTCTCTGTTTCTCCTGGGCAAACAGTACTGACCATGACAACTGCTACAGTAGCAGGGAAAACGGGACAGAAAGTCACCATCCCGCTGCAAGGTAAGAATTCCTCCTGCACTAGAGCTTTTGCTTGTGCTTAAGACCAGTTAAAGTAAACTTGCATTTTTAAATTGTGTTATTTAAAAGGAAACTATTCATTTAAAAATAAATGAGAGCGCAAATGTATACCAATGTCGCATTCTAAAGTTTGATCTGCTGCCCAGCAAGGAAACCTGGGGGGGTTTGTCCTTGCAAACAGAGTTGTGGAGTCTTTCCCAGTCATGCTTTGCTGCAGATAAAGCTTGGTTTTAGTTGTTGACTTCAATAGTTATTCACCACCATTTGGCTTTCAGTGTCACAGTAAAAATTATCTGAAGTTTCTGGATGAGGGCTCTCTGTACGTATAGATATGAGGCAAAAGTTTGGTTTTGTTTTATTAAAGCTGAAAAGATGTTGCAGTATTTCTGGTGATGATGCACAAGAAATTTTATAGCTTTTTAATTTTAAAAAATAGTTCTTGTTTTTCTGTAAATGAAACCACTCATTGATGGGAATTTTCAGCAAGAGGGTTTGACTACTAAGCCTTGTCCATACTTTGCAAACTAGACACAATATTAACCCAAAACAGAACAAAAAACACTCACCTACTCCCCCGAGTGGAACATTAGTGCAGAAACTTTCTGAGTTTCTTGTGAATGTCGTACTTTGTCTGGATAGTCTTAGAGCATAAATGTGAATTGCTTCTTTTGAGTAATCATCAATGCACTTTTCAACCATTTCTGAATACTCTGAAGGATAAAGTCCGTAGCATCCAGTGCAGCGGGATAACGTATCTTCAGTGGGGAATGTTTGCAAATCCTGAATTCGTTCACATTCTCACTGTGCACATGGTGGCAGCAAGCAGCTTACTTCTCGCTGTGTGTGTTATCTCCAGGTATTGCAAATGAGATGGGAGGGATCACGTTGATCCCCATTTCCATGAATTTAGGTCAGCTGTCTAAAACGGAGGCTCTGGCTCCCAGCCAGCCTCCGGTGCATCAAGGGCAAGAAGCGCCTCCTTCATCAGGAAGCAAGCCGAAGAAAACGGGCTCCTTGGCGCTGTTTTATAGGAAGGTAAGGATCTTGGTCAGGAAGTGGAGCTTTGCTTTTCCTCGTGACTCTATTGCAGCTTATCCCCTTGAGTAGTTTCCATGTTCTCGTTACCTTCCAGGCTTCAGGCACCTTCCCTTTGGCACGAACAGCCCCCCTGTTACCGGGGGGAGGAGAAGGAGGAGGGTTGCTTAATTCTTGCATGGAATCAGATTTCCCCCTCTCACTTCATTTGTGAAGTGAGGAAGGGGTTTAAGGGTAGAATAGATCTAAATGCTTCAGAGGAGCTTCAGTTTTCTTGTCCTTGTTTGCTTGCCTTCACTTGGCAAGGGACCATTGCAGGAAGAGGGATTTCCTGAATGCTGTGGAAAAATACACAAAAAAATACATATCACAAGAATATAGGACGTTGTTGTTTATCTCCTGTCAAGTAAGAGTTTGTTTTTAGAGGCTTGAAATATCTGTATTTCAAACTTGCAGAAATCTGTACTGAACAATCTGTAAATCTAAACATGGAAACTCATACCTAGAAGAACTTGGAAAGGAAGAAAAAGACAACTGCTGATTTAAGATTTTATTTGATGATAATTTAAATATCTTTATTTAAATGTCATAATTTAAATACCCACCTTTCTACCATTGTAGTTGATAGGTGATATGGTGTATGAGCAATAGGCATAATGCCTTTAGTCAGATTTCTTTAAGTGTTAGAAATGCAGCGTTTAAACAGAGTTTACACCATAGTGCTTCAAGACCCTTCTTGGGCAGAGAGGCAGATTTTGCTAAAATAAAATCTCCGAGTTCACGGGTGTGCAAAGGCTGTGCTCGGGTGAGGAGTTTCTGGGGAGAGGGAGGCAAGCTCCCTGCCCGGCCTCTTCCCGCATCTCTCCCAGGTGTATCACCTGGCCAGCGTGCGCCTGCGCGATCTGTGCCTCAAGCTGGACGTTTCCAACGACCTGCGCAGGAAGATATGGACTTGTTTTGAGTTCACGTTGGTTCATTGCGCCGATCTGATGAAGGATAGGCACTTGGACCAGCTCCTCCTTTGTGCTTTTTACATCATGGCAAAGGTAAGGCATAGGTTTAAGAAATTTAGGGAAATTTACTTCGGTGTGAAAAGTTAGTGTCAGTTAGCTGACAAGGAGCATTTGTTTTTCAAATTCCCAAACATTTTATCTGACTTTCTAGACTTTTCCTTCTTTATCTCTTAGTATTTCTAGAAGAAAACTTGGAAAAGGAATGATTCCTAAGCAAGAAAGGGCTTTCCTAGCTCAGATAGGAGACAAGGAATTGTTGAGAAGGAAAAATCCTAGCTTGTCCGTATTCCATTGCTGGAAGCAGTTGAGCACCCCACTGCCTGGCTTCCGTCCTCCGTGCAGCGAGCTCTGCGCTGGTTGTGCTCCTGCCTGTGCTAGTGTCCTGGCTCGAGGAAAAGCTCCCCTTTGCCACTAAAACTAATGTAATCTTCTCTCACTTCAGTATTTGGTCTATTCTTTTGTAAGAAAAACTTAATAAATAAAGGATGGTAGAGGCTCTACTGTCAGAGTGAAGATAAGAATCTTTATGCAATTGATTTTCAAAATTAAAAGATCCTAGAGTGTGCAGTTGGTCTAGAACAGCTTTTTCTTTTCCAGGTAACCAAAGAAGAAAGAACTTTTCAGGACATAATGAAAAGTTACAGAAATCAGCCACAGGCAAACAGCCATGTGAGTAAATAATACTGCCCTTCCTTTGTAGATATGTCAGGTACAGATGTCTTTCCAAATGTTTCTGCTAATAGTAGAAAATCAAATCCTTTTCAAATTATTCAGATGGATTTCATCTGTTCTTTACTTGCCCTCCTTGACAACAGTGTTTTTTCCCTCTGTCCTGTAGGTTTACAGGAGTGTCTTGCTGAGGAATATTCCTGGGGATGTTCCACTTGACACAGATACGAGTCAAGATGTAGAGATGATGGATGGTGAGCGCAGCCAAGTAGTCTGCTGTCGTTAGGAATGCACTGCATACTTGAGAGGAACTGAATGGTGGGGTAGTAAGGAGTGCCCTTGTAAGGAAAAGGGAAGCCTGTTTTAGGTTTTCAAATTGGAAAGCAATGTTATGGAAGAAAACAAACTGTCTTGTCAACAGGTGTTCTCTGTGTTAGCACACAGCAAATGTACTTTCCACTTGAAAGAAGTGTTTCTGTGGGAGTGGGTTGGGTGGGTTGTGTTTCTTCTTCCCTTAGTTATGATAACTTGAAGTGCTGCCTTAGTGTGTGACAAAGTGTGGCAGTGACATTGTAGTTCTTTTTGGACAGCAGTACCAGTTAATAAGGGAAGATGAATAGTACCGAAAATATTCTGACTTTTTTCTTAATGTGGATTTATGTTATTACCTTAGGCTTGGCAGGGAGAACATGTTCTTCTGGCCCACCACTCCCTGCCTTCAGATTTCTTTAGATTCAGCATCCTGTCTAGCAGCTCCTGGTGGCACTGGGCTCCCATGTTTCACCAGGCAAGGAGCTTGGTTACAAAGTTCCTTAGTTCCTTTTCCTGACAGACTTTCTTCAGTGTTTTATTCTTTATCTAGTGTTAACCCATGTTCTTTTCACATTAGCTGACAAATAGCATGTGACACATGTTACATTGTGATGTTAACTTGTGTAAAAAAAAAACTCTAGTTACATGCCTGAACAAGTGTTTTGGCTTCCTTGTAGTAGAGACACGAGTTGAGCACAAAGCTGCTCTTTGCCACCTGATCACTGTAAACTGCCTGGAAAACCTGGCAGTTGTCAGACTGCTTCACACTTTATTTTGCTGTGAGAGCTGGAGAAGTCAAGGTCTGGAGTTGACAGTCTAGAGCACCTTAAAACTGTTCTAGATCCTGGCTACTTTGATTGCTGCTGTAACTGGATCGTTACCTAAACGGGATAAGTGAGCAAGGTGACACTTGGTGAGCAAGGTGACACACAAGGTGCCGGGCTGGAGCACAGAGCTGACCAGGAGCGGCTGAGGGAGATGGGTTATTCCGTGTGGAGAAGAGGAGGCTCCAGGGAGACCCTATCACTCCCTACAACTACCCAAAAGGAGGCTGTAGTGAGGGGGAGATCGATCTCTTCTCCAGAATAACTACCCATAGGACAAGAGGAAATGGCCTCAAGGTTGCGCCAGGGGAGGTTCGAGTTAGGCATTAGGAAATATTTCTGCACAGAAAGGGTCAAGCATTGGAACAGGCTGCCCAGGGAAGTGGTGCAGTCACTGTCCCTGGCAGTGTTCAAGAAATGTGTAGATGAGGCTCTTGGGGGACATGGATTAACAGGTATGGTGGTGATGGGATAATGTTTGGACTTGGTCTTGAAGGTCTTTTCCAACCATAATGGCTCTATGATTCCACCCTTCTCGCCACAAAAAGGGAGCAATAGTGCTGTGTTGGTGAGTGTAACCACCGACAGCATCCCCTGAGCTTGTCTGAAGCAGATGACCCAAGTCACTTTATTAACTGGTCAACACAAGAATGAGCTCATGTCAGTTGCATAGTGTACATCTGAATCTGAAGAAACTCAGTTTGCTGAAGCTATGTTCTTGAAATCTGAAGCTCTCTCTCATTCTTAGAGTCCTCTGTGAAAAGTTGTTCCTCGGCACAATCTGCAACAGAAAACTCCAGTGAGTCAGGAACAGAGGAGAGAGGTGATCTGATCAAATTTTACAATGCAGTCTATGTAGGAAGAGTAAAATCATTTGCACTGAAGTACGATATCACAAACCAGGATCACGTAGTAAGTAAAACATTTTAGAATTTTGCTCTATCTGATAAAGATCGTAAAGACAAAAGGATTTTACTGCCAGCTAAGAATGTTAACTCTGTGTTGTCGTTTCCCTGATACAAATACAGAAGTCAAATAGTTCTAAGTACTGGGCTTTCTTTAACCGCCTTTCCAGAGGACAAACTGTCAGATGCCATTCAGTTCATAACTCCATTTTCAACTTCTCGTGGTGATGCCACCCTCTTTGCGGAAGTGCCCGTGCGGCATCAGTATTTTAATGCAGCATCTGGGAAATAAATTTGTTCTATGATTTGGCAGACATTTGCCCAATTCATTGAGTACAGCTCGGAAGTGCATTGGTCTTATGTTTCTCTGAAATTAGCATTTCAAAAATATTTTCTAACTTAGCTCCAATGCAAATTTGGCCTCTTTCAGATGGAAGCTCCTCCCTTGTCTCCGTTCCCAAACATTAAGCAGCAGCCAGTGTCTCCTCGGCGGATATCTCAGCAGCACTCGGTTTACGTTTCGCCTCACAAGAACGGCGCCTGCCTGACCCCTCGATCTGCTCTGCTCTATAAGTTTAGTGGGAGCCCTTCCAAGGTAGAAAACAAAGAGGTTGAGAGGGGAGCGTTTGGGAGGGTTGAGCTGGAATCTCGTGGTGGGAAAGTGCTCTTGTGCAGTGAGGGTTCTTTGAACTGGTTTCTTGGTTTGTGCTGAAAGGTAGATTTCCTGGGCTTCCTCCCTGATTGGCAAAGAGGTTCAAAATAGTAGCTGTCTATTTCTCAGATAATTGAAAATCAAAGCAATTTGGAGGTGTAGTAACTCAAGATGCTTTTTTTCTTTATCACAGAGCTTGAAGGACATCAACAACATGATAAAACAAGGCGAACAGAGAAGTAAGAAACGTGCGATAACGATTGATAGTGACACAGAGTCCCCTACAAAACGGCTGTGCCAGGAAAACGATGACGTTCTGCTGAAGCGACTCCAGGATGTTGTCAGTGAGCGAGCAAATCACTAAGGCTGCCTGGTTTCTCTGGGATCTACGAGCTGTGGAGTTCAGCACAGCTCTTGTGCTATTTATTTCTTGGTTTCCAGCCATTTTGTGTGTAGAAAACTGCCAAGTTGTTTTAAGTGTTGACGTTGCCTGACTTCCCTAGGATGCAGGAAGGAAAGGTGAAGTAGCAACCGTCGGGGGATAAGCAGGATGAAAAATGTGTTACAAGTTGCAGAAGACTGATCTGTAGGAAGCTGTGGGATGTTCTCTAGCATAACTCAGAGCATCTGAATTCAGAGTATGACTCAGCTTCTAGTAAGTGGTTTTGTTTTTTGGAATAATGACTTTCAGGGAATAAGTGGAGTCCGTTAATTGTCTCAAGCTTTTGGTATTTGTCTGAGGAAGAAACTTTTTAGAAGTGCCTTATTTTAAGAGCATGGAAATTTTATGCACTGTTTTAATGTGAAGTATATGGAGTAGAGAACAAACAGTCACTGAGAGGTTCTACCAGCCTTGAACTGCGTGGTTTTGTGTGAAGGGTTCCGTCTCCTCTGAGAACTTCAACTGAGGTCATCACCACAGTGAATCAAACGGCTTTTACAGCAAGGCAAAACCCATGAATGCGAAGAGCAGTGGCATAGACGGGTCCTGATACCTGCTGCAGCACTGATGCTTCAGTCAGTGTGAGTTACCTTTCCTCAGGGCTGGTGACAGCTCCTGGGGAGCTGCCTCTCTTCTCGGGAAGCTCGAGGGCATTCCCGCTGGGAAGGCCGGGGAGGTGTCTGCTGTCTTCACCGTGGGAAGTGCTGGATGGTTGCAGGTCAAAACAGGTCAGGCTCGGGCCGACTTCGGGCTGCTCTCATGCTCAAGTTCATTTAACAAATTGTATCTCTTTATATTTTTTCCTGAAGGCTTTAGTCTTTTGTTGTGTAGTATCTACACTGAGTGTAAGCCCGATCAGTTAAGGCATGTTTGTATATGTGATTTTTATAGCTATTAAGGGTGCGGATTCATTGGAAATACATAAATTCCAACATCTAATTCTAAGTTTTTTTTCACTGAAGGATTTGGTAGGGTTTATTTTGCCAAAATGGAGAAAAGTCAAGATTTGTTTGTTACTGTATATCAGTAGTTTGATCTTCTATCATAATTACGTTTTAAGATTAGAGCCATACAAAAACTTCCCAGCCCTCTGTTTTTTCAATTCTATGTGTGTATAATCTGCCATTTTTAATGGTTAATAGGACTTGTTTAAAGAGCTCTGACTTTGGTTTGTTTAATACGTGCCAATAGATTTGCTGTACCTCAGTTCCATGGAAAATAATTTTATAACTTCAAACAGTCTCAGCTAATGAACCTGGCCAGCAATGGTGTAGGAAACATGTATTTAAAAGTATACATGAGACAGCTTACCATATGCTTAATTCATTTTTGAATTAATTACTCTGTGATTTTTTTTTTTTTGGTAGATTTGGAAAAAGGTGCTTGTCCATTTGTAGTATAAGGAAGCAGCTAGGCAATACGCTAGATTTAATGTAGACTTTTCTGCTTATTTCCTTTATTCAGTTTGAATATTTGGCCTCAGATCTTGAGATAAAAAGCAGAGGGGAAGCAACCTTGCCCTCTACATTTGCCCCTGCCTGCCCTTATACATGGGATGGGTATAGTCGTAATTCAGTGATAATTCACCAAGCCCACAGTGTTTGGGGCAGAAGGGGGATCTCGATTTTAGCCTTATGCAGAGTCTGTTGTTTCCACAGAGGGCAGCAGGCTCTCTGGGTGATCTGTGGTTAAGATCCGTCTTAACAACATAAGTCTTTCAGCAATATTGTATCATGAGAATACTCTGTTCTGGTATTTTCTGAAAATGTGGAAAAATAATGATGATAGAATTTTTACTAGTTGTCATGAGACATTATTTTTTTCGTTAGAAAAATCAATATGCAACAACTGAGTGCAGTTCAGGTTTTCTCGTATTAGATTTGGCCTTTTTTAGGTGCTAATAGAAAGAAGGGTTTTCTTGTTTTTTGACTTGCTAAATGACTAATGGCTTATGTGACAATTTTGTAACGGTTTAAAAGTGCCTTCACATGTAAATATGTATTTTATAATAAACACTTTAAAAAAATGTTTCAGCTTGTGTTGCTCAGTTTCCTGTGATAGTTTTTTAAATGGTGCCCTCTGTATTTTTAGTACTGTCTGATTCTTTTCTGCCCTCTTCAAGTTTGTTGGATTTTTTTGCTTTGAATTCATTTTCTTTCATTTTGAATATTCATGTGATCTGTCCTGCACTTCTGCATTGTCTGTACCTCAGTCAGAGTATTTGGGAAGCAGAGGTGAGTAATAAATTCCCTGAAGTAATCAAAAACAGTGAGAATGCAAAAATCCTGCGGTGACGAGCGACCTGCCAACATGTGGGAGCAATGACTCCAGCACAGTAAATATTAACCTCATTGTGAACTCATCATTCCTCAGCTTGCAGTGCTGCAGCCGAGTTGGGCAGAGTACTCATTAGGATTACCCCAATGCCAACTGTTTGGATGGATTTTTAAAAATCAATCTGGGATGTGTTCACATCTGTGCCAGTGGGCTTGAGGCTGTTTTTGTGTCTATAAATGTGCATAAAGCTGGCCTGCTGCCAGCGCTCTGGGTTTGTGCTCAGATCTTTATCAGGTTTTGTTGTGCACCTGTACTAGGAAGAAAGGAAAAAAATTTAAGAGGAGTGATTTGGCTGTACGGAAGTTCATTTTAATGACTCTGCAAGACAGATTTTGTGGCAAGGTTTCATTTTAAAAGACTGTTAAACACAGTTTCCATCAGAAATGATGATGAGGGGCATGGCTGTGAAAAGGTGGTTGGCTTTTCTCATCGGAAAGTTTGGCTTTTTCAGATGAGGCTGCCAGTGAGGTGAAAGCATTGCAGCTGGGCAGTGTAAGGTGAGAAATAGCTGCTTTACGCATGTCTTGAAACCCACAATCTATTAGGAATGTTATTCCTCTGCCACAGAGACTTTTCACTCATGCTCCATCTGCAGATCACCTCCTTTACTGCCTGAAGGGAGTTCAGCACTTCCACGTGCTCCACAGTTAACGGAAGGGTAAGTAAGGCTGCCGGGTACAACAAATCTAGCAATTTGTGTGTGTGTGTTTGTAACCCACTATGTTAATATTAGGCTACCACATTCTAAGTTGAGTACTACGATATGGCCTCCAGAAAAACTGTGGTCAGAGTGCAGGTAAGCACTGTTGGGAACAGAAACTTCTTAAAATTTGGCTTCCTGTTAGTTGTTAAAAACAAAAGATTATTTCCTATCTTGTGACTCATGGTTGGGGTTTTGAATGCTATTGGTGGGGTGGTTCCCCCACCCCACACACACTTCTCCCTTCTTACTGACAATCAAGGAAAGTTGGGCTTGGCCCTGGAGCTGATGTATTTTTTTCTCTCTTCAGAACTGTATCACAAAGAGCTGCTTTGAAGGACCGGCAGTAGTTCCTGAAGTTACAAGACCTCGGCTGAAAGATGCTGGTGCTGTCCCTCATGTCTGAGTCTATCTCAAGGCCAAAGAAACTCAGTTTGTTGTAATATCCGCAGTTGCTAAGTGTGTGTCTCATCACCCAAGTAGCAGCCCTGAAAAAAGGGTATCTGGTGATGTTGCTTTGACTAATCATGCAGGTACCAAGCCCATGAAACTTCAGCTTCCTTGAGTGCTAAGAGTTTCAGAAGACTGGTGAGTCACGGAGATGGATTAGGTTGGTCCTTTCCAGCCTTTCTGTAGCCAGGGCTTCCAGCTGCCACTTCAGTCTTGCTGGGTCAAAGTGCTTGGCAGATCTGAGGGGCATGGGGGTCTCCCCTCTGCCTCACCTGAGGGTTAACACAGCTCAGGAACAGGGGACCTTTGGTTTAAGTGAGGCCAGGCCTCCCTGCACAAGAGTGCTCCCAAAGTCATGACTCCCAGTTACAGAAAATCAACTTTGAAAGAATTTGGTCCAAGTTAAGAGCTCCAGTGGGCATGGGGGGCTTAGCTGTGACCTCTTCTGTTCCTGGCAGTACCAAAGCTGTCACTCTGGCAGGCAGGCTCCAGTGCTTGTAGTGCTGCTTAATCAAATCCAGTAAAACCAGCAAAGGCTATTGGAAACACATTAAGAGGGGGAAAAAATAAAAGAACCTCTGCAAAAACAATTCCTCTTCCTTACTCTTTTTTTTTTTTTCCCCTGCAAGGGCTTCCTTATGGAGTCATTTTAGGATTTTTTTGTCATCTTAAAACTGCCCTATATCAACATGCTGCCCATGCTACAAGAAGGAGGCTTGCTGTGTGGTTGGTTGGTGTAGCTGGAGGGAGTGAGGAGAGGTACCTCTACGAGCACCGTGGAGACAGGCTCTATGAAAACATCTTCCTCTCTCGTGCTTGGTTTCTATGCCCTGCCTGTCACAGGAGCAGTCCCTCTACTAGCAAGGATGGGCCTGGCAAGCCCTGAACCCTGGTACTGTGCTGCGTCTGAGTCCGGCGCTGTAACATCGACAGTTTCTCTCTTGATTCAGAGTGTCCTGCCATCTCCCTATTTTTTAGGCCGCTGGTGATGAGATCCTTCTTGGATTTCTTTGAGCATGCCAGAATTACTGGTGCTGTAGATATGATGCATGACTTTAAACCCCTTTCCATCCCCAGCAACCTCTCCGGGGAACATGCATCGATTGAGATACTCGGAATAGCACATTTCTTGACCCACTTAGAGGTAACGGAATGGGGAGCTGAAGCCTTTTTCTTTAAAAGGCTGAGCACTGGTGAAGTGTGGATGTCACCTCAGTGTGGGAGAGGGGCACTGGAAATGGTGTGAGGCTATTTGGTGTGTTTGCTTTCCTTGAGGCATCCAGTCTGTTCTTGTCCACTGAGCTTTCTTCCAGGAAAAGGAATGTTTGTTCCTGAGTAGCTGGAACAACTGGCTCCTAAGCTGGTTGCTGCCTTTTTGGAAGCAAAGCCCTAAGGGAATATGAAAACCCTCAACTAGAAGGGCTTTGGGCCTCAACAAGGCAGTGAGCATTAAGTACGCCTCTGTGACAACTGATGAGAAATGGAAAAATGTATGTATATATTGGTTTGTGACTGCTGTCACTGACATTTTCTACTACAAGAAAGCTACAACTTTGCTCCCTGTGAAGAACTGAAGAAAAGTCGAGAAAGGCTTTTTAAGCTGACCTTTTTCCCCTACCTTTTGTGGCTGTGACGTGTGCTGGGAATTTGTGACAAGATCACAGCAGCTGTAGGAAGTGCATGTAGCTGCTGAAGGAAAACTCTCCTCAGTCTTTCTCCTTTCTCCCTAAGAAGCCCGTGCAGCATCGCAATAAGCATGAATTCTTCAGGAGAGCATTTTAATGATGTCCTCTTGAAAGGAACAGACACTGCCCCTGTGTGTGCCCTGCAACCATCCCTTTGTGCCCGATACTGCAGAATTACAGAACTGGGATGGGACACGGAGATGTCTCATACACAAGGGCCCGGCCTTCCCTGGGCTGGCTCTGCTGGTGTCACTGACCAGCAGGGCAGAGGGTTGCCCAGGAGGAGAGCGGGGGCATCACGGTGTCGGGGCCCCTGAGAGCAGCAAGCAGGTCAGTGGCCTCCATCCAGCTGCTCAGAAAGCTGTGGTGAAACAAATACCTGTTAAATCAGAGACAGTGTGATGTGAGACTTATTCATGTCTGGCACATCCCTGAGAAGGCTGGTAGGGATGGGCTTAAGCAGCTCGTGGCTTGAGCTACTCACTGTGGTGCCACTATTTGGGAGCCCAAGTCTTAGGGCGCTTCTGAGGACTCCATAGAACATTAAAGGCCTCTTGTGGCAGAGTTGTTTTTTTGTGGATGTTGGGACACTTGCTGTGGAGACAGTAACAGAAAAAAAAATGGGATGTGCTTGTGTCTGTGTGTGCTTGTGTCTTGGTTTCACACTACTGCTGTCGTGACAGATACTGGGGCTGGAGACCATTTGTTTTCACTGCAGTTGTTGTTTTGGGGAATAGTGGATTGAGAAAGACAGTTTGGGTGTCTCCAGGAGTCTTGTTTGTAGGCTCAATGAGTTGGGGACAGTGGTGCTGTGACACCATGAGTTTTGAGTGTACCTTGATGGAGGTAGTTTGCTGTAACTGAGCTGGGTTTGGGAGGGTGGGAGAGGTTTGCCGCGATCTATGGCAATGCCAGTTTCCAGTTATTGTCCAAATTCTTCATGGTACCTTGTCGCTCTGGTGGGTACTCTTTATCTCGCCCCAATGGCTCTATCTTCCCCTATTTTATGGGCCAAAGCTTTCATGTAAAAAATGATTGATTTCAGAGAGCAGGTTCCAAAGATAGATGCTAGCTGTAACCTTACTGTGGGTACCTGCCCGCTTCTCCTTTGCCTGCAGCAACACTGGGCTCAGTTAAACGCTCAAGGTGCCCAGGGCTGGGCACAGGGCACGCTGGAGCAAGGGGCTTGCCAGATCCCTGGCTTCAGAGGGTGACGGGTCTCCGTGAGCATGTCTGAGGACAGCTTCTGTGAAGGGGGTGACGATTTGAGGTTTGGTGTGGTGCCTCCTCAGGGTGTTGTCAGGAGGGCGGTGGTGCCCAAGACCTGTGTCTCTTGGGGCCTTAGGGTCCTAGGGGCCTTTCCACATTTTTTTCTGCTGCTGCCCTCCATGTCCACTTGGGTGCTGGTCCGGTGCCTTTTCCCAAGGCTGCATCCAGGCTGCAGTAGGGAAGAAGCAGCCGGGCAGCTCCCAGGCTCACTTTGAAGAGGCTTGAGGGTGGTTGGGGGCAGAGGGCATTGGTGGTGTCACCATGAGGCTGTTTTAGGGTCCTAGGGGCCTTTCCACATTTTTTTCTGCTGCTGCCCTCCATGTCCACTTGGGTGCTGGTCCGGTGCCTTTTCCCAAGGCTGCATCCAGGCTGCAGTAGGGAAGAAGCAGCCGGGCAGCTCCCAGGCTCACTTTGAAGAGGCTTGAGGGTGGTTGGGGGCAGAGGGCATTGGTGGTGTCACCATGAGGCTGTTTTGGGATGGGGGGGCCTGCGGTGGCCCTGAGGCCACTCCAGGCCTGTGTGGGGGTTAGCGGTGGCACCATTAGGATGGTTGGGACAGGGG